>OZ005653.1:175872912-175972912 GCA_963930645.1 Salticus scenicus
ATTTTTTATACTAAATATTCGAAATCGACGCACAATTTTCAGACCGAATAAAGAACTTTTTTCTATAGAGCATGATGTAATTAGCATTAATGATTCATTTACAGTTTAACAAAAAAAAAAAAAAAAAAAAAGAAAGAAAGAAAATATTCGGATTAATTTCGTAAAATTGCTGCCAGCGCATTTTCAATTATATTATTCGTTTTCAATGTTTTTCAGTGATGTTGAATAATATTTATGATTTGACGGGTAACTAACTATATTTAAAGGGTATTTTAGGGTGTTCCAAAAATATTTCTGGAAATAAAAACATGGACAGAAAATATATCCCTAACAGCACACTTATCCATAGTACATCCTGAGGATATCCCTGCAATCTCCTTTCAACCATAGGATATCCTGAGGATTTCAAGTGGAGAAGGAATGCTGTTAGATAATCGAACTGATGCCATAAACACTTTTAAAATTTGTTACATAGAATCAAAAATATACTCCTAACTGTTTCAAAAGAATGAAAAACAAATTATGTGTTCCAACAAACAAACGACAATCGGGCCCGTTATGGAAAACGTGCATCATGTCAATTATAGTTATAATGGGCCACATACCACCTTCTGTATCGGTTCTATAAAGGTTTCATCCTCTCCACCGCAACGCCGAAAAACGACATCGGCACAGATTTGGTTCAGTATCGGCGAAATTCAGTTTATCAACTTATCAATACACTACCGTTTCGATGCCGTACGGTTCACGTTAATGCCGATGTCGATATTTAATTACTACACAGACAGTCAGATGACCGATTTCCCAAAATTTTTTTAGAAAATGCACCACTGTTTTTGTTGAAATTGTAAAACAAATTAGTGGAAATTTTCTGTTAAATGAATAGAAATTTCTTAAAGAGATCATGGGCTTCATAAATAGCCTTTTAAGAGTTATAATGTTTTATGTATGCGTAAATGCACTGAAATATCACCAGAATAGTGAAGGAAAACTGTCCCACTCATGACACCCATTTCACTTGTGTTAGAATTTGTACAGCTGGCTATTGAATTGGCTTCTGATAACATACGATTCATTCAACCAGATTTTATCTATACAGATTTTCAGTCTTTACAACGGACTGTATATTCTGGGGCAATTTTGATTAAGAGGCAATCGAACCAAATGTTAGGTAAAAGTGTTTTAGTCCACTAGCGTATTTACGATCACAAAACAGTCATTGGTTTTATGAACAGTGTTGTGATTGAGGTCCAAGTAATATTTTCCGCTTGTCGTAATTGCCAACGCTAGACTGTACGCAGCTACTGACAGTTTTGTGTATGTTGGGAGTAATTATTTTTCTTGAAATATTACATACTTTATAAAACAATAAAAATTTATTATTCTAATTATTTTCACACGCCTGTAAAAATGGGATGAAGAAGTCTCTGCTCTCAAAAGAAAACATTACTTTTTAGGAGAATCGGCAATTATTACCAACAGTTGGTCAGTCATTACCTATTGTTGCCAAAGTGTTAAAAAGTTTCAAACTGAATTCAAAAAGAACTATTGGGGCCATCAGAAAACTTTCTTCGTTTTATTCTTTTCTTTTCACGATTTTACTTATATAAACTATATTTATTCATTCATTTAAATCTCGATATCTAAAAAACATATCTACCGAATTTCGTGTTCATTGAATGCCTTCCATGCCAGATATTGCACCAGAGATCTATTAACAGATATGAATATTACTCGACTCATGATTATCTTTAAAATAAAAGTTACAACGGAAAACATATAAACATATAAGGAAAAATATAAATCTACTTTTTATGAATTTGAAAGAAAATGAAGACATAAAATATCTTATAAATTACAAAAAATATGCTTGACACATATAACATTAAAATCTCATGAAAATCAGCATTAAATAAAAATGTAGTTATAAGAAATATGAAGAAAAATACGAATAGACGAAAATAATTTAATAATAGGAGCTCAGACTTTGCATCTATCACATGCCTGAATGGTTTCATTAAATGATTTCATGTCTATAATGTGAAAGAAAATTTGTATAATAAGAAATTGTAATTTTCAAATGAAACATAAAACAGTGTAACAGTGTAATTTTTAATAAATTAATCGTACTTTTTTTTTTTATTACATTACGATAAATGCTAAAAGTATGTAATCATTTTTCTCAGGCACGTTTCAAAACTTAATATATTAACTTAGAATTGTCTGGACACAAATAGTGGCAGTTTTTCAAATTCTTAGCCATATTATTATATAGTGCATAAGGCTAAATATTTATTTTTAAAACAGCATGATAGAAATAAGTAAAAAAAAAAAAAATTCAGAAAATTTCTAGTTAATTAGGGACACTTTATATCAGTTATCTACTTCAATAAGTGAATTGTAACCCTGGTTTCCAATAATAATTTAAAAAAAAATAACATAGTTGATATTTATTTGGTAGGAAGTATGAATTCCTTCTTCGTAACAGCCGTGATGATAAACTGAAGAAACGTTGTGCCGCAAAAATAAGTCAGGAAAGCGAAATCTTTAATGCAATCATTTAATAGAGTTCAAAGTCATCATATGTCTTGCAATTTCAATAACACTTAAATTTTTTAACAAATTGACAGCACAAATATTTACCCGAAACATCCAGATTAAAGTTTTTATGTATAATATATGGAAGGATGAATATGAATGAACATTACTGGGACGGAATGGACACGGGGAGAGAAGTAATCCAAGAGACGTCTTTACAGGATCAGATTAGAAGCAGAAGTCATCAAATTGTTGGCTGGATACATTACACAAAACCACAGAAAAAATGAAGCCAAGAACAACACTCTCCCTTTTTCAGTTACGTATTACTTAGTACATTTTTTAAAAATATATTGGCGATTGATCTCTTAGCCAAAAATCCGTTATCAGTTCGTGAGAATCTGGCAAACCAACCTTAACTCTTGACCACAAGAATTTTATCGTTAAATTTTTACTCATAGACTTTAGTCGAAAAAGAATACGCTATTTCTATTTTTAAGCAGCAGATGTGCTCTGTTCAATGTTCAAAAATGACATCAGGAAACATTTTATTCTGTTTTATTTAATTGAGATGAAACGAATTGTTCTCCACAGAATTAAGCGATTGAAACCTCATCTCTTGCTTTTATTTTTATTTTATTTTATTTTATTTTATTAAAGAAATAGAGATATAATGGCTTGCTCTTTTGGAATAAAGGAATGAAACCGCATACATTAACTCGCTTTTTTATACAGATAGAAAATGAATTGGGAAAGAATTAAATTTATCAGAAATGTAATACATAATTTAGAATATGTGATTTTCGATATCACAAAGACATTGTTTTACTAGATTCAAAATAGCTTATGTGATAGACTTGGCTGCTATTCCGACAGTCATCACGAATAGATATCAATTATTTTCATTATTCTCTATGTTGATACGCCGCATGCCGTCTCCTATTAAATAGTTCCTTCAAGATTGAAAGTATGATAATAATAATTAAAAAAAAAAAAAAAAAAAAAAAAAAAAAAAACGGAAAAGATTTAGTATAGAACTACCTTGGCGAAATTAGAAATTTGGCACCGAAGTAGATCCGACGTTTCTCGCCAATATCTTTAGTTATGCGATTACAATAATTATTTTAGTTTATCGGGAAAATAGAAACAAATATTTAAAAGTCGCATATGGAGTCTATACTAAAGTTGTACAAAAAAACCTTTACTTATAGAATATCTTGGATTAAATTAAGTGAACTGGATATTTTTTGACACGCAAAGGCGACAGCCATTTTAAGCAAAATAGCGCATAAAACATATAGATAAATTATAAATTATTGTGAAAAATTAATGAAGTACTATCATTAATCGCATAAATTATCTAATTTTATTTTACTTATTTTTATTTCATATTATTTCACGCGCACTTTTTATTTCCTAATTCAAAATTATTAAAAAAAAAAACTTTTTCGATATCGCTTGTAACGATACTGATTATTATTAATTTTCTTTTCTTTTTCTTTCAATAATAATAATAATAAAAAAAAAAGATTTTGATGAAATTTTGGCAAAAGCAAGATTTAGTTTAGGATGGAGGACTATTAGTTTTTTTTTCTTCCCAATTGTAACATCGCTTTCAAATTATTCAATTATATTTTCGATAAATTTTAGATTTCGATAAATGTCCAACTATCGAAAAATGATTTCGACAAATGTCCAACTATCGAAAACGACAACGCAAAAATCCCAGATTGAGACTAATAGGCCCTCAGTCCTAATAATGATATTTTATTCACCCTCTTTCCTTTTTTTTATATTTATCTTTTTATTATAACCTATTTTTAAAACTCTTTTCAATAATCTTTCTTTTTGTCGGTTGTATCGTTTCAGGTCTGTAAATCCATGAAATATTTAGCATTTCCTTTTTTCGTTATACAATACAAAATCGCGTTATTATTATTTTTTAACTTATTAGTGATTTAATTAAGTAAAAGGTAATATTAGAGAACATTATAAATAAACACAGTATTCATTAATACTATGATTGTAACCTAATTCTTTATTATTATTATTATTATTATTATTATTATTATTATTATTAATATTGTGATTTTTTCTTCGAAAAAGTTTTTCAGTAGTGAACCACATTAAACTGTCATTACACGGGACAAATCATCTAAGTGTATTTGTAAAACTGATTTATATTCAACGTTTACCAATTACTTAAGATTTTATATTAAGTTTTGAAACTGTCGTAACTTTTAAATAAGTCTAAAATTTTGTCTAGACCTCATAATATGTTAGTTCATTACTCGATTAATTGATTATGGGTAGAAGCAATTCTACTGCTTTTTAATTAATTTAAATATACTAGACACTCCGTTTTTTCAAAACAAAAGCTCATTTTATAATCAAAGCGCTTTTGCCCTCTTCCACTTCTTTCATAAGTTAGTTTAGAAGAGAGTTTTTAAATGTCAGTCTAGACGTCTGGCAATAGGGTTCAAATTATTTTTTTTCTCTCTTGTTTGACACGGAAAGTGAGGCTTAGGATGGAGTTGAGGTTAAAAACCTCTTTTCTTAAAATGAATGTTTACATTTAATTTACCTGTAAAAAAAAAAAAAAAAAAAAAAAAATAGAGAGATATTTAACTACGACATGTTTATTTTTTTTCTCACCTTTATTTTATTATTATTTTTTATTTTTTTATTTTTTAACTTCTTGACAGTTAAATTTGTCAGTGTCTAAGATAACTTATCACATGCCTGAGAGTTTTCTGCATCGTATTCCTCTTCTTGAATTATTAATCTTATTTGCGGTGTTTAAAAAAATATTCATCATTTTTTAAAAACAATTTTTATCTTATCTATTTTATTTTATTTTGCTTACTCTAAAAATGATAATTAAGAAATTGTAAAATATAATAGTAATTATACCTTTGTTACTTTTGTAGGAGCTGGAGTGTAAGAAAATAAAAATATTACCAAAGTAACCTGCATGATGCTCGATTACAATAAATACAGGTAAAAAAAAAAAAAATAATAATAAAATGCAATTAAAAAATACATCTGAATTCTAAACTATTGTTTAAACCGATCATAGTGAAATACACACACACACACACATATATATATATATATATAATTCTTCTCAGCAAATATTCCATTAAATATTTTGCAATAAGACTCAGACATATTAATTTAAATCTAGTTCCTAGCAATATACACTACGGTGTACAGTTAGGAAAGGTGTTTGTTGTATAAGAGCGGTACTTTTTAAACTATATGTACGGAAATTAAGCAAGGACTTTCATAATAATCATTTTACGCATTAAGAATTATAAAATTTCATATACTATATACTAACTGTAGAAAGATTTTTATGAAGAAGTTTGGATAATTTTGATGCAAGGGAGTATATACATATTAAAACAAAACTACATTTTTAAATTTAAATAATAACCTAAAATTTCTATTTATACTTTAACTTTGTATCTAAAAAAAGTGGTGAATACAGGAACTTTGAACAAATTGTTAGAAATAATAAATTAATGAACAGATGTGCAATAAATAATTAAACTTAAAAACTACTTTACACACACACACACACACAAAAAAAAAAAAAAAAGCAAGTTAAGTACTACCGGTTTCGAAAGGACCTGGTCTTTCATCTTCAGATGAGAAAAACATATGCTTGAAACCGGTAGTGTTAACGTTATTTTTACGATGTGTAGAGAAGTTTTTAAGTTAATTTAAATTGCTAGGAAAATAATAATTGCAAGTAAACGAGCGTTTCAGTATTAAATAGAATAGTAGTCGATATTTTAGATACAAATTAAAGAAATCATTTATTTTATAATTTTTGTTTCGTTTGATGATTTATTTTATACTTTCTTAGGTGTGACATGTAACATAGTTATATTTCTATTTTGGAAAAATAGTCTTGAATAAAATACATAAAAATAGTCCTCATAATAAAAAATATATCTTCTTCTGTTATAAGAAGAAAACAAGGAAATATCAGAAAATATTTTGAAATAAGGCACATCACATATTAGTTTAAATCAAGTTCTAAGCAATATACACTACCGTGTATATTTATGAAAGGTATTGCACTGAGAAAAAAATATATCGCTTTCATCTAGAACGAATATGTGGCCCTTTTCTAAATTCCTAAAGTAGAAATATAGCTTTCCTAGCTATGAGTATAAGGCACGCCAATACACTGAGAAAAAATTCTATAACTGACATCTAGAATCTAAATTGTGGCTCTAGAAAAAATAGTTCCATGTCATCCTTATAAATTTCTTTTAAATTTTTTTCTGTTCCCCTTCGAAAGCGATTTCTAGAGTCCTCTACTAGAATTCTTGAACGTTTGCCTGTACTATCGAGAACAAACCTATTTGAAAATATCTCCAAATAAATTTGAATACAAGAGGCAGGTTTCAGCTGCTATAATCTTGGCTTATGATCCAATTCTAGAAAATCAAGCGAGAATTTCTCGTAATACAAGATTCTGAATATTCAGAATATTGTTTCACCATCTAGAAATGTGTAGATTAGAAATTCTCGACCATTTCGTCTATTCAGTTTATTGGCGTGCCTTATGCGCATAGCTCGGAAATCTGTATTTCTATTTTAAGGATTTAGAAAATGACCAGTTATTCATTCTAGATGAAGGCGGTATATTTTTTTTCTCAGTGTGTATAAGAGCAGCACACTTTGGACTACATGCACGAAAATTCAGTAAGTAATGACTTTCATAATAATCATCTTACATATTAAGATTTATAAAATTTCATACATTGAAGCTTAAATTTTAAGTAAATTGTTAAAAATGCGTTGATGATAATGATAGCGCCATATACTGAGCTATATATGTCAAGTCAAAACAAACCATCCTCAATATAAGTCTGATTTTAATTAAATATAAAATTGCATGGAATTCTGTGCATTAAGTTGCAAAATTGATATAGCTTTTGCACAAGGTTAACACAGACACTTCGGAGTAAGAGTAAATTGATCAAAAACTGTGAATAGGAAAATTACCACGAAAGCAATACAGCTTTCTTAAAAAGTAAAAGGTTAAAAAAAAAAAAAAAAAGCTGCATAAATTTAGCCGTTTAAATGTGAAGCAAACTGATGAATGGAAAAAAAGAAAAAAAGAAAACCTGGAAAAAAAAATTAATCCTCACCTTTATTTAACAATATTTTCTTTGTCACATATAATTTCAACAATTATAACAGACGTCTAGACAGATATTTAAAGGCAGTCTACAGAATTTTTCAAATAAAATAGAAATAAGAGAAGCTCAAATTATTAATCAGGCTTTAAAAAAATTCCACTTAAAAAGATTTATACTTGTTTTAAATGGTTGGCTGTGGATACATATGGAATGGAATATATATGCCAGGTAAAAATATGGTCTCCATTCAAATAAAAGTATTAGGAACTTCGTTACAAAAGAGTAGGGGTTTATATATATATATATGTGTATATATATATGAAGTACTCGCCCCCTGATGAGTATCTTACTTCTAATTTTAAGAATTTTTATCCAATTATTTCTGTGGTTAATTATTCGTTTTCTCTGTCATTAAGTTTAATGGTCCTTTTTCATTATCATTCATGTCGGCGTAAGTATTTTAGGTTATTGTTGTATCTTATTGGTTCTTAATCTAAATCGCAACATTTTGTGTCAGTCTTTCCTCTAAGTTAATTTCAGTTCTATATTTCTGTGTGTTGTTATTGTTTTAGTTCAATTAATTGCTAAATTTTAAGATTAAATTTTATTACGTTATCTATTATTTATATATATATATATATATAGAGAGAGAGAGAGAGAGAGAGATACTCTGTCTACCATTAAGTGGTTGGACACTTTTGAATTTAGACATTTTGTAAAATATCTAGAAAAGTGTTTTAGGAATAATATATATATATATCTTGAACCTTTGGTAGTGTAAAGAGTCTATGAAGAGGAAAAGGAGACCAGTAAAATAAACAAAAATCAAAATGTTTTGGATCACCCTGTAAAAAGCAATGCTTTAAATGCGTTTTGGCTGTAGCATGTGATTATAAGAATTCTTCTAATTATCTGTAAAAAATTGTATGAGGCTACCACATATATTCATAGGAAAATAACGGTTTTTAAAAATATTGCAAAGGAAATTCCACTTTTTTAATTATAACAAGTAGGGCATTAGACTTCTTGCCATTTTTGCGTAATTTAGTGTAAAGCCATTTTTACGAAATTTGGCATACACACACACAGCATACTGCATTCAGAATTCAAAAATGTTAAATATCCTACAAAATATGAGAATTTTTACTAAATAATGTTTAACTGCGCATGCGCTAGCTTTTAAAAATTCTCATTTGCATAATTTAATAGAGAAAACTTTTGGAAAATTTATATGAAAACCCCAAACAAATATCGTGTAAATTCAAAACGTTCTGTGTTATAAAATGAACAGAATTTCAGTTCTCTCTTTAAAAAGAGATAATGAAGGGGGTTTATCCATATTTATTTGCAATCAGCGAGCACTCTATTACCATTAGCCATTGATTGAATCAAAATAAAAATGTGAGTAAAACCCCTTATAGTTTTTATTATGAGAAAATTGAAAATGTGGTCATTCTATCTTTCATAACTTTTTTAATTTACCTGATATTTGTTTGAGGGTTTTATAAAAGTTGTTTAATCCTTTTGGCTATTAAATTATGCAAATGATTTTTTTTTTTCTTTTAGCTAGCGCATGCGTAGTTGAAATTATTTAGTAAAAATGCTCATATTTCGTAAGATATTGAACATTTTTGCATTCTGATTTCAGCATGTTGTGTCTAATGTAGAATGCCAAATTTTCTAAAAGTGTCATTGCACTGGGTCAAATACCGTACGTGTTATACTTAAAAAAATGGATTTTTTTTTTAAATTTATAGCGTGTATATATGTGGTAGCCTCATAAAAAATCACACAGATAATAAGAAAAATATTCATAATCACATGCTACAGCCAAAACGCATTTGAAGCATTTCTTTTTACAGGGTGATCCAAAGCATTTTGATTTTTAGTGCTAGAGGCCTATTTCAGTCGGTACAGCGTTGTCGAATTTTTATACGTCACTCTTAATAGTGCTAAGGGCCTATTTCAGTCGGTTTATTGAATGGGGATTTATTGAATGAAGATTTTGTAGATAATTTGATTACTCATAACAAAGGTTACAAGTTTTTAAAAAATATAAAAAATTCTCCCAAGGTACAACTTTGACATGAGTCCCCCCAAGGCACAACTTTGACATGAGTCCCCCCCCAAGGTACAACTTTGACATGAGTCCCCCCCCCAGGCCCAACTTTGACATGAGTCCCCCCCAAGGTACAACTTTGACATGAGTCCCCCCAAGGTACAACTTTGGCATGAGTCCCTCCAAGGCCCAACTTTGACATGAGTCCCCCCCAAGGTCCAACTTTGACATGAGTCCCCCCCAAGGTACAACTTTGACATGAGTCCCCCCCAAGGCACACCTCCCCCTCATTGGGAAAAAGAGAAAAAACGTTGTTTTGCGGCTATAAGACAGTTTGGACTTCCAACGTTATTTGTTACAGTATCTGTAGCTGAAACACATTGGTTTGATTTAATGAAAACTTTATCATGGAATTTAGATCGTCACGAATTAACTAAAGAAGAATTTGTCGATATTAACAAGTTTAGCAGTAGGCCTCTGGCACTAAATTAAAATCTGTCAATGTCAGATTTACATGTTTTAAATAATGAAATAATGTCGTGTCTGTATATTTTTTATTTATTGTTTAATTTTTTACTGGTCTCCTTTTCCCTTCAGGACACACCGTTTGTTGAAATATATGAAGCATAACATGTTGATTACGCAACCAAAGTTTCAAGGTGGTTCCTAAAGAACTTCTCTAGATATTTGACAAAATGTCTAAATTCAAAAGTGTCCAAATACTTATTGGTAGATAATATGTATATATATATATACATATATATATATAAATCAAGTTTGATTAGAAAAAAATCTGTTAAAATTTAATTTGGCACTTAATTTACAACGTATTTCAGATTTGTTTCAACCTAATTCTTCATTATATATGCAAAGATAAAGGTGTATACCCAATGCTATATACCTATGAAAGTATACACTATACAATAAAATGCAGTTCTTTTAAACTATATTTTAAAATGTTATATCAGCTGTAGAAACTAAAATTTAACGCATGTCTAATTTAAATTAAATTTATAACCACAACATGTCTAATTTAAATTATAAAAAAAGCATAAAATTTTATTGACGTCTATATCTTTGAGATGTTGAGTTACACAATTTTTGCCTAACACCCACGCAAATAGATAATATAAATTCCCCTATAAGCCGGAAATCAGAAATTTCTACGACTTAAATAAATTTTTCTTAAAATCAGAAAGTAAAAAAAAACGAAAAACGAAAAACGCATAAACTGGATATATTCAGCGCATTTAATATAGGCATATAAACAGAAAACCTCAAAAGTAGGTTTAAACTCCAATTTTATCTAACAATACTTTCTCTATCATAAATCATTTCAACCACTTTACCAGACGTCTAGACAGATATATATAAAAGCAGACTACCAAACTCTCTAAATAAAAGTGAAATATAAGAAGCTCAAATTATTAACTAGGCTTTTAAAAAATGTCTTTATAATGATTAATGCTGGTTTTAAATGGTTTGTTATGGTAACCCGGATTAACAAGTTTAGAATACGCATGCCAGGTAATAAGAGATTATTTGTTCAAACATACCTGAAGAATTTTTGTAAACTTCGTAAGGAAAGAGCGAATATTTTTATATATTTGATAAAAAAAAATCTCTTTCAAAATGCAGTTTGTTTCTTCGTTTAAATTAAATCCGTAAAAATGCTTTTATGATAGTTAATGTAATTAACTGATATATCTGTACTGATAAGTATAAAGGATTTAAGTCCATATTCTTGATTTTTCAGGAGATGAAAAATAAAGTTAAACTACCTAAAATCTAACCAGAAGAATCGATTAGGAAAAAGGGATTATGTTGATTTATGTTGATTTCATTCAGTGATTGTCAACCTTCATTAATAAAGGGAAAAAAATTGAATTAAATATTTTATACCAAAGATTAATGCTAATTTTCTGACTTGGATCATTTTTTTACCAATGGATTTTCTCAAAGACTAAATGGCATTAATTTAAATCCTTTATACCAATCGACAGAGAATTATTTTTTGAGTCTGTACTTAACTCAAAATCGACATTTTTTAACTTAAATCCTTTATACTTATCCGTACAGATATATGCCTCAATTTCTGTACATCGTTTTTTATATATTTATATATATCATTTATATACATTTATGTATATCGTTTCGTTCTCATTTATTAATAGCCGCCTTCGGCGACCAACTGGTTCGCGATTTTTGAAATATCCGACCGTACGAAACTCCTGCTTTCCCGTTTCAAGACATACAACAGCTTATTGACATATAATACAAATAGCTTTATTGAAAATTTTAATTGTAGTAAATTTCCGCTCGGTAATGCCTGTGGCTCCCTCTTTCTGGTTTAGTATCTGAAACAGCATGTTTGCTCACCGTGTTACGATCTTTGGAAATTCTGACCGTAGCAAAGTCCCGTTTGGTGGCACATTATCCCCGTTTTAGGACTTACAACAGCTTGCTCGCTCATATTGCAAATGGCTTTGAAAATTTTAACTGTATCAAATTTCCGCTCTGTGGCAGCTACACGGTGCCCCGTTGCGTTTCATGATTTGAAACAGCCTGTTCGCTCACCATGTAAAACCTTTAAAAATTCCGATCGGGGCAAATCACCAACCTGGTGGGGCCTACGGTCTCCTAATCAACTCCCAATTAATTTAATCAGAATCAGAATTGGAGATATAATTATTAAAATATCAAAGATTGTCTGACGACAAAGACTTTGTTCTGACTTTGTCTGACGACAAAGATTTGCAACATGTGTACTATTCAATTCAATTCAAATACCTTTTAAAATAATATATTACTTATGAAATTATTTAATTAGAAGCTGAGATACACAAGTATTATAAACATTGTTATAAAAAGATTTGTGTCTGACTTTTCCGTGGTTTTCTCCGAAACTTGCGGGATAAATAGTGTTAAAAATCCTTAATACGAAATGTAAGCGGAGTATCGGAACTCAAAAGTCTGTAAAATACAAAAGAATAAAGGCGTTCGAGGTTTCCAGTGGTTATCTCTGAAACTCCCGTACTGAATTTAACGGCTTATATCAGTTTAAAAGTTCGCAATAAAATTACTTTAAAATATATTTCGAATGATTTATTATAAGCAATTTAATCATAGTTAGAATTGGAGACATTAGAATAAAGGTTTTCTGAGTTTCCGTGGTTTTCACTGAAACACCTGTATGGAATTCAACGGCTTATATCTGTTTAAAAGTCCGCAATAAAATATATTTCAAATGATATATTATAAGTAATTTAATTGAAATTTCTGGATTCAGAAAAATCGTCCTTTTCATTTGGTACCGAATTTTTAAAGATTGGAATGATATTTCTAATTTATTTGGACATTTAACGCTACTTAAGCACAGAATTGACTACTTTATTAATTGACATAAGTTGACGTTTTAAGTAATATCTCCGCAACGAATTAAAATTTTTAAATTATGTATTCACTATCTCCCTGGCAAGGCTCCTGAGCATCCGTAGGTCAAGTTTTGTGCTTCTACGTTCAATAAGGGTTGAACGCATAGAATAACAGACATGCATATGCACATACATACAGACAAACCTTTCCGTTTGTTATTATAGATAATCTTCAGAAGTGAAGTTTGATTTAAAATAATATATTAAAATTGAATTTGACATTTAAGTTTAAAATAAATATATTGTCTGTTAGTTTAAACCAGATTCGTCATCATGTATGCTAATACAGAATTCTGCATCCAATTTGTGTAGCTATTAAACATACAGTATAAAGCTATTATTTTAAACTAAATCTAAAAATTTTATATTAGCAGTATACACCGTAATCTAATTATCCAAAACGTAAGTCTAATTTCGCTCCACCAACGGCCGAGAGTTCCTGCTCTCAAAGCTCTAGCACTGAGATACTGGATTCGATCCCAAATTAGTTTTTCTCCAAAAATTGCGTGAATACCTTGCCTTAATCCTAACACCAACATCATAAGTCAAATTTCAATTAAATGTATAGCATTAAATATAAAATTTTATTAAATTCTGATTTCCACAGTCCAAATATTTTTTTTGGAATATACATACAAATACATAGGTGTAAATCTATTTAAAAAAAAAAAAAAAAAAAAAAAAAAAAC
Organism: Salticus scenicus; assembly: GCA_963930645.1. NCBI lineage: Eukaryota > Metazoa > Arthropoda > Arachnida > Araneae > Salticidae > Salticus > Salticus scenicus. The sequence goes on from OZ005653.1 coordinate 175,886,795, forward strand.
GGAAAATACACTTTTTTCACTTTTTTTTTTTTTTTTTTTTTTTTAATAAATAAGTCGAAAATATAATGTCAAAACCGCAAAAGTTCGATAAATTCAACGGATTTAACGCTAGAAAGATAAACGGAAATCCCCGAAATAGTGTTTAAACACTAACTTTATCTAACCATAGATCCTTTCATATAAATTATTTCAACCATTTTGCCAGACGTCTAGACACATATATAAAAGCAGTCTACAAAATTCTCTAAATAAAACCGAAATAACAGAAGCTCAAATCATTAATTAGGACTTTAAAAAAATGTCCCTTTCAAAGATTAATACTAGTTTAAAATGTTTTGCTGTCGTTTACACGAATTAATTAAAAGGGAATACTGTTCATGTAAGGCAATCAAAGATTTTTCGTTCAGACATAACTCAAAGTTATATAAACTTCGCAACGAGAAATAGACTAACTTTTAGATAGTTTTATACATTCGATAAACAACCTTTTTCAAAATTTCTTTTAGTAATAGTATAAATGAGTTCTTAAGAATGCATTTGACTCGTGATAGTTAGTGTAATAAAATGACAAGCACAGGCTGAAATGCGTATGTCTGTATATTATTCAGTACAATATTCAAAAACTGCTGCTTAAAAATAATGCATTTAAACTGACTTCAATATTCATATCTAAAATTCCTGCTAAATTTGGTGCTTTAAAATTGTCAATTTCATAATAATAATGAAAAATTGATAAGGTAGTATATGACTACATTCGTTTTTTTTTTTTTTTTTTTTTTTTTTCTTTAATGTAGAAAATCGATTTACTGTACATGATTTTTATTTATAAATGTCAAATGGGAAATTATAAAAACCAACATAAGTTTTGCAAATTGTTTTCAAAATAAAATAAAATAAAATAAAAAATAGTGAAAAAATTCAACAAAATTTATCATTACACCAGGCCTTTTATACTCGATTAAAATAATTAAAACTCATTTTCTTTTATACTGTTTCTCTTATTTGTGTTACTAACTAAAATTTCAATAATATTTTAAAATTATTGAAATTTAGAAGATTTTTGTAGAAAAATGCATAAATTAACACAATAAAAAACATTATCACAATTTTATTTAAAAATGCCCATTAAATGATTAAATTTACACTGTTAAAAATTTCAACAGAAAACTCTGTGTAATGTATTATCTTAAGTCTTATGTAAAATTACAGAGAAAAATAAACAGAGATGTTAAAAAACGTATTTTTTACATTAGCTTTTATAACTAATATTAATTTAATTAATTATTGGTGAGAATTATTTCGGACTTAGAATACTTTTTCTAAATTGGAAACAGTCATTTTTAATTTTAATTAAAAAAATCAAATAATAAAATTAGGTAAAAATACTGAATAAAGATTGAGAATCTCTATTATTCACTTTTAACTAAGAATTACTGTAAATTTACAGAGACTCTGGATAAATATTTACATTAAATTTACAGAAATTTTTAACAGTGTACAGATATAGCTTAGATTTAGTTCAAAACACAAACAAACGTATGGAAAATATTTACATAAAATTTCTCTGCAATATATGGACGGCTTATTGTAAAAGTGGTGTAACTCTTATATTTTTTAAATATATATATTTTTTGCTTAATTGTATAACATTTTGTCACATCTTTCATTATAAAAAAGAAAAACTCTAATAATTGCATTAAAATCCCATAAATGGCATTACATGTTTTTCCCCAGAAAACTAAAACTTTTAAATATTCATTATAAAAATGAAGTTTCTAATTTACTTTAAATTATTTTTAATATAATTTATAAATTCTTATAACTATGATTTGTATTAAACACGAAAATCTATAACACTTTCTGAATCTTGACTTTTTTTTTTTTTTTTTTCCTACGCATAAATTTGAAAAAAGTTCCTTATTACAAAATTAATTTCCAAAGAGATAATTCACTTTTACAATGAACGACCCCTATATCCCTCAAACTTTTGAAACAGTAAAGTTTATACCCTACGGAAATAAGAAAAAACATAGTTTATGAGAAAATGCATTTAAAATTTTCATTTTTACACATGGATTATAAATAGATATGTGGCTATAACTTCTCTTTTAATCACCATGTATATAAAACTAAGGCATGTTTAGAGCTTCAAGGAATGCTTTTTCAAACGGATTAATAATAATAAAATAAAATAAAAAAATTTGAAAATTTCTACCAAAAGGTTCAAATTCGGCAGTCAGATATATTAATATTGTAAAAATTAAATAATTAATTTCCTTTTTGCATTTTTATACATATTTTCATTATTATTGATAATAATAATGCATATAAACTGTTTGACTTTCACGAAATTTAGTTTATAATTATACATCTGATAATAAAATTAATTATACACTCTAAAAGAAAAAAAAAAAAATAAAAATACTCCGTGGCGTTCCTGGGAAATTTGAAGCAATCAGTTGCCAGTTATATACCAGCAATATCCCTGGTATATATCAGTAATCACCAACATTAAATAAACAGTCGGTAACAAAAGTGACCGAACACTAGGAAAATTTCCTATGTAAAAAAAGTACACTTCATACGGTTTTGTTAAATAAATCCTTATCGAATCATGTTCTTAGTCAGTCTAAGAACAGGATTCGACAAGGATTTACTTAACAAAACCGTATGAAGTGTTTCTTTTATACATAGGAATTTTTGCTAGTGTTCGGACACTTTTGTTACCGACTGTATCATTGAAAATACTACTAAATTCTTAGGATCCTGTCATAAAAACTAGAAATATTTGGATTGTTACCAAAAATATTTATAATGTAAATAAAAATTAATACATATGTATAGCATAATATTAACACGTTCGCTGCCGGTTTCACGTGACTAAAATTTGAAATGACGTTTTTTTCCTTTAACCCGCCGAATGTGTTTGACGTGTTGCACAAGAGCGCTACATCGCCAGATGTTATAGGCTTTGTGTTTACCTTTGCTTGTTTGCGTCATGTGTTACTTCAATACGCTGTATTACGTCAAACGTAAAAATTCATCTGCTCGTTACAAGCAAATTCTGGAGTTAATGAGTAATAAGTTAAATTTCCATAGCAAATAGTTTCGTTTGTACTGAAGAGATAAAATATCTCGCTGACGCCATCACTTCGGTTGCATATTGATGATACGTGTTTTATTAGAGAGAAAGTATTCTATTTTGAAATACCCTTCCATGGAGGATCAAATTTTTGATCGCATGTTTCCGGACCACTTCTAGGGCTGAGTCTCCTACCGTTGCCAATCGCCCATTGCGCAGCACTAGTGTGACGTAAAACCCAACCAACCAACTATTTTGAAATATGAATATTTGTGATGTTTGCGTTAGTACTGTTTGGCTGGTTGAATAGAGTTGGAATTTAAGAGGTACTTTTGAATTTAAGAGGTTGGTTTGTTGATTGTGTTTTACGTTACACTAGTGCTGCGCAATGGACAATTGGCGATGGTCTGGGTCTCCCCCCTAGAGTTGTCCAGGGACATGCCATCAGAATTTTGATCCTCCACGGAAGGGATGACTCTCTCGCTTCGTAGACACCCAGAGGTATAATTAATATGGGAACATGGAAAACATTGCGGGCACGACAGATTTTATGAGCACCAGCCACCATTAGTATACACAATGGTTTTTGGCAGGCTCGAGTACCGAACCCGCAATCTTCCAATTCCGAGCCCGGCGCTCTACCGACTGGGCAACCACGGTCCTGAATTTTAGAGGCATATTTTTGAATTTCATGCCAATACTGGTTGCTACAGTACAAAATTTTGTATACTTTTTAATTTCATGCATTTTGAGATAGGGGTATAGTGAACAGATCAGAGTACCATTATAATAGAGAATCGTTAAAATTTGCTATAATTATCCAGTTGCGGATTTATTTTTTCATTCCTAATGAATGAGGACTATAAATAAAATATTAATGATAAATAATTTACTTTATACAACTTTTAAAAACTTTTAAATTTAAAATTCCTAAGTAAAAAAGTATACTTCATACATTTTGTTAAACAAATCCTTGTCGAATCCTGTTCTTAGTCAGTGTAAGAACATGATTCGATAAGGATTTATTTAACAAAACCTTATGAAGTGTACTTTTTTTACATAGGAATTTTTGCTAGTGTTCGGACACTTTTGTTACCGACTGTACTTATAGCTGTTAAATTATTGGAAATAAAAAAACTATCATCTAAACACTTATCATCAATTACTAAAGCAACACACTTTTCAGGGACATTTGGTGTGATTGTATAATCTAAGTTTTATTTTTGTATTTGTGATTAGTTATAAATTCGTAATTATTTTTTTTTTTCTTTTAACTCTATTTTATGAAAATTTTCCGTTTGTCCTATGTATTATTATTATTCGGATTTTTTTTTCAAGACGCGTTTTCTTTTTAGGTTAGATCGCCGAAAAGCTCGCTTTCGTATACCGCCGCTGTAAGGTTGCTATTCGGAACACGATGCGAAATGGCGCCGTCTAGGCGATTTTCGAAATTTCGCCAAGCGGCAGCCTAAAGTAAACTTGTACCTTTAAAGCAATACGTCACATCCCGCGCTAGCGCGGGATCGGCAGCGAACGTGTTAAGTAGTTAAATAATTTAAAGTTAAATATTATGTAATTACATTATGTAAACGAGCTTTAAATGCAGGTTATCCTTTAAAAAAAATAAAAATATATATTATAACAAAACAATAGCTAACAGTTTTATAAAAGTATAGAAATATATATATATATATATATATATATATTTATGCATCAAATATATATTATGAAACAGTTTCAATATTTAAAAAGAAAAAAAAATCTACCGCGATACTTACGCCAAATTCCTAAATGACTGCCAAAGTAAAAAATAGCGACTAATACATTGGAGACAGTATTTACAAACACCTGTAAAATTACTTTCATAGCAACAGAATTGCGTATGAGGAAAAGATTTTTTGACCTTTTGAGGTACAATTTATACGTTTTTCAAGGAAATGGTGTAAAGCGATGTATGAATGCGAAGACATACAATCAAATTTTTAATAAACAAGTTTGATTCTTTCAAATTAACGCTCTACGAATGAAATTTCATGTTTAAAAAAACAGTTTAAAAAAATTAATGACATTTTATTGTATTTTTTATTTTTATTTTTTTGTAGTAGTAGATGTAGTAAACCATTTATATTGAAAGTAATACATTTTAACGTAAAACATTATTGTAAAAGTGGTAGGAATCATATCCTAATGGGATATCTTAAGTGCAAATTACAATTCCTTAACTAAGAATATGTACCATAAATAATCTTGAGTAATAACCTAATATACATTGCATATGTTAAGTACTAATTATTTAACGATTTATGTTCGTGCAGGTAGGTATTTAACTTTAATAATAGTCCGAATACTGTCTGTGAATATTAAATGCAGCATTATGAATGAAATTAAGTTAAATGAAATTTTACTTTCTCTTGCCCGTATACAATATACAAGGTAGAGAAAGCACTGCTTTGGGGTTAAAGTTTCTAAATGAAATTTTTGTAATATTTACACGTTTTGAGGCCGCCTGAATCCTAAAATACGGTTTTAAGCGGTTGGGCATGCGTTTGTGCTTGTATGTTATCAACATGTATCAAGAACAAATAGTAGCACGAAGTCCAAACTCGTTATTCGAAATCTGTATTATATAGGGATACTTCAAAAAACTTTTCGTTGAGGTCAAGTTCGTGTGAAGAGACATCCAAGATAATTCAAATACATTATGTCTATGGGCAAAAATTTTGATAGGTACAGTTTTACATCTTAGTCCGCGCTAAACATGATGAAATGCTCATGTATTTTTATATGCATAAAAGCATGTTATGTGTAGAAAATGGTATGAAAAGCCTTCACCATGCCTTTACAGGGTGACTCAAAAGAACTAGAATATAACACGATATGCTTGGATATTGCTGTAAATACATTTGAAGTTGTGGTATGTGTTATTAATATAGGACTATATTTAAGTACACAATATGGTGTGTGTATAATTCGTTAGAAGACATACAGTACTACCAATAACACAGGTCTGCGAAATTGTACTTTTCGATTTTTTTCTGCACTGCTCTAATATTTTTTTAACGCTGAATTCAGAAATGCTGGTCTTTTCTTCCTAGCACAATAAGGGTTTTTTCACAAAGTAAGAATGAAGTTCGAAAAATATCATACAGAGGCTATAAAACTTCGAAACTATTAAGGTATAAAATACATTAAAATAGACTATTATTTACACATTATTATCTTTTAAATGTGTTTCTTTACACCGAAGCTCCATTTGGAGCTTTTTCTTCTTTGCCCCGCTTGAGAGCCTTGAAGGGGCGGGGGGTTCTTTATACAGCAACCAACAATTATCTGCTAGCATATTAATACTCCATCATCCCTGATAGTGATATCTTCTCTACATTTCTTTGATGTCTTCCTAAAATAGTTCTCCTTGTTCTTTACTCACATCACCTAGACATTCCGAGAAATAACTTAGATGGAGTCGAAAAGCGAAGCTTTAAGCTAAAATAATTACCATTTTTATCAAAACTGTGCGTAATGAAAGTTATTGAACATATTTTCCTTAATCAGCATCCAAAAAATACACCAGAAAATCACATCACCTTGAAAAAAAAAAAAAAAAAAAAAAAAAACTCATCGAAGACCTGTGTAATTAAGTGAAAACATCCTTTTTATTGAACATAATTGGTGAAAATGCTTTACTATATTTTACAATGTGTGGAAAAACCGCTCAGGAATTGAAAATTAATTTTTCATATCATACGGTAAATAAAGTACTTTTTAAGTTAAAATTTCCATCCTAAAAAAAAAAAAAGTACTATTACGCGTTTTGAAATTTCCTGAATACTAAAGTCATTTTTCAACGGTTGATCTATGTCTGTATAACGTAAAAACAAGCGTAACTTAAAAAAAAAAAATGCAAACAATTCAAGACTTATATTTTGAAATCTATATGAGGTTGATACTTGAAAAGTTTGTTTAGGATTGAAAAGTTTCAAAGAATGGTGAGGTTAGGGGGGGGGGGGGGTTTGAAAGTTGTCAGAATAATTTGAAATAAACGTTTAAATTTAATAATACTGCTGGTTTCTGTGTAAATACATGTAATTATTAAAATAGATGGTTGAGGGCCACTGCAGCCCCCTCACACAGAATTTTTTAATTGTTCCTAAACCTAGTTTTAATTCTTTTTACCGTAGGTTTATATACAGTACCTTTTTATCTTACTCTTTAATCTGCAACGAGAAAATAAAGTTTCTAACGAAATTAAAAAAAAATAATAATAACAAAAACAGGAAAATAATAAACGAAGTACAAAATTTGTGAATTTTAGAAATATAAAAAATGACATATCTAACTCCTATTTGCATTATATAAACGAAGATTTTTTTTTAATTAATAGTAATAGGGATGTATTTCGATGATACTAAATCGGTATATAAGCGTAAAATGGATAAATTTCGATCTGAGAAACTCAGTATTTGCGATTTAACTTTTATAAAAAGTAAAGCATTATAGTACTCGATTTTAAATCATTATTTATTAAATAAAAAATACTAAATATTTTTTTTAAGAATGTAAATAATACTACATTGCTAGAAATAATAGAGTTAGTGATTCATCAAAAATATGGCAACAATTAGACAAATTTATCTGGAGCCAATTTTTGGCGTTTAGATTATCCATTTTAGTGATGCTGACTACTGAATTGTCACAACAAAAATAGTAAAACACAGCGCACAAAAATCTAAAAATATTGGTTCCAACTAAATTGTAACATTTTCTTTCTTTCTCTGGCGAAAACTGAGATATTTTTTTAACAGTGTATTTTAACAAAAAAAAAAAAAATAAATAAATAAATAAATAAATTTTCCGATAATATAAATAACACTATTATGTAAATAACATTGTTAGAAATAATAGAATTAATGATTCATCAAAAAAATGGTGACACTCAGACAAATTTAGCTGCAACCAATATTTGGCGTTTGGTTTGTCCATTTAATGGTGTTTATATCACTAAATTGATGCTACTAAAGTGGGGAAACATAGCTCACAAATTTCTAAAAATATTTGTTGCAACCCAATTGGAACCTTTTTACTTTCTCTTACCCATAAAGTAGAGAAAGTATTGTTTTAGGGCCAAATTTTCGAACGTGAGTTTTTGTTATATTTACACGTTTTGAGGTCCCCTGAATCCGAAAATCATGTTTTTAGCGAATGCTCTGTGTGTGTGTCTGTGTGTCTATATGTCTGTGTGTCTGCCTGTGTGTATGTGTGTTATCAGCATATCTCAAGAACAAACGGCAGCAGAAATTCCAAACTCGGTATTCTAAATGTGTATCATATAGGGATGCTACACTAAGCTTTTCGTTGAGATGAAGAAAATGGTTCGTGTACAGGGACACTCAAGAGTATTCAAATACATGACGTCTATGGGGGAAATTGCAGGTAAGTAGAGTTTAACATCTATAGACTGCACTAAACCAAATGAAATGAATATATATTTTTTATGTGCATAAAAACATGCCTCATGTAGAATATGGCAGGGAAATCATTTGCTGTACATTTACAGGGCCACACAAAAGAACTAGATTATAGTGGGGCAATAGCTAAAAATTGATGGAAGTGCATTTCAGGATGTGCAGTATATTATTACTATAGGATTGTATTTTGGTGCACTGTGTGGTTTGTACATATTTTTCAAAAGATATACAGGGTTGCAAATATTTAAGCTATAACATTCTTTTCTATTGTTAGTGGAAGTGCTTTACTATAATATTTTACCATATCAAGGAAAGCTGCACAGAAATGGAAATAAATTCTTCATAGACATATGATAAATAATGTATGTTTTTTCGCTAAGTATTCATTGCTTGTTTTTGGTGTATTTACACGTTTTGAGGTTTCCTGATTACCAAAGTCGAGTTTTTTACAGTTTTATTATTGTCTGTGTCTCTTAGAGTAACTTAAAAACGAATAATTGCAGGAGATCCAAAAGTTGTATTTTCATATTAATATAAATTTTGCTGGAAAAGTTTGAACAAGAATGATAAGTTTCAAGGAATGTTGCATAGAAAGTTGTCTGAATAATTTTAAGTGAACTTTTAATTTTAATAACAGATTTAAATTCTATATAAATGTAGGTGCCGAAATGAAACGGGGGTTGAGGGGGGCGGTAGCCCCCCTCACAGAGTACTAATTATCATATAAAACTCTTCCGAAGCCTAATTGAAATTATTTTAATATAGGTTTACATAACAGTACTCGTTATGTTACCTCTTAATTTCCAACCTGTGTTTATAGTATTAAATTTCTGAGTAAGAGAAAGTCGTGTGAGTGACACACCAGATAATTTTAGTTAAAAGTAGAATTTCATTTTTAGCAGAATGATTTAAATTAACCTTTCGATGAGCAAAGTAATTATATTCATTTAATATGGGCAGATTAATGAGTTTTTACTACGCCTTATTAACATTTTTCCAGCAAAATACTGTACTTGTGCAGTTGCTAACATTTTTATGAAAATTCTGAACTGTTAACAAATAACCAAAATTAACTGCATTTCAGTTCTAAAAAATAAATATTTTGAATTTTAGCAAACCTTTATAAAATCATAGCCTCCTTAACTAGATGCCTGTCGCGTAGCTCGGAAACTAGGCAGCAGTTGAAGAGTTAGGCAGCGCCACCTGGTGCAGATTGCGCGACTGTTTTATTCAAAAGCCACCAAAAATTTTTGAAAGTGGGATGTGATATACATAAAAGGCGAATAGAATCGAAGAAACGTCTATTATATATATCGTGTATCACTTCTTTAAATTATTGGTGAGAGTTGAATAAAAAAGTCCCATAATCTGTACTAGGTGGCGCCGTCTACCGCTTCAACTGTTGCCTAGTTTCCGAGCTACGCGACAGGCATCTAGTTAAGGAGGCTATGATAAAATACATAAATTTAATCTATGTATTATATGAACAATTAAAGGTTCATATATCACAACAATAATTTTTATAATTGAGAAAATTCGTTATAGAAATGTATAAGTAGTGCATAGAAATAAAATCAGCGTTAATTTGAGTAAATGTCTAAGTATCTATACAATTTCACGAAATTCTGGGCGTTAAATATTAAAGTAATATCTTCACAAAATTTATATATCCATCAGTCAAAAAATACGGAAATTGTATTAGAAATTCCGTATCATATAAATCCGTCAAAAATTGGCAGGTGAGATTTCCGCATGTCTAATATGTTACTCTTATGAATGTCAGTGAAAATAAATATAACCAATGATCAATAACTTTCAGCTGTTTGACAGATCTCTCATAAATCTCAGTGGACTTATGTGATCCACAATCGTAATATTTTTATGCATTCCATCAAAACAAAAATGCTTTTCTTACTTTTTAAAAATTATATTGAACTTGTGAATGCTATAAAAAAGATATATAGCTCGGGTTGTTATCTGTTAAGTAATATATTGCGGTTCCTTTGTATTTTCCAATCATACATATGTTAAAAACAAAAGAAAAAAAAAAGTATTATAATCATGACAAAAATTCAACTTTGAAATTTTGGTATATCTATAATTTTTGAGGTCTCCCGATTTCATTTTAGCTGTTTTTGCAATGATGTATGTATGTGTGGGTACGTATGTATGTATATGTGTCGGTGAACACGATAGCGTCTAAACGCTTTTGAGCTAAAAGTTGATACGCATGTTATAGGTTAAATTTTTTTAAAGTACGATAGCGTCTAAATGCTTTATTTGATTGAGCTTTAAATTTATATACATTTAATACACTGTTGTAAAAAATGTATAGGTTTTAGTGAATACAATAGTTATAAAATTTTACAGGGACACTACGCAAAATTCTTTATCATTATGACCTCTTCGCTTAAATTATTTGAAGTGCAATATTTGTGAGTTAAACAACATACTATTTGAGGAAAAATACTAAAATACTCTATTATACTTAAATTTAATTTTTTAATCAGAGCATATTTAATTACAATTAAAATTATACCTTTTATAAAGTTCTGTTTACTTGGTTGTAGTACTTTCAGGGCTGATCCGCCCTGACCTAGGTTTCGACTACAGCGGACCACGTTATGGTTGCTGAGGAAAGGGCGGATCCGCCCTGAAAGTACTACAACCAAGTAAACAGAACTTTATGAAAGGTATAATTTTAATTGTAACTCTATTATACTTTTCTGTTAGTTTTTTAACGACTTATTCAACTTTAATTTATATAACCAACAGTTAGTTATTCAATGTTCAAAAATTCAAGAAGAATCACCCCAGATTTTTATACTTATAATAGGTACTTAAAGAAATAATTTCTGAAGTGGAAACTTCTTTGGGCACACTACACACTTTCCATCCTTCAGAGTGAATTTACCTAATCCTTTGTTAAAATAATTTTACATTTAGCGTCACTTATTTTTCTGCAATTAAAACCTTGAACGGACATATTTTTTTAAACATAAATTTCTTTTTTTAACATAAAACTATATTTATTTACACTTGAATAAATAACTGAATTGAAATAAAAAAAAATTTAAATTCCATGTGCAAAAAAGTCTAGTAAAACTGACGTCACTTTTAAAAGTATGTTTTTTACATAGTTAGTTTGGTAGTTTATGATAACCAAACAATATACATATATATATAGTTTTATAAGGATTTTTATTTTATTATTAATAAACAAATAGTGACACTTATAGTAATAAACAATTTGTGTGCAATCGTAAAGATTATTTAAATCTTTTTAGGCGCACAGCAAACATATTTTCCTTAACAGTGAAAAAAAAAGTATTCCGCTTTCATCTAGAACGAATAAGTGGTCAGTTTCTAAATCCTTAAACTAGAAATATAGATTTTTGAACTATGCGTATAAGGCACGCTAATAAGCTGAATGGATAAAATAATCGAGAATTTCTAGTCTATACATTTCTAGATGATGAAACAATATTTTTAATATTTTTAATATTCTGAATCTTTTGTACTGCGAGAAATTTTCGCTTAATTTTCTAGAATTGGGTCATAAACCAAGATTATAGTTACTAAAACTCGCCTTTTGTACTCACATTTATTTGCAGATATTTTCAAACAAGTTTGACCGCGATAATATAGGCAAACGCTCTATAATTCTAATATTGATTTCTAGAACTCGCTTTTAAAGGGGACTAGAATTTATAAGGATGACATGGAACTCTTTTTACTAGAGCCACAACCTAGATTCCAGATGTCAGTTACAGAATTTTTTCTCAGTGTATGATAGAAATAATTTGATCACTTACTAAAATAAGTTCCGTCACTGAATTTTATACAATGAAACTTGTGACACCGGCTCTTTCCTAAGAAAACAAATTCCTAACTTTTATTCAAAAAATCTGGAGTGACTCCAGTCAGCTCTGAGTACTTTGTCCCAAGTTGCATGTCATTTAAAGAAACGTAATACATTCAAATTCTTTTGTGCTTCTCTGTAAAAGATTTATAAATAGGAAGCTCGTAATATGAAACATTTATCTTCTTTAAGTTGTAAACAATGTACATTACTAAAATGAACATTAACTAGTTTGACCTGATGAACGGGAAATGCATACAAATTCTACTTTGTACCTTGTTAAAATAAACTATAAGTCGTACCTTCATGTGAATTTGTAAGGTTCTTGCGATGATATTGTATATCATGCCTCCCAACTTATATTTTAATCAAATGTAGAGACTAGACACTAGCACAATTCAAATAATTCGAATCTATAGACCGTAATGATTAAAAAATAATTTGGTGTGTTACTCAAACGATTTTTTCTTAGACTGCATTTCTATACTCTAAAGATAGATTGCAAATTAAATCGTAAGATTAATACGATAATAAAGTTCAATCTACTTTTGAAATAATCTAAAATAGGTTTAGGAGCCGTTTTATTTGAGATCTGATTCCATGTGAGGGGGCTACTGCTTCCCTCAACCCCTCGTTCAATTATAATTTTTACATTTATTTAAAAAAAAAAAAAAAAATCAAGGCTGTTATTAATTTGCTTTTAAATTTGCCAGTCTTGACCAAATTCTTCAAGTGGCAACGTAATACGAATTTTTTAAAATATCAAATTTTAATTTTATTCATTTATTTGTTTCTAAGTTATACTGATAACAGATATAGATTCCCATGAACCGCTAAAAATTGGATTTTCGTATTAAGGGGCCTCAAAACGTCATATTAAACAAAAATCAGAGTTGAAAATAGAAATTAAAAAAGTACTTTTTTTACAGTATGGTTATGAAATTCAGTTTTCCTTAAAGAGCAGTCTTTGTCAAGATAGTAAAATTTAACAAAGTTAGTTTCAAGAAATTCCACAAATATTTACAGGAATTAGAGCGCGGAGAGGCAGACAGACAGACAAACCGAAGTCATTAACACTTTTCAACCTTGTTGGCAAGTGTTAAAAATGTTAGAAAGTGTTAAAAACGCTTAATGTAAACGAAAGTACACTTTTAGCAAATATATATTAATAGCTATATAACTGAATATTTTTGTGTCACCCTGTAAATCTAATGCTAATCATGCTATATTCTATGCAAAGCATTTTCTTTTGTGCTTATAAATAACACATTTCAATTTCATAAATCTTCATGGAAAGTAAAGTTATTAAAATTTAGTTTATAGAAATATCTCCATAAAACGCAATGCTTTGGAATACTTTTGTGTGTCCCTGTACACAAATCAGTGGTATTTGCTCCATTTTATACAGGAAACATTTGATAATGAACTTGAATAACATATTTCAATTTCATTAAGATTTGTGTACAGTAAGGGTATGGAAATACGGTTTATAGAAATGCCTCTCATAGAACACAATGCTTTGAAATATTTTGTGTGTCCCTATACACAAATCAGAAGTGGTATTTACTCCATTTTATACAGGAAACATCCGATAGTAAATTTGAATAACATATTTCAATTTCATTAAGATTTGTGAACAGTAAGGGTATGGAAATATGGTTTATAGAAATGCCTCTCATAGAACACAATGCTTTGAAATATTTTAGGGGGTCCCTGTACACAAACTATGAGAGGTATAAACTCCATATTCAACAGGGAACATCCGATAGTGAACTTGTATAACATATTTCAATTTCATTAAGATTTTCGTACAGTAAGGGTATGAAAATATGGTTTATAGAAATGCCTCTCATAGAACACAATGCTTTGAAATATTTTCGGGGATCCCTGTACACAAACCAGTAGAGGTATAAACTCCATTTTCGATAGGGAACATCCGATAGTGAACTTGAATAACATATATTAGTTTCAAGAAATTCCATAAATATTTACGGGAGTTAGAGCGCGGACGGACAGACAGACAAACAGACGGACAGACAGACAGACAGACGGACATACAGACAGACAGACAGACAAACCCAAGTCATAAACACTTTTCAACCTTGTTGTAAAATGTTAAAATAGAAAGAAAAAAAAAGTAAAAAAAAATCCAAGCATAAAATTTGAAGTATAATTTATTTTCTCTTTAAGATAAATAAATAATTACATAAAATAAGAATAAAATAAAAAATCCTGCATAGAAAGAAAACAAAAGAATGAAGATTGTATACAAAGGTTAAATACCGAATATGAAGTTTGAATGAGTATGAAAATCTTTTATCAGAGTAAAGGAACTGAGTTGCACGATCTGTGGTAAAAATTAAATAAAATACAAGAAATGCACCTTCGACTCAAAAACATAATACACCTTTTTAAAGCAAATCTTTAGACCAAATACTGAACATATAATTAGTAAAGCAGAATACTAAAGTGGAGGACATATAGTTACTAGGCGGGAGAGATAAAAGAATAATGTGAAAGGGAAATTTCATTGAAAAAAAAAAAAAAATTAACATGCTACATCCAAAATTCGTTTTATTAACTGTGTGGGAGACCTTTCTGTGTTTTTACAAAAGAGATAAAAGAAAACTAAATAATAAATTTTAAAGCAACGAATATTGCAATTATTTAGATCCTAATAAAACTTATTGTACGAAAAATTGAGAATTAATATTAGTTTTCTTTTTATGGGAAGTACATATATGATATTGTAAAAATATTCCAATGATAGAAATCTACAGAGCTTAATGTTATTTGTACATTAAGAAAATAAACAAATGAAAGCCAGATTATAAAACAGAGAAATATTTTGAAAGCATTTTTTTACGTGATTATTACTTTACTTTTCTTTTCTTTTTTCACAAAATTCTCAATTTTCTTTTGTATACTTATACTTTTGAATAGATTTTTGAATAATTTCGATTCTGACTTTTAAATTTTTATATAAACGATTATGTTTTCATTTATATGAATAAACATATATGAATAAACTTGATTTAAATAAATAAAAATACATTACTTTTAATAATAATAGTGGTAATAATAATAATAATAATAATAATTTTAGAGCCCTATTCTTTTATCTTAAAGTTTGCATGAGTTAACAATCTCAATTCTTGTAAATATGTGCTAATGTATTTTATTCTATGAAAAAAAAACTCTAAAATCATGATGTTAGATTGGTTAAAACGTTTAAATTATAAAGCCTTTTATAATATATATTATACTGTTACAGTCAACGGTGAAAGATAATCTATTCTCATTCATTTTATTTCATTTTATTTGACGTAAGTAAAACTGGTTAGAAAATATGCTCTACTCATTAAATAATTTTTTCAATGTAGTTATATTTATTTTAGAAACAGGTCAGGGTTTTTCCATTTTTTATTAAAGGGTGGTTAGTAAGATGTTAGTAGACACCCTGTATTGACAAAATTCTACAGGTCATAGAGAAAAACTGGTTTTATATTCGATTTTAGCACGCCATAAATCATATGTATCAGCTAAAATTATCGAATCAAGTTTTGTCACCATTACTTTTGTAGACCCGTGTTCCGTGTTATTATTCTAGAAATATGTTTACGTTTCTTAATAAGTAACATTGGTAATCCGTGGTATTTTAAAAAATGAATTTAGAGGATGGGTGATTTTAAATTTTAAATTTTGTGGTCCAGGAAGTCGAAATGATTAATGACCGCTGGCTTGGAGGATATTTTTAATACCGGGTGATCCAAAAGTCAGAACCAACTTTAAAATTGAATAATTCGAAAACGAATCAAGATACAAAGATACGGTTTGCACCAAACGGATGAAAAAGAAACCGGGTTTTGTGTGGCAAAGAAAAAAATTAGTTCTGTTGGCGACCAACAGATGGCGCTATAGTGTTTTATTTCACCAAAAGATGATTTACAAGTGAAAAAAAAATGTTGACAGCTTACAAGTCAGCTTAATTACAGTTAATTAGTACTTCTACAGCAACTGTTCAATGTCCATCATTCAGAAGTACAGCTGTGAGATGATTCACCACATCGTTCACAGCATTTAGTAGCATTTCTTGCGTTATGGCAGACACATTTTGGCGGATGGCATCTTTCAGTGCTGCTAGTGATGGCGGTTGGTCGCGGTACACATTTGACTTCCAAGAATCCCCACAGCCAAAAGTCACAGGGTGTCAGATCGGGAGATCTTGGAGGCCATGCGTGATTAAAGTAGCGACTGAGAATGCGATATTTCGATGCATATAAGCTTCGACTACCATTACCTGCTGTAGTTGTTCCTTTTTATATCGTTTGTTGCTTTGCATAATCCTACATCAGAAATACGACAGCGCCATCTATTGGTCGCCAACAGAACCATTTTTTTTTTCGTTGCCACAAAAAACCCGGCTACTTTTCGATCCGTTTGGTGCAAACCGTATCTTTGTATCTTGATTCGTTTTCGAATTATTCAATTTTAAAGTTGGTCCTGACTTTTGGATCACCCTGTACTTTTTAATAACGTTTAAAAACGTTTATAACTCAGGTTCGTTTTTCTGCCCCCATTTTCAATGGTGTAATTTTTTTTTTAGAATTTCATAAAGTTGACATATGTCATTCAAGTTTTTCATATTTACTGTAGAAATATTTTTATTAAAAAGTTGTAAATTTTAACACAAATGGTTTTTACACACATATTCAAAAAATAATTCTGATACATAACGGTATAAGAGACTTATTTCTTATAAACGCAATTCAAAATCTTTAAATAAGCTAAACATACGAATTCAGCATACATTTTTCAGTTACAACAAAGAGTGTTTCGTACAGAAAAAGATTTAAATAATATTAATGATTCTTTTTTCACACAATAATATTTCTATTCATTGCGGAAAAAATCTGGAGGTAAATTTTCAGATGTGTAATTCCTTTTCTACACTTTGCACTGATATTGAAAAGTATGTATTATTTAAGATTTGAGGAATACAGTTAGAGAAAGTATTCAATGGATTTCTAAAACAATTTATAGAAATGAAAGCGCTTTCCAAGAAGTAAGCGAACTTAAGTCATAAACACTTATGACCTTTGTTGAAAATGTTAAAAATGTCCTACAAATTATCATCTTAATAATAAAATCCGAAGTCTTGCGAAACTAACACTGAAAATGATGTCATAGCTAAAACAATGTATTGGAATAAAGAAAGTAAAAATTTCCCCCTGGTTTCTATGCGTGCATTTCAAATTAAAATAATGAAAAAAGATAATTTTGCGGAAAAACTAACATCACAATCACTACAATGTATTGAGATAAAAAATTTAAAATTTTAACAATGGTTTTGGAAGATTCGTTTATTAATTCTCAATAAATAAATAATTATTTATATTTTTAGAATAAACTCTTTTCATTGCTATATGGAATTTTAATACGCCAAGGTAAATAATAATAATAAATTAAATACGTAGATTTACACTAGGTCTCGAGAAATTAATGATGTAAATAAATAAATATAAGTGTGGTTACGAAATTTTAGTTAAAGCATTAACAGGTCATTTTTAATTTCTTGAAGATATTTGGATATGGATATACATGATATCACGATGTAAGTGATGAAATCTTTTGTTTTAAATATCATGTAAAACAACGTTCAGTAATTTGAACTGGCAAGTAAAAATCAATTCGGGAATACATGTCTAAACATCGAACGATAGGCGGGCGCAGACAGACTAATCTTTTAATAATGAAATATGAATTTCATAAGCAAATAAAAAATATTTTCTTTAATTGTTACATTTATTTAAAAAACACAAAAATGAAACAATGAATTAAAAATTCATAATTATCCTAAGGATTTTTATGCGTCTGAAATTTGTCGCGTCACTTGCAACAAAAATGTGACAGAGAAAAAAAAAATAATAATAATAGTAATAATAATAATAAATTCTTGCACAAAAATATCAGTTCTATTAATCAGAAACTTGGTGTTTAATAAATTAAGAAAAATAGAATGGTATCAGCGTTAAAAGAAACATGAACAATAAACAAAATTAGCAGAGTAGAGTTTCAGCAAAGCATACCGTCATCACTGCAAAATAGCTGGATTGATTTGTGCTTCTAATGTCATCAGCGCAAAATAGCCAGGTGGATTTTTCTTCTATATAGGAGCAGAAAATCATTTGGCTATTTTGCAGCGAAAACATTATGCTTAATGCTGCCGAAACTGTGGTGTGCTAATTTCGCTTATTCTTATGGTTGCTTTCAACGTTGCTAACATTTTAATTCCTTTAATTAAAGAGACCACTGCATAGCTGTAGCAACACTAATTAGTAAACGATCAGAATATCAGACAATATTGTTTTTTGCTCTTGTTTGTTTTTTTCGTTAAATTTTTTTTACCTTTAAAAAAAAATAGATACAGCTTAATTTTATATATATATATATATATATATATATATTAATAATAAAATTATGCATTTAATTTTATTTATTCTAATAAAATTATATTCTCTCAAAAATAAATAAATAAATGAAGATTTACGCAAATATATGTATATATAATATATATATATTAAAAACTAGAGAAAATTATCAAAATGAACGATATACAGTGACCAAAGTAAAGGTTACAATTAAACTAATAATAATAAAATGGATATGAATGAAACTATGCTTCTTAACTTTTTAAAGGGCATTATAGGAAAAGGCATGCAAGGATTGTTTTCTGTGTCAAAAAGAGCCAAAATTAATTTTTATCATTTACTCCAACGCCCAAATATAATGTTCAAAATTCATAAAAGAAAATGAACTAAAATAACTATAAAATAATTAAATAGAATAATAAAAGCAGAAAATAAAATATTACTAACAATTACACATGTAATATATGAGAAGGAATGAACGACTGCGGTTAACAGTGAAACATACAATTGAATACAGTTAAATGCTTTAAACATGAATAAAAAATACAAGGTTGCAAAATTAATTTTAGCTTTTTATAGTTGTAATTACTTAATTATATCTTTTTATAATTGTTGTTACTATATATATATAGAGAGAGAGAGATAGATATAGATCAGTAAATGATATACAGTCGGCAGCAAAATTATCGAAGCACACATCCACTCTTTTCATATGTATTTTTTAGTTTAATCGCTAATTTTTATCATGAACTTACATTTTTGTAAACAGTATAAGACTAAGATCATAACTTGACGAATATTTACTTAAGAAAACAGCATTAGGTGCCCATCTTTGAAGTATGAATTATTGCTAGTGCTTCAATAATTTTGCTGCCGACTGTTTGGAAAATCCCATATATAACCTGTTAAATTAAGGAAGGAAGGTGGAAAAATACTCTTTTTATTAACTGTCTGAAAGAACTCAAATTAATTAACAATTTTACGTTAAAAAATAGCATCTTAATATTCACTTGAAAGAAAATGTGATTTATTCATATGCGAGTACTTGCTTGTTATTCTGTCGGTCTGTCAAGATCTAATTTTTTTTACTGCTGTTCATATTGTTATCTCCCTTGTACTCAGACTGAGCTTTTATATGTACCTTATATTTTTATTTAAACATTAACTCTTGAAAAAAAAAAATACATATATATATATATATATATATATATATATGACTTTAGTAATATAAAAATAAAAATTGTTCGTTAATATTTTCAAGTGCCTTTTTTTTTTTTTTTTTTGTTTCCACCATGTTTAATATAAGACGCATAGCGTACTATATTATAAGACGCATGGCGTAAGAAGAGGCAATACCTAATCTCGCCAGCAGCCGTGGATTATGTTATTCTATGGGAAAATCTGTTTCGATAATTACTCATTACCTAATGAGCATTTTTCAATTCTGTTTCTACATTTAGAAAATTCATAAGTGTTAAACGAGTACTTGTTATCCAAAGATTGATTTTTAAAATTTTTAGTATCACATTTCGCGACAAGGAAATGAGAAAAATGCACTTTTTGAAAAATCACATTTTTTACCTAAAAATTAAAATGTAAAAATTTTTAAAAATGAATTTTTCGAAACTGAGTTCTCATTCAATGGTTAGGAATTTTCTGGCTTTGAAAAAAGAATTAAAAAATATGCATTAGGTAATGAGTTATTGTGGAAACAAATTTTCCTTTGCAATACCATTGGCCACACTCAAAAAAATCGAGTTAAAATTACTCCGAAGGAGCAAAAATTTACTCCTTTACGGAGGTAAAAGTGAACAACTCCTTAGAAAGGAGTTATTTTTACTCTATTTTTGAAGCCATTCTATTTTGCTCAATTTTAGAGCATTTTCTGTTATTTTTAGAACTTTTCATTTTACTCGATTTTAGAGTAATTTTGTTCTATTTTAGAGCAATTTGCGCACCATTTTAATTTTTCTATTTTCCTCCATTTTGAAGTTTGTTGCTCTACTTTAGAGCACTTTCTAATACCTTTAGATGTTACATTTTACTTGATTTCGGAGTGATTTTGCTCGAAGAGCAATTTTATAATTATATACTTTTTTTTTTTTTTTTTTTATCAGTCTATGGAAGAATTCAATATCTATAGTTTAGCGGACTTTTTCAATTTTCTCTACAATCAAGACCGGACAGTCGTGCACGACTGTCCGTGGGATTAGGTATTGTCCCCTCTTTAAACAATAATACAACAAAAAATGTTCCCGCGTATTATTTTTCGAAGCCAACATAAACATTTTAAAAATCTGCAGGTAAAAAATTTAATTTTTAAGATATCGAAGTAACTATTACATGATTGTTAATTATTTTAGGAATGCGTTTTCCTGATAATAAATTAACAAATTAAAAAAGTACGTTCAAATTCCTGACTTTACTTTTTTTTAAAAAAATATATATATTTCTTATAATAAAACAAAACACGAAATTCCCAGCGTTAAGATAAATTATCTTAGAAACAGATAATGTGACATGCATGTACATTAATTAAACTTCTGTCGAGGTAAGGAAAAAGAAGGAAAGAAAAGTGGAAAAAAAGTAACCTTAATGTATTGCTTGGTGCTTTCTTAAGGTAAATATTGCGTAAACAGAAGAAGAAAATGGTCCTTTCACCTTAATTTCCCATTGCAAACAGTACTTTCTCTGTTTTAAAAAATGTCACTTCAATCTCAATTCTAAACATCTAGGCAATCATCTAAAAGTTGTTTAAATAATAATCATTTCAATTTCTGAAAATGTGCACATGCAATGAAAGAAAGACTGTCTGGTTCCCAAATAATGTTTTTTAAAACTGTCTGTAGGGGAAAATGTATTAAAACATAGATTTATTTAATTAATCAGCAACGGAATTTCTTGTCTCAAAACGTGTAAAATAAAATTAGTAAATATGATATAATACTGAATTAGTTTTTCATTAATTAATAGAATTTGAAATTACTGTAAATGCAAACACGAATGTTTGAATAAATTTCATTCCATATAAATGAATAATGAAATGTTTATGACAATTTATGACAGTAATATTAGTTTATCAAAATTATGAATCGCTGAAGATGATTAACTATATTAGAATTTAATGAAAATCAACTATTTAAAATTACTGAAAAGACAGTAAACGCACACTAAAAAATTATAAATAAGAGAATTTTGATATTATACAAGTCAAATCGGTGTCGTGACTAGCATTTCATTGATTGTAAGTAATTTAAACTTCGTAAAAAATAAAATAATCAACTTTATTTTATTTTCTTCTACATTCATAGAAGAAAGTATATAAGTATTTCGTATCTATAAGTATTTCATAGTAGAAAGTATATAGGTACACTTTCTCCCATATTTCTAGAAAAAAAAAAAATGCTGAATTCATAAAAATTTTCACTTCCCATTTTCGATGGATTTACAGGTTCTCAGATGTCTTGAATATAATCTGGCCATCTTTAGAAACTATTTATCTGTCTGTCATCTTTCCATGTGTGTAACAAAAATTTTCTGGCAGATCAATCTGTAAAACTAATACATTGAATTTCAATATTAAATAAAAGAACTGGTGTATAATCAATATTCTGACTAAAAACTTCTTCACACGCTATAAAACTAATGAAAACGCTATCGGTTTTATGGTGTGTGAAGAAGCTTTTAGTCTGAATATTGAATTTCATAAAAGTTTATATTTAGTTTCGCTATGGCATAAATTAGTGTCTACTAAATTTTGGTGCAAATAGTGAACCAGTGGTGTTGCTATGCTGTGATTCTTTCTACTATGGGAAGATTATATCTCAACTTCTATTGAGAATTTCCACAAGAGTATATTAAATTTGAAAAACAAATAGTTCTAACTTCTGATTATTAATAATTTGATTATTAATAAAGTTGACCAAATGTTACACTACAATAAATAAACAAAATAAATAAAAATGACCTATAATTTTTAAGTAGCATTTAAAAGTAACAAAAGAGAATTATATAAAAGTAAAAGATGTCTGAGAATAGAACTTTTATTACAATAGATATTAAGGAGCGAAAAAAAATCTGAATTAGAGACTGCTAACTAGCGAATGCAATAATACAAGATAAAGTGGGATTTTACAGATTAATGTAAAAACTAAACAATTAATTTTGAAAATAAGATTGAAACAAAAAAAATAATCATTAATAAGAAAAACTAGTTTTAAAAAAAATCACCCTAAAAAAACAATCTGAAGAAAGGAAAGAAACAATTGTTATTGCAAATGTTTGAAAAATTTAACATCGCTTTGATTACTTTTTTTTTCTTTTTTCCTTTTCTTTTCGTGTTTCATTTTAAATGATGTAACTGTAAAAACAATAAAAATTATCAAATGAAACTGAAAAAGAGGAATATTTATAATTGAAAAAATAAAAAAAAAACAAATCGATTACGTTGGATTAGATTTTTTTTTTTTTTTTTAAATCTAGTCGTTTAACATTATAAAAACAACTTTTTGTGTGTGTGTGTGAAAAGATAATTAGCGATAAATTGTGTTAAACTTTTTCTTTTAAAAATTATAAAATTATTTTAAATGAAAAAAAAAAAAAGTAACAAAAGCGTTGAACCATTTAAACTAGAAATACAATGAGTATTTGTGTCTGTATATATAATATTTTTAGATAAAACGGAAGTATTGGAGAAAAAATATATTTTCCCTATGCAATTTTCTTTTCATGACTGTGAAACATTACCAATTTTAAGCATGGTTTCTATTTGACGTGACGATATTTTTAAATATGTTTTGATTTGTCAGCTTGTTTAACAAATGCAAAAACAATATACGTTTCTATTCATATTCACGCCGTACGGAAAGCATGTTAATATCAGAAAATATATAGGAAATTGCATTTTAAACGATGCATGAAATATGTCATATGTAACATGTATTGTATGGCTGTTTTTATCTGAGAGCAAGTTTGCAGCCATATTCTGTCTACATTTTTAATTCCTTCCAAAATTATTAGATGCCTAATTATAAGTCAAAACAAATATCCTGTAAAATAAAAGTTTAATTTAGATTTAATTCTCTCATTCAAATTATTCAGTTTATTCTAAATGTGAAAATATTATTTTTAATAATATTAATACATTAATTTAAGCAATGAAAAGTACTTTTTAGCGTATGTCTTCATAGACATCAGGTATTTATTAAAATTAATTTCGTTCTTTCCCTTCAAACATCTCAAAGGCAAATGCGAATTTCAATTTACCATTAATTTTTATTTATTTCCTCATCTACGTAAACATAACATCATTTCATTGTGCAATCTAAATCATTTCCCTCTTATATAACAACATTTTGATAAGATTGTTGATGCCGCTTTACGCCTTTTGCTTGGTGAGCATACCCTGACAAAATTTAGGGCTGCCTTACTCAACTCTCATTAAATTTTCAAATTTTCGCATAGAATTAACATCGATCGAAGTAATTTCTTATTTGTGTCTTGGCGCGAAATTTCATTGTCACCACCAGATTTGGTGTCCACTAACGACATCACATCGATTCTCCCGATATCATTCGAGCACTTGTCTTACTACAGTAAATATTTTAATAGGCTCTACGCTGTAAAAAATATGTCCTATTTGCTGCCAGAAATTCTCTGTAAATTAAGAAAATACGCTTAATTTACGAAAAATTTACGTTGTCAGAACGTATTTTCTCAAATTACAGAGAATTTCTGGCAGCAAATAGGACATATTATTTAGTGTAGTTTGCTCTTCCCTCGTCTCCATATGCAGTATGCAGTATTTAGTGGCCTCGGTAGCCCAGTCGGTAGAGCGCCGGACTCGTAATTTGAAGATTGTGGGTTTGGTACTCGAGCCTACCAAAGACCGTCGTGCACACTAATGGTGGCTGGTGTACGTAAAATTTGTCGTGGCCGCAATGGCCTCCATGTTCCCATAAAAAATTATACCTCTGGGGGTTACCGAAGCGGGGGGAGCCATCTTCTCCGTGTAGGATCAAAATTGTGATGGCATGTCTCCGGACCACTTCTTGGGGTGAGTCCCAAAGCGCCGCAAATTGCCCATTGCACAGCACTACTGCGACGTAAAACCCAACCAATCAACCAACCAACCATATGCAGTACTCTGAAGTTATTATTGAAACTATGGTTCATATCTGGACTGTATTAAAAGCACTTAAAAAGACATTTATGATGAAACAGCTGAAAATAATTTTAAATAAAAGTTTTTTCTCTTTCTTCAGCAGGTTAAGATACTTATACTGAAAGTTTGGCAATGCTCACTGGTGGGTTCTTCATGTGCCTGTCAGGTTGTGAGTTGATTTCAAAGCTTTATTTTAAATACGGACCTGTGTTTACGTCTCACTGTATATCTTCATTTAAAATTCCATCGAAGATGTTATTGCCAACTGTACCTAAATACCATTCCAGATATATTGATTCAACTGTACCTATGCGTAAATTGCTGCTTGCTAGGATCTGAGGAAGAAAGGCTGTTTATTCTTTGCACACACACACACACACAAAATAAAAATTAGTCTTTGATAGCTACAATATTTGTAACCAAAGAGCCTATATATTTTGTGTATTTCAATTTCGAAACTCAGTTTAACACAATATGCTACTTTAGCACAAACGTACATGAATCAAACTGTAACTTTGTCTGGTGTTAACACGTTGCGCGCCTCGCAAATTCTTAAAATCCATTAAAATTCCATAATGATTCCTCCTGTAATAAATAAAAATTAAGCAAATTTTTAATAAATTTTCTATCATTAAATGTAATATTTTTAATTTTATATCCTATTTTATATCCGCCACTGATGATTTACGCGGCTTTATACCATATTTGACACTGTCAGCCACCGATGGCTGACAAGGCGCTCAACGTTTAAATTTTTTATTGGTACTGCTTTTACTTTCGGGGTAAAAGTTTCACTGAAATGTTCGAATTATAACATGTTCTGCACAGTCCTAAAGTTTCAAGATGATTTCTTCAGTCTTGATGACAAAATGTCTAGAATCTAGAAAGGCTGACATGGCGCTCAACGTGTTAACATGGCGCTCAACATCAAGATAGGAAGGATTTTTTTTTAAGGTTATTTTATTTAGTCTGATGATTTTACAATAGTCCGTACTACAGTAGTTAGACTAATTAATTATAAGCATACTAACATTTTAATTTAATCTGAAGCATTATTAGTAAATCTTTTACTATTTTCACCACTTTATTTGCACTATTTACACCTCTTTATTTGTAATGCAATTTTCTTCAATACGTAATATGCAATTAAATCGGATGAAAAGTATCCTTCAAGAGAAGTAGTGTAAAAAACCGATGTTAACAGTACTCAGAAATAAATTAAAATATTGACATATCAGCTGTTATATAGAATGACAGGAGGTGCCATAATTTTCTACATTTTTTCATATTGTGGGGCAATTATGGCAAAATACTTGGGCAACTGTGATAGCATTCTTTCTTAACTAAAATGAAAAATAGAACTATACTGGAAGCAGCTGCGTTTTTATTGGATCAATTTGAGGAATATAGAGGGAAAATTAGAGTTTTGGAAAAAATTATAGAGATTTAGCAGGGTAATCTTCTGGAAAAAATGAATAATTTAAAAAAATTGTAGAATTTAAAAAAATGGGGGAGAAGGGGGGAAGGAGAAGACAAAAACTAGTAAGTTCTATCAGATTTTCCTCAGAAACAGTTATTGAATGAGCTGCCTTTCCAAGGGAAAAGAAGTTTGAATGTTTGGTACTAAAAAAGTTAGTGATAATGCGAGATAAGATCAAGCCTGTGATCAGTAAATAGGAGAAGTAATGTTATGATCAGGATTTTTGGTAAAATCGAAACGACCTAATGAGCAACAAAAAGGAAATTTTGAAAGTAAATAAATAAAGAAAGAAGAGAGAAAATATAACGAAACAAAAAACTGGTGCAAATGCAAAATATTTCACATTAAATAAGGAAATAAAAACAAAATTTCCAGATAAGTTTGACAGTGAGGAAGAAGATGATTGTCAGAAAGTTCCACCTATATCAACATTAAAGACAGATTCAGAATATAAATGTTATAAATAAGTTCATGCCAAAGCCTTATAATTTTTTTTTTTTTTTTTTTTTTTTGTCGAATAAAAAGACATTCTAACAGCTGCTCATGATAAATTTTATTGAAAGGGTATCTAATGATGGCAAACTCGATCTTACCTTACGTCATTTTGGGGATGAGCAGGGAAGTAAATTTTGAATTACGTATTTTTTACTAGAGCCCTGATAAAAATGTAACAAAGATATTGATAACATTATATGTCTTCTTTAGAATATTTCCAAAAAACCATTTTCATTTTTTTTTTTTTTTTGTGATTTTCGATTATTTATTTATTTATTTATTTATTTTTTTTTTTTGGGGGGGGGGGGGACGTTACGAGGAGTAAATTCAAGACCCCCCCCCCACCGCCCCTTTTAGAGCTAAATTTATCTTGGGAAATCTATGAGATTTGCGATCACGAAATTTGGTGCGTGAATTGTTTATATGTATCCGACACCTATTGTAAAGGGATTTTATGAAATCTCCCCACTTATCTCCCCCTTTTGCGGAGAGGACGATAAATACGTTTCAAAGCGCAACCTTGTTCAAAATTATCTCAGGAAGATTATTTTTTATGTGTGGATTGGTTATGTGTATCCAATACGCACTATACAGGAATTTTGGGAAAATTACCCTTTTCCCCTCTAAAGTTTTGGGGAAATCACGTTTTCAGGAGTAACTCTGCTCCAAGTTACATCGGGAAACGATGTAAGCTCACAAAATATTTTTTCAAAATTATTTGCCTGTTACAATTTGCTTCGGATTTGGGGCAAATTATAACACACGTGAGGCAGATCGTAACAGTTATGAGGGAAGTACTAATAATAAAGAACGACAATATTTCAAAATGTTTTTCCTATCAACCATTTATTAATTCAATAAAAGAAGGCAGTAAATAAGTAATAGTCAATTATACCTTCTTGGTATAGTAACAATGAATTACATCAAATGCATTATAGTGAAATAAATAGAAAATTAAATATCACTCTTTTTCAGAACTGAAGTTAATACAAAACAAACATATATTTTTCATTTTCCCTCTCACACATTTAATGTGTGCCCACATTTTGCAAATTAAGCATTACATCCATTCGTAGCAAGAGGTTCACCGCCTTTTTTTTTTTTTTTTTTTTTTAAGGCACTTTCTGGGATGAAAAAATTCCGCCTGTTTTGCTACCACTTTTTTTCTTAGAGAAATTTTTACTGTATTTTTTAAGTAATATGTCGTGTTTAAACAAGATAGAAATCATTGTATAAAAGTAGCGGTAGCAAAAATTGCTTAACTTTCTCATTTATGAAACTGTCCTGAAAATAAAGGTGGAGACTACGATACCTGGCTGTAGGCATCTCCAGAAGCTGAGTAAAAACCACTCCTTTGATTCAGAATTTATATCTGGAGTTAAAATAATTTTATTTTTATCCTTTCATTTATTTATTTATTTATTTATTTTTATTTTTTTTCTTTCTCTTTATGTTTGTGTTACTTTTTAATTATCTCTTCAAAATATTTTTCAAAAGCTTTTTTTTTTTTTCGGGTGATGATGTCTAATATTAGTACCTTTCTCGAAGATTTCAGCAGTAGCCAAACCATATATAACCTTTTGGAGCTCTTTCAGACTTCTTTTTATAATTCCTCATTATAAAAGAAGAAAAAAAAATTCATAGAATAAAGCATAGAATGAATAATTTGCTTGTTAACATTAATAATAGAATGTCTAATTACATGAATGTTACAACTTGCCCCAATATTTTGTTTCAACTTGCCCCATCGAATGATTTTGAACATTTTGTTTATTTATAAGAAAAAAATATATATATAAGGATTTATACAAAACATTAAACATGCATTTTATAACTTAACACATACACAAAATAAATAACTATAAATATTCCTTTACAATAAAAATGAACATACTTTTAATCAAAATTTACGCAATATGTTTTTTTCCACTAAGTAGCTAAAAGAAAGCACGTGTACAGAACCTCTCATTAACCATTTTTGCGAAACACTGATTGGGCTTACATAATAAAGCGCACCATAAGAATTATGTTTATCAGAATATTTAACAAAAAATATTTCAAACTGTTCCTTAAATTGCGTGTTATTTCTTAACCCTGTTATAACTAGCCCCACGCTCCCCTACTTATTTTGATTAAAATTTACGATTCACGTATTTAGATACTTTTTTTTTTTTCTAAGTTTGAGCCCGTCTACAATTATTTCTAGTTTTGAAAGTAGTGTGTGGCAAAGAGATTGTTCTAAAGACGACCACCAACAAAACTTCGATAATTAAAAAAGTAAAAAAAAAAAAAACAGTATGACAAATTACTTTAAACTGCAGACTATTCATTATATTTCTGTCATTGTCTTCATAGGTTAGATAACTAGCATTAAAACAAGTGAACTTTTCTATTCATCTTCAGTTTTTGCTTTGCTGTCCTCGCCATGAAGTATGTGCTTTTAATAACACCAAGTTCGTCGTCCTAGCCGTAAGGTATCTACCATTAAGTGTATTGAATCTGTGTGAATAAACTTGATTTTAACATATTTAAATTCATTATGTGATTATACAATTAATTATTTTACAGATCTAATTTTCTATTAAAATGGAATAATTAACGATATTTAGTAATTTAGAGAGTTTTGGAAGGGGAAAAATATTCCATTATTCAACCACACAAAAACCTCTGACGTCATACGAGATCATTTTTAGACGAAAATGCTTGAACTTTGTGGATATGACTACTGAAATTATTTAAAATTGGCTCACATTGACTATTTTTCTTTAAATATCAGACAAGTTGAAATAAAATAGATTTATTTAAAATTCTACGTTAAAATGTTTAATTGTCTGAATATCCAGTTTTACCACGGTTTTGTAATTTTTTTTCTTCTCTGTTGGAAAACGAAATACATAATTTAATTCTGTACCCAGAGCTGCCAACCAGAGCTGCAACGAGTCTGATTTTTTTTTTTTTTTTTTTTTTTTTTTTTTTTGGGGGGGGGGGGGGTGATCTTTATATCTGCCAAAAATTCTAGGGGTAGATATAAAGATCACAAAAAAACCCCAAAATTCAGACCCGTTGTCAATAAAAACCAAGCACCGACCTACCCCTTAGAAAAATATATGGCCAATATTTACCGGAAAATTATTCCCCCCTCAACCCACTCCTTAGAATCAACCGAAGATTTTATTAAAAAACTAAGAGAAATTGAAAATAAAGAAAATTATCACTTAATTAGTTTTGATGTTGTAAACTTCTATCCATCTATTGATATAAACGAAGCTTGCGAAGTAGTAAACGAAGCCATCAACAAAACTTATACAGATCCTGAAATAGCCCGAACTTTCAACGCCACTACCAATTTTTTACTAAGAGAAAATTATTTTACCTTTAACGAAAAAATTTACCAACAGACCAAAGGCGTGCCCATGGGCTCGCCTATCTCAGGCTTCGTCGCTGAGTTCAAACTAAGAAGACTAGAAAATCAAATCATAGGAAATTTAAAAAATCAAGTTAAATATTGGTATCGTTACGTCGATGACGTTTTCGCCATCGTCGAGAAAAATGTTGATGTTAATAAATTTCTCAACCTTATCAATAGCCATGATCAAAATATCCAATTCACCTACGAAGAAGAGAGCGATTCACAATTAAACTTCCTTGATGTTAAAATTACCCACAATAAAAATAATTTCAGAACCACCGTTTATAGAAAACCCACTAATAGTAACGAAATTATCCATTTTAAAAGTAAAACACCATTTCGCTATAAAACAAACGCTATCCAGTCATACATTAATCGCGCCATTTTAATATGCAATGAACCCGAAGACCTTGAAAAAGAACTTAACCTTATTAAAAGTTTCACAAGAAAAGCAGGATATCCTGATAAAATTGTTAACAAATTAATTAAAAATAGATTCAAAAACCTCGACCAAATACCCAATCACCAGAAACCACCCTTTAAATTTACCCCATCCATCCCTTACGATCGCGCAGCCGCTAATAAAATTAAAAATACAGCTAATAAATATGGCATAAATATCCCCATCAAACCTAACAAAAATATTTTTCAATTAATCCGAAGCTATAAAAACCCCATCCCCCCTCTTGAAACCGCCGGCATTTATAAAATTCCATATATAGATGAAAACAATAAACCCGGTTCATATATTGGCGTCACTAAGAGAAAAATCAAAACTAGAGTTAAAGAACATGAAAATGATATTAAGACCGGAAAATTTAATACCGCGTTAACTTAAACATACAGTAAAAACAATATTAAAATAGACTTTGATAAAACCGTAAAATTAGCCGATTACGATAATTACAACTACGCAATGTATCGCGAGTCAATTGAAATCTCAACCAATAGCGATGTATGCAACGATAGCGGCGCAGTAGCCCCAAATACAGCCTGGAGCCATCTGATGAGAAATCAGCAGAGGAGTGAACAGATTCAAGTTTTCCACCACAGAAGCAGCGTTTCTGATGAGGACCGGGTGCCCGGTACAGAAAGATCTTAAACGACCACGAAGTAAAGTTAGGTCTTTATATTTTAATATGTAATTATTAATATACTTCGTTTTTCTTTTTATTTAAATCTAATCCGGCAAGTTGTTAGTACCGCCCCTTTTTCTACACCACTTAATTTTTAGAGTATTTTTCTTCTTAATTCATCGTAGAAACATTTGAAGAGAATTTCTCTAAAAATTAATTGGTGTAGAAAAAGGGGCGGTACTAACAATTTGCCGGATTAGGTTGACAGCTCTGTATAACGTACTATTAATCATAAAGCATTTAAATGCCCTGCATTTAAGTAAACAATAAATAAATAAATAAAAAGCATATTAGAAAATTTATAGTTTTCATGAAATATCAGCTCGATGTATTTTTATACAATATTTAAAAAAATATTTTGCCTTTCGTGAAAAGAAATTTCCTGCCATCTTAATTATAGTTTCAGCAGATGTCCTGTATACACACTCACATACATGAATAAAAATATAAACAAAAATCTATATAATATTTCTCTAACGTGGGCCATTTACGATTAAGTTTTGTAGAAATTATACGATATAGACTTAATAAATTACTCTCGGGTAAAAAGTAGTACGTAAGCAATATATTTAAGCACGCGGATTCAGTTCAGTAATTTAATTTAAAAAAAGGACGACATTTGTCTGATAAGATCATTTTATAGAAAAATCTATTTTTAAAAGTGGCATCTTTACAATCTTTGCAAGTGTCATTTAAAACCTAGCAATACTTTAAAGATATAAACTAAATACAACTTTTGGTCATACAATTACTAAAAAATGTAATAATAAAAAGCATAAACAAAAGAGGTACTAAGTTTTTTTTTTTTTTTTTTTTTTTTTAACAAAAAAATTATGCCAAAATGAATAAATTGAAAGGCATCACCTACATGTCGACAGAAATTAAAAAGTCGCCATAGGGGTCCTAAACTAAAGCTGTCCTGCCCCAGGATGTGTGAAAACTGGCTCGTCAAACATGAATTTTATTTTGAAATTATTGTTTGAATGATTTGGTTTAACTATCATTAACGTTTCACCCCACGAAAAATAATAACAATTTGGCTTCTGATGAATTAAAATTTAAATTGGGTGGTGAAATTGATGTAAGATGTAAGACTAATAAATTCGAATTGTAATGAGAAATAAAAGAAAAATAATTTGCGAAAATTTAGCACGGGTTTGCTAGTAAAAATAGATACACTGTGTGAGAAAATAATTGAATTTCAAATAATAAGTTTAATTTTTACTTTCTCTTACATATAAGGTAGAGAAAGTATCGTTTTAGGGTCAAATTTTCAAACGTGAGTTTCTGTTATATTTACACTTTTTGAGGCCCCCTGAATCTGAAAATCATGTTTTTAGCGGTTGGTCTCTGTGTGTGTGTGTGTCTGTCTGTCTGGGTGTCTGACTGTGTGTATGTCTGTGTGTCTGTCTGTGCGTCTGTCTGTATGTGTGTTATCAGCATATCTCAAGAACAAATAGTAGCAGAAATTCAAAACTCGGTATTCTAAATGTGTATCATATAGGGATGCTTCATTAAGCTTTCGTTGAGATGAAGAAACTGGTTCATGTACAGGTACACTCAAGAGTATTCAAATACATTACGTTTATGGGGGAAATTGCAGGTAAGTAGAGTTTAACACCTATAGACTGCACTAAACCAAATGAAATGAATATATATTTTTTATATGCATAAAAACATGCCTCATGTAGAATATGGCAGGGAAATCATTCCCCGTTCATTTACAGGGCTACACAAAAGAACTAGATTATAGGGCGACAATAGCTGAAAACTGATGGAAGTGCATTTCAGGTTGTGCCGTATATTATTACTATAGGATTGTATTTAGGAGCACTATGTGATTTGTACATATTCTTCGAAAGATATACAGGGTTACAAATATTTAAGCGATAACATTCTTTTTTAATGTTAGTGGAAGTTCTTTACTACAATATTTTACCATGTCCAGAAAAGCTGCTCAGGAATGGAAATGAATTCTTCATAGAATTCTTCATAAATAATGTACGTTTTAAAGCTAAATATTCATCGCTTGTTTTTTGTGTAGTCAAGTTTTTTAAAGTTTGATTATTGTCTGTGTCTCTTAGAGTTACTTAAAAAGGAATAATTTCAGGAGATCCAAAAGTTGTATTTTCAAATTAATATAAATTTGTTGCTGGAAAAGTTTGATCAATATTTATAAGTTTCAAGAATTATTTCATGTGAAAGTTGTCTG
The DNA here is from genome assembly GCA_963930645.1 of Salticus scenicus. Lineage (NCBI taxonomy): Eukaryota > Metazoa > Arthropoda > Arachnida > Araneae > Salticidae > Salticus > Salticus scenicus. The sequence goes on from OZ005653.1 coordinate 175,920,530, forward strand.
AATAATTTTAAGTGAACTTTTAATTTTAATAACAGATTTAAATTCTATATAAATGCGGGTGCACAGTAATGAAATGGGTGGTTGAGGGGGTCGGTAGCCCCCCTCACACAGAACATATTATCATATAAAACTCTTCCGAAGGCTAATTTGAATTGTGTTAACATAGGTTTACATAACAGTACTCGTTATCTTACCTCTTAATCACTAACCTGTAATTATAGTATTAAATTTCAGGGTAAGAGAAAGGCGTGTGAGTGACACACCAGATTATTTATATTCAATTTATTTCGTAAATTCATAAATTATTTTTTTTAATTGTGCTACGGATAGAAACGACGAACATGCATGAAGTAAAAAATGACACAAGTTAAATTAGAATATGTTTTGTATTATTCTGCAGAAAATTCATTTTTTATTTTTTTCCTTTTTTGGTAACGTTGTCATGTAAAATTTAAACTACAGTAGAGAAAAACAAGAATGAAAAATTAGGCGAATCGCATAGCCTATTAAGTTCTTTCCAACTATACTAAACTATTAAACCTTTAATCTTCAGTGCATTTTATATACGTGATGATTCCATTAAAATAGATATATATATTTTTTAATTATGAAGGGAAATATTTTAAAAATTATATATATGCTCTATTTTTAATGCCAAAGTATAAAATATATTGATTTTGGGAATACCTGTACTTTCTATAATATTTGATTGTGCACTATATAGTGCATTAAAAAAAATCATATCACAAATGAATATGCACTAAATGCAGATAAATTGCATTTATATGCTGTATTGCATTTATATTTCTGTATTGCCATACAAACCAATCATGAATGCTAATTACTGCATATTTTATGCGAACCATGGTTTTATACATCCAAACATTATATTTAATTTAATTTAATTACAATTAAGTTTATTTATTTATTTATTTATTAATATAAAAATATTGAAATACGTACGTTTGAAAGAAATATTAATTTATTAAAAATTTTTATTAAGTCCCTGTGTACAAACCAGTTCTACGCATATTATTTTCAAAAGGGACTCTCCATTGATGAACATGAAAGACAAATATCAATTTTAATGATGAATTTTTTTTTTTTTTTTTACAAAAAAGTAAACGGCGCGCCCATTGACGAACGAACAGACAAACAAAAATCCAATCTGAATGAATAAATATTTTTCATTTTTTTTTCAAAGGTATTAAAAACGAAAAACACAATTTAAGTGCATTTCCAGCAATTTCACGTAATAAATCCGAATATTTTTGTTTGGACCTGAAATCGAATCATTAATATTAATCATGGAATTTGTATAAGAAATATTCTTTATTGCATCTAGAAAATGTGCCTTAATTTCATTATTTTTAACGCATCATGAAAAGTGCTGAAATGTGTTTAAAAGAAATAACTCTCGAAAGCTTATGTGTATCCAAATAATTTTGTAATCTTCTGTATACAAACCAGTACCAGTTTTGCTGTCTGAACGACTTCCAATTTACAACATTATGCAATAAAATATAAAACATACATCCGTTTTAGAAACTCTGAAACTACTAATAGAAATATGAAGGCGGGCAGGCAGTCAAACACATGTAGACGAACTGAAGTCATAAATATTGTAACATTTTTGGAATGCGTTGAAATCAGATAACACAACTAAAAATTCTCTTCGAACAATTTTCACCTATATCCCCCAACATATATAACTAGTTTTTAGTGACCCTGTAAATTATACATTAATGCTAATAATACCATATGGTATAGAAAGCATGTTCTTGTCTATCTGAATAATGTATGTTAATTCTACTCCGTTATTATACATAAAATAAAGATATATGTGTACTATAAAGGTATTAAAAACTGTTTAAAAGAAATTTCTCTCATAGGCCATAATATGCTAGAAATCTTTTTTGAATCCTATACACAAACAAGTGGAGGTATTTACACCTTTAATAAAGGATATGTGATAATAGGCGTGTATAACATGAATCACTTTTAAAGCTTTCCAAAAATATTTATTGAAGTTAGAACGCAAGCAGACAAACCAAAGTCATTAAACTTTTTAACTTTGTTGTAAAATGCTTTAAAAATAAGAAAAAGAACAGTTAAAAGGATTTTAAGTATAAGTTAATATAGTAAGTGTTCCTAAAGAACGTAACTTAATTATATTAGAATTATATACATGCATATATACATAAAGACCTCTTTCCTGACAGAATTTAATTTAATTTTACAATACTAAAATTGATTCAGATATTTCTTCTTTATGTACAAAATTTAAAGTGATCTACCGCAAATGATGACAACACATTTTTACCGTTTAAAAGATATACTACTCGGATTTTAACATACAAAAAGAGAAATAATTTATTTTATCATTATCATTCAAAAAATTAAATTTTAATTGCGTCACTTTTTATTTATTTATTTATATTTTATTTACTTTACGCTGTCGTATTACTTATTATTGTATCAATATCTGCTTTCCTTGCATTTAAGTTCTTCAAGTGGCAAAAAGAGTTTTACAGGAGTAAGAAAGCTGGGAGAAAGCGCCTTGATCACAATTGAAAATCTCACCTTGAAGAGAGGTGTTTTTTTTTTTTTTTTTTTTTTTTTTTTTTTTTAACAAAATATAAGTTCCAGGTTCTCTATAGAGAATAACTACTATGTTGTAGTCATCACAAAACTTTCTTCTACATTTCCTTATGCAAATTCAAGAAGTAAAATTTATTTTTCATGATGGTTGCAGCCGATTTTTCTCCTGTAGAAGAAAAATACTAAACGTCGAATAAAAATCAATTTTGTGCCTTACATACGCCTTCTAGAAAAAATGCATTTTTCCAGACATTTTATTTGGTAAAAAATAAAAAACCTTTTTTAGTTCCCCATCATACTATAGAGTATATAGGTGGTCCGACAACTAGGTGTGTTATTAAAGTTATCCAAACCTCCCAATACTATAGAGTATAGATATGGGGAACTTAGGTAATCGTGAAAATTTTCGACCTCGGTTTTTTGACTTTTCTATACGTTTTCAGTTGTGAGGAATCCAAAAATGACAAAATTTGTATGGTGTCTGTCTGTAGGGTGTCTGTTAGTGTGTCAGTCCGTTAGTGTGTTAGTCCGTTGGTCTGTTAGTTTGTTAGTCTGTTAACACGATATATGATCGCAGAGAGATCAGATCAGTTTTTAAATATTACTTTTGATACTGACAAGAACCCTATTCATTTGCAACATTTGAATTAAAAAACTTCGTAAGTTATGAGAAATTTACGATTTTCTTAACATGGGTGAATAGGACAAAATTTCACTTAAACATGCATTAAATGGAAACGCTGAACTGTAAAAATGTCGGACCAGTTTTAAAATATCAGTTTTGATGCCGGAATGAACATCAGTAACTATAAATATGCTACTTTGAAAATTTAGCAAGTTATTGGAAATTTACGAATTTCTTAACATGGCAGTATAGGGCAAAATTTCACATAAACGTCAATTTTGAGAGATATTTTCATCGTAAAGATGTCAGACTACTTCTGAAATATTATTTAGAACACTGGCATGAATATTAATGACTATGAATTTTCCATTATAAAAATTTCGTAAGTTATTGGAAAATTACGAATTTCTTAACATGGCAGAATAGAGCAAAATTTCACATAAACGTCAATCTTGAGGGATATTTTCATCGTAAAGATGTCAAACCACTTTTTAAATATTATTTTGGATACTGGCATGAATATCATAGACTATGATTTTTCCAATTTAAAAAAATTCGTAAGTTATTTTGAATTTACGATTTACTTAAAATGGCAGAATAAGGCAAAATTGAGCATAAACTTCCATTTTGAGGATCATGAATACATTAGACAACTTCAAAATTACATTTATGATATTTGTTTGAACATGATTGAATACAAATATTCTAATAAGAAAATTTCGTAAATTATTCGTAATTTACGATTTTATCAACATATCGAAATTGTAAAATTTTCATATAAATATGAATTTTGAGGATTATTACGTTTGAAATAGTATCATGAAACTAAACAACGGAATTGAACGTGATAAAATAAATTAATAGATTAGAATGAGGTAAATATATCGAAGTGAACGGTGGATAGCCCATTAGGCGGGGATTTCATTCTGTCACTGTATCAAGCTTTGGTCAAATTCATTTCTTTTAACATGATTATAATATGTCTCCCACTAGAAATTTATGAGAACATAAATATGATGGGGAACTGAGCAGAGTCCACTTATGCAAACTAGTATTTTTTTTTTTTTTCTTAATTATCACAAATTTATGGTTCATCCATTCGTTTTAAGGGTACTGACGAGTTCTTTTGAAAAATATTCATATTGAAAATATACACTTCTCAGGGGGAAGCGATATTCCGAGGTTTTTTCTTAAATTATTTCGTAATTGACTATTTTTACTATAAATATTTGTTTTTGATTTCATAATGACTTTTAAAAAATAATTCTTTGCCCATTTATATGAAATTATATAAATTGTGTAGATTTATATGAAACCTTGTCCTATACTGCCGTTTTAAAAATTATGAAAAAAATGGAATAGAAGCGTCATCTATTGGACTATTAGCACCAAAATATGGTAGGCAATATTTTATTCCAAAGTGAAGCTACATATAAATTGTATGAAATTCTGTGTATTAGTTTTCGAAATAGAGTTAGCAGAAAATTTATCATACAGACAGACATTTTCTAAAAATGATCATATCGTGTTCATAAGTTCACAAAACGTAAAATCCATCAAAACCGATAATTGAAAATTTTTACGAATCCAATACTGTATTCCGCTGAATGCAGAAGAAAATAAATCGAATTAATGCAGAAAGTACAGTCGGTAACAAAAGTGTCCGAACACTAGCAAAAATTCCTATGTGAAAAATGTACACTTCATACGGTATTATTAAATAAATCCTTATCGAATCATGTTCTTACACTGACTAGGAACAGAATTCGACAAGGATTTATTTAACAAAACCGTATGAAGTGTACTTTTTTTACATGGGAATTTTTGCTAGTGTTAGGACACTTTTGTTACCGGCTGTACTAGAACTAACTGTAATCGATAACATCGATTAATATATTTTTGTTAACCGATTACACTGTAAAAAAAAAAAAAATTAAACTTAACCTTCCTCGCTTTCATGAAGTTTTCGGACAGTATTAGTGTTTTATAGCATAAAATTGTTGCTTGTGCCTGGGGGGACTCATGTCAAAGTTGTGCCTGGGGGGGGACTCATGTCAAAGTTGTGCCTTGGAGGGGACTCATGTCAAAGTTGTGCCTTGGGGGAGGACTCATGTCAAAGTTGTGCCTTGAGGGGACTCATGTCAAAGTTGTGCCTTGGGGGGGGGACTCATGTCAAAGTTGTGCCTTGAGGGGACTCATGTCAAAGTTGTGCCTTGGGGGGGGACTCATGTCAAAGTTGTGTCTTGAGGGGACTCATGTCAAAGTTGGGCCTTGGGGGGGACTCATGTCAAAGTTGTGCCTTGGGAGGGACTCATGTCAAAGTTGTGCCTTAGGCGGACTCATGTCAAAGTTGTACCTTGGGGGGGGGACTCATGTCAAAGTTGGGCCTGGTGGGGGACTCATGTTAAAGTTGTGCCTTGGGGGAGACTCATGTCAAAGTTGTGCTTTGAGGGGGACTCATGTCAAAGTTGTGCCTTTTGGGAGGCTCATGTGGCTTGGGGGGGACACATGTCAAAGCTGTGCCTTGGGGGGAACTCATGTCAAAGTTGTGCCTTGGGGAGGGGACTCATGTCAAAGTTGGGCCTTGGGGAAGGGACTCATGTCAAAGTTGGGCCTTGGGGGATACTCATGTCAAAGTTGTGCCTTGGGGGGGACTCATACCAAAGTTGGGCCTTGGGGGGACGCATGTCAAAGATTATGGAAATTTCGATAGGGGTACTAGAAATTATTTCAGAAGAAGTTCACATAGAAATTTTAGACAAAGGGGTACAAACCGCCCTGCTATAACGTTTCCAAGGCAGTCGGGAAACTAAATGAGGGGTTTACCAAGAGTAAAAATAATAATAACATAGTCCCTCGTAAATCCCTTAACATATCCAGGGGACTAAAAATGCATCAAAATAGCGATAAAAAATATGAGAATCAAACAGACAAAGAATTAGACAGAAATTATTATGAAAAATATTATAAAGTAGAGAGGCAGAGAACCGAGAAAGATAACAATTCACGCAGGTATAATAAAAACAAAAAGAAATCAAATGTAATTTATACACCAGATCGATATCTGTGCACAAAAAGATGGAAAAACACACAAGAGATTAAATATTTGACAAATATTGATCAAAATGATATAGGTAACTTACCCATCTTAGATTTGAATATAAATGGGGTACCTACACGAAATTTAATCGATACAGGCGCAACTTTAAATGCAATGTGTCCCAAAATATTTCAAAAAATCAAAGAAACAGGGATAAAAATTCTGTATTTGTCAAATAATGTAAACATACACACATTAAACAATCAGAGAATTAATTTCAAAAAATGCATTAAAATTACATTCAAAATTAAAGGGAAATTCGTGACAGGTGTATTTTATATATTGAACTTTAATTTTGATAAGAAGTATAATGTAATATTAGGTTATGACTTTCTAAAAAGAAACAAAATGATAGTAGACTGTAAGGCAGGACATGTACTATTTAAAAACATGAAATTGGAATTAAATAAAACTCCAAACAACCAAGAAATTCCAAATCATATAAATACCATGTCAATAGAAACAAATACACACACATCACAGATGGAGGACAAAATAAAATTCCCACAGTCAGGAGTGCATGATCAGGAACAGGAAGAAAATGGAAAAATTTATGGGTATTTTAAATGCTCAAAAGATCAGACAAAGTCAAAAAACAATGAAAATGAACTAATAAATTGGGAGGCATCTTCTAGTAAACAAGTGATAGAATTAAATGAGAAAAATGAAGAAAACATTATAAGGCAGGATACGTTAAATCAAAATTATCACTTTGCAAGACTAATAAGAAAAATGGATGTTGCACCGAAACAAACAGTTTGGGCGGAAATAAAAGTTCCTAGAATATACCAACACGAAACAATATTCCTTGAACCACAGAGAAATAATTCGGGTACAAACATAAATTGTTCTATACATAAAATAGATAATGAAAATAAACTAAAAGTTCAAATTTCAAATACAAAGGACCACAAAATTACTTTGAATAAAAATATGAAACTGGCGAAAGTTACACAACAATTCATAATAACGGACAAAACAAAACCAAAGAGAGAAATTATTAACAATTTAAACATGGTAGATGTTAAACAAATGAGAAAAGCTGACTTAAAAAAGGAAGATTTTAATCTAAGTCATTTAGATTCAGTAACACAAAAAGAAATGCATGAAATATTAATGAAAAATTATGCGGCATTTTCCAAAAAATTCAAGACACTAGGGCAAACATCATTAGTTACACCAATATTTAAATTAGCTCATAATTACCCCCATTCAATTAAAACCGTATAAATTGGCTTATAACATGAAAGATGTTGCGAAAGAGGAGATAAATAAATTATTAGAGGCAAAAATTATTGAACCAACAAACTCGCATTATGCAGCCCCCGTAATTTTCGTAAAGAAAAAATGTAACTCAAAAACAAATGATCCCAAACACATTAAAGTGAGAGCAGCAGTAGATTACAGGGTCCTTAATGAAATCATAGAAGTTTCACCACATCCCATCCCAGATGCGAAAGAAATAATTCAGAGACTTAGTGGCATAAAATACTATACTGTGATGGACTTTCACTCGGCATTCTTCCAAATTAATTTAAAAGAAGAAGACCGAGAAAAATTAGCATTCATTACGGAATTTGGTTGCTATCAGCCAACCAGATTAAATTTTGGTAATAAAATATCAACTATGACATTTGCTAAACTTATGGATAAGATTTTAGGTCACATAGATAAAAATAAAATTGGGTACTTCATCGATGACATTATTTTAGGAACAGACTCAATAGAAGATATGAAAAAATTAATGCAGGAAGTTTTAGACATTTTAATAAAAAACAATCTAACTATTGACCCGCAAAAGATGCAAATATGTAAAAATGAGATAGAGTTCTTAGGGTATAAAATCAATGAACATGGTTATTCACCTTCGGAGGGAAATTTAAACAAAGTAAAAAAATTAATGAGACCAAACAATAAAAAAGGTATCTTACAACTGTTAGGGTTTTCGAACTATTTCAGAACATTGATAAAAAATTACAACGACATAATAGATCCATTATTACAACTTACAAGAAAAGACATAAAATTTAAATGGGGTGAAGAACAAGAGAAAGCATTTATAAATTTACAAACCGCGTTATTAAATGAACCAACTCTAAGAGCTCCAGATATGAACAAAGAATTTTATTTGATCACGGATGCTTCAAAATACGCAATATCGGCGATTTTGGCACAAAAAGAGAATGGAATCTTGCACCCGATTGAATATTATGGTAGGAAATTAAAAAATTCAGAAAAAAATTATCCAGCCATGAAACAAGAGTTACTAGCAATACATGAATCAGTATTAAATTATAAAAACTTACTGTTAGGAAAAAAGATATTTTTGTTAACAGATGCGAAGGCGTTAACATATTTTATTAATTTGGAGAAACAGCCTGACATAATTTCGAGATGGCTTTTAGATCTCCAAGAATTTGACATAACAGTAGAACATATATCAGGATCACAGAATCCGAGTGATTTTTTAAGTAGGCACATAGCAAACATAACGCATGAAGATCAAGAGAATGAAATGTATTTATTTAAAGCCGAAAAAGAGTTGTCAGAAGAAAACATTTTAAATGAACAAAAAAAAATGCGACAAAATACAAAAAATAGTAGCATGTTTAAAATCAAAGAGAAATAATAAATACAAAAGAAAATACTCTTTATTAGAAAATGATCTATTAGTATTGAAACATTCAAATAATGCTACGGAAAATACGCAAAATATTATCATAGCTCCACATAGTTTAAGAGAGAAAATCATAAATACCGCGCATTCCCCACACTTCGGTTTTGAGAAAACATATCAAATGATTAAAAATAGATTTTACTGGATTGGGATGTACCAAACAGTAAAATATTTTTGTAGGAGATGTATTCCATGTAACTCTTACAAACCGCATCAAACAATAAAACTTCCGTTACAAGTAATGAATAAGAACTATGCATGTGGCCAAGCATTAAATATTGATATTGTTGGAAAATTAGTACCAACGCTAAAACAGAACACATTTCTTTTAACAATTATTTGTGCATTTTCTAGGTTCTTAGAAGTAATACCGCTAAAAAATACTAATGCAACTACCATCATAAATGCGCTGCTAGAATATTTCGGAAAATATGGCCTATGCCAGTATATAAATTTAGACAATGCGCCTTATTTTAGAGGCAAAGAATTTACAGACTTCGCTAAAGATCTGAATATAACATTGCGTTATTCGAGCATTTACAAATCCAGTAGTAATGGTACGATTGAGAAAGCACATTTAATTTTAAAAAATTCCATCTCAGCCATGTGTCAGGAAACTTTTGATTGGGACACGAGAATAATTTTTTTTAAGTTAAACTATAATATGTCGAAACATCGAGCAACGGGATACGAACCCGCGGTGTTATTTTTTGGGAGAAAATTAAAAACTCCATTTCTAGATTGCAATGACAGAAATAAGGAAACCCCTTCGCAGTATATATCAAAAATAAAAGAGCATATGCATCAGGCGAGAGCAAATGCATTGCTAAATATGAAAAAAATTTCAGAAGAGTACAATAGAAATAAAAGTATAAATCATAAGGAATTGGAGATAGGTGATGAAGTCTATCTTAAATCACTAAGAAAGAATAGGAAATTAGGTAAAAGGTTTGACGGACCATTTTTTATAGAAAGAAAGTTCAGAAACTCGAATTACTTGATACGAGAAAAAGAGGGAAATAGAAGTTTAAAAATTCATATTTCAAAAATATTTAAAGTACCACCAGAAAAAGAAAATTAAAATAACCAGCTAGAGGATATAGGAAGGATCTACGTCAAATAATAGAACAGGTAAAAAAAAAAAAAAAAAAAAACACTAATAATAATAGATAGTAAAATAGTGTGGTTAGTTGAGACATACATAATTTTATTGTTGTAGAGGGGTGCTTCAGATTTTAACTGGTAACTGTTTGAAGCTGGTCTTCAAACAGAGAAATTAATATTTATGGCGGGGCCCCTTTATTAAGCTATAGATATTCTTTTCTCCTTGCCAGTGAAGAATTTTGAATGTGGCCTTGATAACAATAATAAAAAAGTTTAATAGTAATAAGAATTGTAATAAAGCTAACATTAGAATGTATACAAAAATGTATCAAGTTGCGAGTGTGCAGATAATAATAATAATAATAGTGATAAAGTTATTATTGCATTTTGGCTGGAAAAACATAGAAATTGGAGTAGAATAAATCAATAACAGCTGTAATAATAGAGAAATGAACGTGAATTACATTGAGAATAAATAAAATGTAAGATAGAGATTGGATGAAGGCTCTAAAACGGGGATAGGAATTTTCTTCTTAAACACTAGAGGTTAAAAATAACAAAAAAATCCCAAGCACGACAACAAAAAAAAAAAAAATCTGATGTGGGCACCACATGACTTCCTTATACACTTTTAGAAATATACATAATGTTAAAAAATATTGTCACTGGACCCGAAACAGTTGGCTAAAAATATTTAAAAAAAAATGCATGCATACGTAAAAAAATAAATAAATAAATAAATAAAATTGTGCCTTGAGGGGACTCATTTTAAAATCCTTGGGGGGGGGACTCATGTCAAAGTTGGGCCTTGGGGGGACTCATGTCAAAGTTGGGCCTTGGGGGGCCTTATTTCAAAGTTGCACCTTGGGGGGACTCATGTCAAAATTATGCCTTGGGGGGGGACTCATGTCAAAGTTGTACCTTGGGGGGGACTCATGTGCCTTGGGGGGACTCATGTTCCTTGGGGGGGGACTCATGTCAAAGTTGCGCCTTGGGGGGACTCATGTCAAAGTTGTGCCTTGGGGGGGGGACTTCGGATCCGAAACAATTGGATAAAAGTGTTAAAAAATGCATTTTCACCGTGTTTCTGAACTATTCCGGAAGTTTCAAATCTCTAACTAGTCGGGAAGTTAGTTAAATAGATTTTCTGTTGAATCATATAAACGCTGCTAAAGGCAGCAGTGACACGAAGCAATTGGCTAAAAATATTTAAAAAATGCATTGTCACCGTGTTCTGAGCTTTTCTGGAAGTTTTAAATGTCTAGCTAGTCGGGAAGTTAGTTAAAAATCGATTGCAAGATTTTTACTGGTAACGCTGCCGAAGGCAGCAGGTATCGGAAACAGTTGACCAAAAATATTAAAAAAACGCATTGTAAACGTGTTCTGAGCTTTTCTGAAAGTTTCAAATGTCTAGCTAGTCGGGAAGTCAGTTAAATTGCAAGATTTGTCCAAACCGTTTTTGAGTTATTACCGTTTTTTGATACATTATGGCCAAAACCAATGTATTTTTGGTCATTATGAACCTAATTTTCCTAAATATCTCCAAAATGGAAAATCATACAAAGTCCAAAAAGGGAGGTGCAGAACTATATGTTATAACAAACCTATGTACCAATTCGCAACTTTCTACGTTCAACCGTTTTTGAGTTATTACCGTTTTTTGATACATTATGGCCAAAACCTATGTATTTTTGTCATTATGAACCTAATTTTCCTAAATATCTCCAAAACGGAAAATCATACAAAGTCCAAAACGGGAGGTGCACAACTAGATGTTATAACAAACCTATGTACCAATTCGCAACTTTCTACGTCCAACCGTTTTTGAGTTATGCGACATACACACACACACACACACACACAGACACACACACACACATACAGACGTCACGAAAAATCGTGTAAAATCGCTTATATCTCTAAAACGAGAGCTCGTGTTCAGACGACACTTGCAGGTGTACAACTATACATCATGACAGTCACACGTATAAATTGGCAACATTCAGCGATCATTCGTTTTCGAGCAATGTGAAATACAAAATCCATTTCGCAAATCGGGATTACTATACTTCCTTATACTTTGTATAAGGAAGTAAAAATGCATGCATACGTAAAAAAAAATAATAAATAAAATTGTGCCTTGAGGGGACTCATGTCAAAGTTGTGCCTTGGGGGGGACTCATGTCAAAGTTGTGCCTTGGGGGGGACTCATGTCAAAGTTGTGCCTTGGGGGGGACTCATGCCAAAGTTGTGCCTTGGGGGGACTCATGTCAAAGTTGTACCTTGGGGGGGACTCATGTCAAAGTTGTACCTTGGGGGGGACTCATGTCAAAGTTGTGCCTTGGGGGGGACTCATGCCAAAGTTGTACCTTGGGGGGGACTCATGTGCCTTGGGGGAGACTCATGTCAAAGTTGTACCTTGGGGAGGGGACTCATGTCAAAGTTGTGCCTTGGGGGGACTCATGTCAAAGCTGTGCCTCGGGGGGACTCATGTCAAAGTTGTACTTTGGGGGGGACTCATGTCAAAGTCGTGCCATGGGGAGGGGACTCATGTCAAAGTTGTGCCTTGGGGGGGACTCATGTCAAAGTTGTGTCTTAGGAGGGGGTACTCATGTCAAAGTTGTGCATTGGGGGGACTCATGTCAAAGTTGTGCCTTGGGGGGGACTCATGTCAAAGTTGTGCCTTGGGGGACTCATGTCAAAGTTGTGCCTTGGGGGGGACTCATGTCAAAGTTGTACCTTGGGGGGACTCATGTGCCTTGGGGGGACTCATGTTCCTTGGGGGGGGACTCATGTCAAAGTTGCGCCTTGGGGGGACTCATGTCAAAGTTGTGCCTTGGGGGGGGGACTTCGGATCCGAAACAATTGGATAAAAGTGTTAAAAAATGCATTTTCACCGTGTTTCTGAACTATTCCGGAAGTTTCAAATCTCTAACTAGTCGGGAAGTTAGTTAAATAGATTTTCTGTTGAATCATATAAACGCTGCTAAAGGCAGCAGTGACACGAAGCAATTGGCTAAAAATATTTAAAAAATGCATTGTCACCGTGTTCTGAGCTTTTCTGGAAGTTTTAAATGTCTAGCTAGTCGGGAAGTTAGTTAAAAATCGATTGCAAGATTTTTACTGGTAACGCTGCCGAAGGCAGCAGGTATCGGAAACAGTTGACCAAAAATATTAAAAAAACGCATTGTAAACGTGTTCTGAGCTTTTCTGAAAGTTTCAAATGTCTAGCTAGTCGGGAAGTCAGTTAAATTGCAAGATTTGTCCAAACCGTTTTTGAGTTATTACCGTTTTTTGATACATTATGGCCAAAACCAATGTATTTTTGGTCATTATGAACCTAATTTTCCTAAATATCTCCAAAATGGAAAATCATACAAAGTCCAAAAAGGGAGGTGCAGAACTATATGTTATAACAAACCTATGTACCAATTCGCAACTTTCTACGTTCAACCGTTTTTGAGTTATTACCGTTTTTTGATACATTATGGCCAAAACCTATGTATTTTTGTCATTATGAACCTAATTTTCCTAAATATCTCCAAAACGGAAAATCATACAAAGTCCAAAACGGGAGGTGCACAACTAGATGTTATAACAAACCTATGTACCAATTCGCAACTTTCTACGTCCAACCGTTTTTGAGTTATGCGACATACACACACACACACACACACAGACACACACACACACATACAGACGTCACGAAAAATCGTGTAAAATCGCTTATATCTCTAAAACGAGAGCTCGTGTTCAGACGACACTTGCAGGTGTACAACTATACATCATGACAGTCACACGTATAAATTGGCAACATTCAGCGATCATTCGTTTTCGAGCAATGTGAAATACAAAATCCATTTCGCAAATCGGGATTACTATACTTCCTTATACTTTGTATAAGGAAGTAAAAATGCATGCATACGTAAAAAAAAATAATAAATAAAATTGTGCCTTGAGGGGACTCATGTCAAAGTTGTGCCTTGGGGGGGACTCATGTCAAAGTTGTGCCTTGGGGGGGACTCATGTCAAAGTTGTGCCTTGGGGGGGACTCATGCCAAAGTTGTGCCTTGGGGGGACTCATGTCAAAGTTGTACCTTGGGGGGGACTCATGTCAAAGTTGTGCCTTGGGGGGGACTCATGCCAAAGTTGTACCTTGGGGGGGACTCATGTGCCTTGGGGGAGACTCATGTCAAAGTTGTACCTTGGGGAGGGGACTCATGTCAAAGTTGTGCCTTGGGGGGACTCATGTCAAAGCTGTGCCTCGGGGGGACTCATGTCAAAGTTGTACTTTGGGGGGGACTCATGTCAAAGTCGTGCCATGGGGAGGGGACTCATGTCAAAGTTGTGCCTTGGGGGGGACTCATGTCAAAGTTGTGTCTTAGGAGGGGGTACTCATGTCAAAGTTGTGCATTGGGGGGACTCATGTCAAAGTTGTGCCTTGGGGGGGACTCATGTCAAAGTTGTGCCTTGGGGGACTCATGTCAAAGTTGTGCCTTGGGGGGGACTCATGTCAAAGTTGTACCTTGGGGGGGACTCATGTCAAAGTTGTGCCTTGAGGGGGACTCGTGTGCCTTGGGGGGACTCATGTCAAAGTTGTACCTTGGGGGGGACTCATGTCAAAGTCGTGCCTTGGGGAGGGGACTCATGTCAAAGTTGTGCCTTGGGGGGGGACTCATATCAAAGTTGTGCCTTGGGGGGGACTCATGTCAAAGTTGTGCCTTGGGGGGGGACTCATGTCAAAGTGTTCCGAACTTTTCTGTAAATTTCAAATGTCTAGCTAGTCGAGAAGTCAGTTAAATTGCAAGATTTGTCCAAACCGTTTTTGAGCTATTACCGTTTTTTGATACATTTTGCCCATTATGAACCTTATTTTCCTAAATATCTCCAAAACGGAAAATCATATAAAGTCCAAAAAGGGAGGTGCACAACTAGATGTTGTAACAAACCTATGTACCAATTCGCAACTTTCTACGTCCAACCGTTTTTGAGTTATGCGACCTACACCCACACACCCACAGACACACATACATACAGACGTCACGAAAAATCGTGTAAAGTCGCTTATATCTCTAAAACGAGAGCTCGTGTTAAGACGAAACTTGAGGTGTGCAACTAGACATCATGACTATCACACGTATAAATTGGCAACATTCAGCGATCATTCGTTTTCGAGCAATGTGAAATACAAAATCCATTTCGCAAATCGGGATTAGTATACTTCCTTATACTTTGTATAAGGAAGTAAAAATAAATAAAAAATAAAATTGTGCCTTGAGGGGACTCATTTTAAAGTTGTGCCTTGGGGGGGGGGGGACTCATGTAAAAGTTGTGCCATGGGGGGACTCATGTAAAAGTTGTGCCTTGGGGGGACTCATGTCAAAGTTGTGCCTTGGGGGGACTCATGTCAAAGTTGTACCTTGAGGGGGGGACTCATGTCAAAGTTGGGCCTTGGGGGGACTCATGTCAAAGTTGGGCCTTGAGGGGACTCATTTCAAAGTTGCGCCTTGGGGGGACTCATGTCAAAGTTGTGTCTTGGGGGGGACTCATGTCAAAGTTGTACCTTGAGCGGGACTCATGTGCTTTGGGGGGGGACTCATGTCAAAGTTGTGCCTTGGGGAAGGGACTCATGTCAAAGTTGCGCTTTGGTGAGGACTCATGTCAAAGTTGTGCCTTGGGGGGGACTCATGTCAACGTTGTATCTTGGGGGGGGACTCATGTCAAAGTTGGGGGGACATGTTAAAGTTGGGCCTTGGGGGGGGACTTCGGATCCGAAACAATTGGATAAAAGTGTTAAAAAATGCATTTTCACCGTGTTTCTGAACTATTCTGGAAGTTTAATATCTCTAACTAGTCGGGAAGTTAGTTAAATAATTTTTCTGTTGAATCATATAAACGCTGCTGAAGGCAGCAGTGACACGAAGCAATTGGCTAAAAATATTTAAAAAATGCATTGTCACCGTGTTCTGAGCTTTTCTGGAAGTTTTAAATGTCTAGCTAGTCGGGAAGTTAGTTAAAAATCGATTGCAAGATTTGTACTGGTAACGCTGCCGAAGGCAGCAGGAATCGGAAACAGTTGGCCAAAAATATTAAAAACACGCATTGTCAACGTGTTCTGGGCTTTTCTGAAAGTTTCAAATGTCTAGCTAGTCGGGAAGTCAGTTAAATTGCAAGATTTGTCCAAACCGTTTTTGAGTTATTACCGTTTTTTGATACATTATGGCCAAAACCAATGTATATTTGGTCATTATGAACCTAATTTTCCTAAATATCTCCAAAATGGAAAATCATACAAAGTCCAAAAAGGGAGGTGCAGAACTATATGTTATAACAAACCTATGTACCAATTCGCAACTTTCTACGTTCAACCGTTTTTGAGTTATTACCGTTTTTTGATACATTATGGCCAAAACCTATGTATTTTTGTCATTATGAACCTAATTTTCCTAAATATCTCCAAAACGGAAAATCATACAAAGTCCAAAAAGGGAGGTGCACAACTAGATGTTATAACAAACCTATGTACCAATTCGCAACTTTCTACGTCCAACCGTTTTTGAGTTATGCGACATACACACACACACACACACACATACAGACGTCACGAAAAATCGTGTAAAATCGCTTATATCTCTAAAACGAGAGCTCGTGTTCAGACGACACTTGCAGGTGTACAACTATACATCATGACAGTCACACGTATAAATTGGCAACATTCAGCGATCATTCGTTTTCGAGCAATGTGAAATACAAAATCCATTTCGCAAATCGGGATTACTATACTTCCTTATACTTTGTATAAGGAAGTAAAAAAAAAAAAAAGCACGGGTTTTTGACTGTAACATTAAGTAGATAAGGAGTTTTTAGATAAACTGTGTATAAAATAAAATAAAACGAACGAAGAAATAAATAAATAAAAGTTGTGTACAGAATGTTGAAATATGCAAATAATCCAGAAAAATAACATAATAGTATATATATATAAACTATGTGTGAAATGCTATGATTTTGTTTATTTATATTTATGTATAGATATATATATAATTTAAAAAAAAAAAAAAAAAAAAAACTTTTAAGAAAAACATTATTAAAATAAAGAAAAATATTTTCTTTTTTTTTGGGAGTAGACTCACCCAAAAACAATTAATAATAAGATGTGCTCAACAGCAACAAACAGATATAAATATATATAAAAATTACAAAAATATGTGTAGACTTTTTAGAAACAGAATGATCAAAAATGAAATATTATGTTTATCTATTATATTTTATGTCTCTGTAGGAATATACACAGAGACATAAAACAAAGAAAAAATGAAATGAACTCTTACATTAAATGAACATTTAAAGTGCTATGGACTGAAAGAATGGACAATACTTCTTCTGTTTTCTTCTTATCTCAGTATCATATGAGTATTAGTATTTTGTTTGTGTGTATTTTTGTATTTTATTTTATAGGTCAAAATGATGTAACAAAGGCTTATATATATATATATTTTTTTTTTTTTGTAGAAAGGGGGGATATAAATGTTGTAATTAAATTACACATTTAGATATATATATACAGAAATGATTTTTCATTTAAGCATATAGCTATTTGTGTATAAATATTTTTTGTGGTAGAATAATGGAAAGTAATTATTAATCTGTATATAAATATTTTGATTAAAAAAAAAAAAAAAAAAAAAAAAAAAGTTGTTTGCTTTAAAAAAAAGAATAAGATAAATTTATAAGTGCTACTTGTAAAATTGAAGGAGAAGGGAAAAAAATGAGATAGGGATCTCTTAGACTAGCTGGCTGCCCACTGACATTATGGAACAAAGATGGAAAGAGGAAAATTTATAGGACTCTTAAAACTTGAATGGAGCACCGCAAAAACAACTCCAGGCTAGGGAAAGACAGGCCACCCGCACGCCGCTCACACAGACTCTCCCTGCAGCCCTCGACTTAAGAAGAGCATTTTTTTTTTATATAGAAGTACGAGGACGGCTACGGGGTCAACTTTTCGGCGAGACGGTGATGGAATCTCGTGGTGGTGCAATCTCCCGGTAGCTCTCCAGCTATACTGCTTCCTCCCGCATCCACGGTCCTTGAATTTTAATCTCAAGATATGAAAAATAGGAGCAACCCGAAGAGCCCAAAACACCTATGATTCATATGATTCATCTTTGAACAGAATCTATCGAATGGAGCCTCCAAAAGTGCCCTAGAATTGTTAAATAGAAGTCCTCTATGATTTGCTTGAGGAAAGAAGTAGAAATATCCTACTGCCGTTTACGATGGAATAACCTCTATAATGCTCATCTGGGTGAGTCAAATTTTAATAAAAAGAAAATATTTAATTGTCTCTATCCCCATTTATGCTATTATTTAGTCATGTCTGAGTACTACCTAAAGTAATGTTGAATAAAATTACACTTGAATTGAATAAAATATTAGTTTTGTATAAGAGACCAAAATATTTAATAAAATGCATTATTAATGAAATTCTTTGTATATCTATTAATTAAGGAATTATTTATTTTGGAAATTTTATTTTAATTTGAAGTCATCTCCTTAATAGATAGATAAGTTTTATGACCCATTAAAAATATTTAAAGAACTTGGGTGTAACTTTAATGGAATTAACGCAATGTACGATACAGTTTGGAGAATGTCTTAAACTAACAATTTCTCTCCAACACCAACATTACAACTAATACATACATTCAAACATTTTACGTACAAGTAATGCAAATGTGCTTCTTAAATACTTGAACTCTCCCCCCCCCCCCCCTCATAAACGGAAGGATTTATTTGTTTAAACTATTTACAGTATGACTAATATTAAATAAACAGCTTTAACTTTAAGTAATTTTTACTGAAAGTTATTATTATCTGTTTAATATTAACCTTTATAAAACACACACAAAATATTACTTCTATTACTTATCAAAAGTAGATTATATTATGTTCATAAAAATCAAATACTGTGTATCAGTAATAACAATTATTCATACTTTTGTGAAGTTCTCTATATTAAGCATGTATATTAATTCCTTATTTTAGGCAAACATTAGCGTCGTTGCATATATATAAAAGTTTCATCTAATTCTTACATATTTCCACTATTTCCCTAAGTGAAAAGCGAATATGATGCTAATTATGTATCAATATCTCTAAGATAATAGTCTAAGATGCATTAAGTTCTGCTTCAAACAATTACCTCTGTTACATCATAATGTGTCTATAATGACTTACATATATTACACACGTAATCCTCAACGTTCATCATTTTCAGTGGCCCCATTAAACGTCTGCAAACGTTAGTTTAACATTAGGTTGTACCTATTTTATGAAACTCAATAAAATATATCACTTTTATTCACTTTAAATTTGTGTACAATCATTAAAATGCATTGCACATAAATATTTCCTATTGATGGTAATGTATCCGGATTTATTAATGTATCTCTGTAAAAGATTTTTTATTATTAGGTACAGCAGATTCGTCAATAAATATTCTAGCGTGTATTTTTATAACATATACAAGATTTTTTTTTTTTTTTTTTTTTTTAGTACAACAGGACTATTTCTTTCAGACAGCGATTTTGCTTTGTCGCCTTTTGTTGTATTACACCTTCATCGTTTTTTTTTTTTTTTTTAAGGTTTTAGATAGTACAGTCGGTAATAAAAGTGTCGGAACACTAGCAAAACTTCCTATGTAAAAAAAAGTACACTTCATACGGTTTTGTTGAATAAATCCTTGTCGAATCCTGTTCTTAGTCAGTGTAAGAACATGATTCGATAAGGATTTATTTAACAAAACCGTATGAAGTGTACTTTTTTTACATAGGAATTTTTGCTAGTGTTCGGACACTTTTGTTACCGACTGTATTTAATTTAGCAAATAAAAATTGCACGTGGAGAACGAAATATAATGGTACTGGATACTTTAATTTCATTTAATTTATAGAGATGTCAATAATAATATAGGAAAAACTACTTTAGGCATTTTCTTTCTGATAATAAATAGAACAGAAAACGGGTAATATTTTACTGGTGATAATTTGTATATTTAGACCTATTAAATTTTTTTTTCCTTTTTTCCCTTTCCCATTAAGTTAAGAAATATTTAAAATAAAATTGAGAAAAATTGTTCTAAAGCAATGCAACAACTTGGATCTCTTGGCGAAATTTGAAATTTGGCACCGAAGTAGCTTGGACGTTTCTCGCCAAAATCTTGACATACGTAATTGCGATGGATCATTTAATTCATCGCCAAAATAACATAAAAAAAAATTTTAATCCGCCAGGGGGGTCCTTAATTAGCTGTAACTAAAAAATTTTAACAGATGAATATAAAATCCGATGCCAAAGAATGCAATGCAGTTACCGCATGCCTTTCCAGAAAAATAGACAAAAAAAAAAAAAGGCCCTGTCGTATTAAATTAAATTCTATTCTCTGCAGAATTTTATATCTATTACTCAGAAAACAAAAGTGGGCTTCGAATTTATTATTATTATTATTACTATTATTATTATTATTACTATTATTACTATTATTATTATTATTATTATTGAAACAATGTAACATGTTTAAAATATTTAACTTTACTCTATACTTTATAATAATGCCTAATTTTTGTATGTTTTCCAGAAAATGATAGTCCTTATTATAGATGTTACGGATTAAGGCAGATTGACTACAGGAAAGTCCTAGCCCTCGTGGAATGCCCTCTGTGCGGGTTTTCTAAAAGGCCTAGCCCAAATTTACGTATGTTTCAAAAAAAAAAAAAAAAAAAAAAACACGTTAACCTCCGAATTGTTTAGTAGACGAGCGGGATCGGGACGAGCAGGACCGGCAACGCCACCCCGTCTACCTTCTTTCAGACAGAATCTTTCTGTCACTAATATACTCCTCGCAGCAAAAGAACAATATTTACACAATAAGCAACTTAGTGTAATGATTTTTATTGACAAATGTTCATTTCATACAAATCGAAAGATATTCAGGAAAACTAGAACACAAACAAATATTCTTCGACCACATTTCATGAAACCATGGAAGCCTCTGCGCAAGTACGGACTCGACGAGTCCAGTGTTAAAATAGGGGTGACAGTCATCTGATTCAGAGAAAATAAGCGATAACTCAGAGCGCCGAATTACTGGATGTTTTCCAAATCCCAATCTGTCGCTCAATTTGGCAACCCTCCAAATTTTTGGACTCGTCCTCACTGCTAGTTTTAGGAAACGTGGCTACACTATACAGCTCATGGCAATATGGTGTAAGTCGATTCAAAACAAAAATACTGGTTAAATCCTTTATCAGTCTAGCCCCTAGCTTCTCTTTCAGAGTGTTTGAAATTCAAATAATTCTATCAACGATATTTTTCTGAATTTTTACGATATTTACTTGAGTATTTTTTCAGATTCACTCAATACATTTTGCTAATAAATTATGTAAAAGAAATTCTAGTAACGCTTGCGCATGCGCAGTTAAAAGATATTTAGTAAAAGTGTTCATATTTCATCAAATATTTAACAATTTTATATTCTGATTGCAGTATGTTGTGTATGTTGTATTTAAAGTATTATGTCAAGCTCTTTCGAAAACGATGTTACACTGGTTCGAAAACCCTGTATGTTATAAATAAAAAATGTTGGAAAATTATCGAATTTTGTTAAGGAAATCTTTATATGCCCATGAATGTATAACATGTAAATAAATACAGGTAATTAAAAGAGGACTTGTAATCACATGCTATAACTAATGTCGGTAACAAAAGTGTTCGAACACTAGCAAAAATTCCTATGTAAAAAAGTATACTTCATACGGTTTTGTTAAATAAATCCCTGTCTAATCCTGTTCTCAGTCAGTGTAAGGACATGATTAGATAAGGATTTATTTAACAAAACCGTATGAAGTGAACTTTTTTTACATAGGAATTTTTGCTAGTGTTCGGACACTTTTGTTACCGACTGTACCATGAATTTAAAGTGTTATTTATTTATGAGGTGCCCATAAACATTTTGTTTTGTTTTGTTTTGTTTAATTCTTTTTAAGAAAATCTTAGCTAAAATATATGTGGTATAACGTGTTTGTTATGCCCAAGAAGCTCCAATAAATTCCATTGAGGTTTTTTTTTCTAATAATTCGACAAAAAGGTCTAAATTCGAAAGTGTCACATTATTTTATAGTCATGTGTATATCGATAGGTAACTTATGGTATTAATAACTTTTCGTTTTTGTTTTAAGCACGTTATAAAAAATTAGTATGTTGTGGCCATCACAATTTTTTTTTTCTATATCTTTCTACATAACAGCATCACTTACCTTTTAACACGCAAAAAGGTTATTTTTTAAAAGATAAATTCATTTCATTATGTTTGAAATTAATTTATAAATATTGTAGTGGTATTACGTAACAATTCTCTGCATAGATTCTGTTTTTAAATAATATTTCTAAAATCTGATATAATAAAACTTCTTGGAGTTATTGATTAAAGTGTGTGAATTTTAAATAAATCTCAATTTATTTTATATGATAATATGTAAACGGGTTTTGTATGTTTAAGGTTTATTTTAGAACAAGTGTATTATTATTTTCTTTTTTTCCCATAGCAAAAAAGCGTTGTCACCACTTATCGATAGACCACCGCGAGAAAACTGATAATATAAGAAATAGGGCAATTCAAATATTACATCGTGAGATAAAATAATAATAATAAGTGAAAATAAAAGAAATATTCAGAATTTAAACATATTATGAGAGAATAATGTCAATAAATAATAATAATAATAATAATAATAATCAAAGAAATATGCCGATATTAAGTTTTAAATAACATTTACCTTACTTAAAATCCTTATAAGCGAGCATATATATTTCGGACCCAATCGGGTCCATACTCAGTGCTCTTTAGATAACAGCTGTCATCTAAAGAGCACTGAGGATGGACCCGATTGGATCCGAAATATATATGTTCGCTTAAAAGGATTTTAAGTAAGGTAAATGTTATTTAAAACTTAATATATAATTTAATCCTTTATAAAGAAAAACGATGAAATATGCCGGATTCAAATACATCACAAGAGAAAACAGTAACAAAATATATGCATACAAGGACAGTGACATTGTACATTCGTTACAATACATTAATTACACGCACTTTGAAAAAAAGCCTTTCATACTAATTTAAAGCATTTTGTACTTATAATAATATAAACACGATATGTAAAATTAATAATAAAAATTTAGAATGTTTATTAAAAATATCGATCATTTATTGCACTTTTTTTAACCCACATACCTAATATGCTCTCATTCTAATAATAAATAATCTGGTGTGTCACTCACACGACTTTCTCTTACCCTGAAATTTAATACTATAAATACAGGTTGCAGATTAAGAGGTAAGGTAACGAGTACTGTTATGTAAACCTGTGTTAAACAATTCAAATTAGGCTTCGGAAGAGTTTTATATGATAATTAGTCCTGTGTGAGGGGGCTACCGCCCCCCTCAACCCCCCGTTTCATTAATGCACCTACATTTATATAGAATTTAATTCGGCTATTAAAAAATAATTATGTTTTTAAAAAATAATTTATTAAAATTATTATTTAAAAAAATTATCTTTTATGATAATGCAGACGATTTCCATATTAGAGAAGTAGTTTTACACTAAATATAAAAAAAAAGTCCATTTTATTCTCAATAAAAAAAAAATAAAAAAAAAAAATTCTATTTTTTTTTTTTTTGTTGTTGTTAAAAGTAAAAAAAAAAAAAAAAATCGATAACTTTGTTTTAAATTATCGCAGATTGATGGTTCAACCATTCGTTTTAAAGGTATTGGCGAGCTCTTTTGAAAGATACCCATCATGAAAATTGACTCCCCTCGAGGGGGGACTTTTCCCCCCAAGGGGGATGGGAGGTAAGGCTCCTACATAACACAATTTTTTTTCCTGTTGATTATCTCTATTACAAAAAATATATATTCGTTGCATTTGGTTTAGTGCAGTCTATAGATGTTAAACTCTACTTACCTGCAATTTCCCCCATAGACGTAATGTATTTGAATACTTTTGAGTGTTCCTGTACACGAACGATTTGCTTGATCTTAACGAAAAGTTTAGTGTAGCATCCTTATATGATACACATTTAGAATACCAAGTTTGAACTTCCTGCCATAATTTGTTTTTGAGATATGCTGATAACAGACAGACACACACAGACACACACACAGACATACACACAGACCATTTGCTAAAAACTGGATTTTCGTATTCAGGGCACCTCAAAACATGTAAATATAAGAAAAACTCGCGTTCGAAAATTTGACCCAAAAACAATACTTTCTCTACCTTATGTGTAAGAGAAAGTAAAAAGTAAAAAATTGTTTGAAAATGAATAATATTCAATATCTACAGATTTTAATAAGTAAATAAAAAATCTGGAGTGACTCCACTCGACTTTCCGAACATTGAGTAATTAACAGTTTTGTAGATAAAGTAAAGAAAGAGGAGTTGTTAAACAAACAAAAGAGAGAAAACCATAATAGAGTGTGTGAGTATTTTTCTCCATATATTACACGATGTTTTATTTAATGCTACTGAACTTTGAGCCCATAGATCATAATGATAAACAATTTTTCGTTGCGTTCCTGTAAAAACCTATAAATGCTAGATTCACCAAAATGCTTATAGTTAGTGCAACAGTGATTTATAATATTCCTATACATTTTCAGCTCAATTGAATAAGGCGTTTAGATGCTATCGCACTTTTAAAAATTGGGTCCCATAGGCCATAATGATAAAGAATTTTTCTTTGTGTCCCTGTAAAAAACGGTAAATGCTAGATTCACCAAATTCTATACAGTTGGTGTAACTGTGACCTATAATATGTGTACAATTTTTTTGCTCAGATTAATAAGGCGTTTAGACGCTATCACACTTTTCAAAATTTGGCCCCATAGGCCATAATGATAAAGAATTTTTCTTTGTGTCCCTGTACAAAAACTATAAGTGCTAGATTCTACAAACCCTATACAGATTGAGTATCTGTGGCCTATAATATGTGTATAAATTTTTTGCTCAATTGAATAAGGCATTTAGATGCTATCGCACTTTTAAGATTTTGATCCCATAGGCCATAATGATAAAGAATTTTTCTTTGTGTCCCTCTAAAAAAACTATAAGTGCTAGATTCACCAAAATCTATAGGGTTCGTACTATGGTGACTTACAATATACGTACCAACTTTCAGCTTATTCGAACAAAGCGTTTAGACGCTAGCGTGTTCACTCACAGACATACACACATACATAGACACACACATACACACACACATACATACATCATCGCAAAAATAGTGAAAACGGACTCGTTGGACCTCGAAACGTATAGAAACATCAAAATCTCAAATTCGGATTTTTGACATGATTACAATACTTTCCTCACTATAGTGTTCGGAAAGTAAAAATAATAATAACAAATGCTGAATTATAGTGCGCACGAGAAAAAAAAAATAATAATATGGTGTGACTCTACTCGATTTTCTGAGCATTAAGTAATTAACGGTTGCATAAATAAATTAAACTAAGATAATTTTATAATAGGATGTTTGAGTATTTTTCTCCATATAGTATGTTGTTTAATTTAACGCTATTGCCTTTCAAAAAATTTGTACCCATAAATGACAATACTAAAGAATTTTTCGTTGTATCCTTGTAAAATTCTATAAGTGCTAAATTCACAAAAATCTATACGCTCTGTGTTATGATAATCTATAAAATGAATATAAATTTTTAGCTTGATCGTATAAGGCATTCAGACGCTATCGCGCTTGAAATAATTTGAACATGTAAGCCATAATGATAAAAAAAACATTTTCGTTCTGTCCCTGTAAAAAAACTTTAAGTGCTATATTCACCAAAATCTATACAGTTCGTGCGACAATAACCTGTAATATGCATATAAATTTTCAGCTCCATCCAATAAGGTATTTTGACGCTATCACACTTTAAATAATTTGAGCACGTAGAAAATAATGATAGAGAATTTTTCTTTTTGTCCCTGTAAAAGAAAAAGAAATATAAATGCTAGATTCAGCAAAATGTGTGCAGAGTGCGCGACGGTGACTTATAACATGTGTATAAATTTTCAGCTCAATCGAAAAAAGGGTTCAGACGCTATCACACTTTAAAAAGTTTGGGCTCATAGGCCATAATGATAAAGAAATGTTCTTTGTGTCCTTGTAAAAAACTATAAGTGCTAGATTCACTAAACTCAATAGAGTTCGTGCTACGGTGACCTATGACATACGTACCAACTTTCAGCTCATTAGAACGAATCTCTTAGACACTATCGTGTTTACTCGTACACACATACACATACATGCATCACCGTAGAAATAGCGAAAATGAACCCAAGGCACCTCAAAATGTGTAGAAACACCGAAATTTCTAACTCAGATTTTTGACATGAATACCATACTTTCTTTGCATATGTATATTCGAAAAATAATAATTACAAAATATATGAACACAATGACATTCTGCATTTGTTATACACGCATTTTAAAAATTGGCCTCTTGTTCTAAATTAAATTGCATAATAGTAATAGTAACAACAACAACAACAATAATAACAAGCATATAATAGTAAAAAAGAAATAATAGTAAATAACAAATGTTTACAATGTTTATTAAAAAATAAATAAATAAATAAAACAAAAATCCTTTTTTTTTTTAAGACTAAGCCGTTTTACACCCACGTATCTATGTGCTTTCATTATAATAATCAAAAATAATTTCAAAACACATAATATTCCATATTTACAGCTTTTCGTTCGAAATTCTCTCATCCATTGATTCAATACTTATTTTAATATTTCATGATCTACTTAAAACATAACATGATTTGCATCTCATAAGGAAACTTATTGTTCCGGAATCATTACACTTAATTTATGGATTCAATCTATTTACCGCGTGAATATCTTTGCAAAATATCTAAACTGAAGGATTTAATCGGATAGTCTCTTTCTCAGATATTTAAGAGGGGGAAATAGCTGTCGGACGATTTATAAACAGATTGCTGTATGCCTTGCTAAAGAGATTGATTTAGAAGATATAATTGAAATACAAACAATATCCGATTGATGTATTTATTAAAGAGGTTTACTGAAGAATGAATATTTATAGACATATTCGGGGTTGATGAGAAGTGGTGACAAAATATTACTCGTTATGTTTTTTTGCAAATACATTTTAGTTTTTAGATAACTGTTACGAATGTTATTATGTTTCAAGCTAAATATTTTAGTGAAATAAATTTTAATAACACCAAATATATACACACACACACAAAAAAAAAAAAAAAAAAAAAATCTGCGAGGATTCAAACCCAATCGTTTTTTAGAATGAGGTGTTTTATGAAATAAAAGAAACATTAAATCTAAAAAAAAAAAAAAAAAAAAAAAAGAATAGTGCTAAAAATCTTATTATTAAAATTTTCGATTATGAATTTATTAGTTCTCTGTCAGGCTATCGGTATGGGGAAATGAACAATTCGAGTTCATTTTCGATTTCGGTTGTTTGATGATTTTACACGTTTAGAGGTGAGAGGAATCTGAAATCACAAAACTGACATAATACCCGTCTGAACATTAAAAACTTACAATCAGTTTGTTAGCTCGTTAGACTATGTAGAAATTATCTTAAGAACCAATGATCCTAAAAAGGTCGGACCGATTTTAAAATAGCATTCATTATTAAGCCCTCTTCGACTTTCAATATCCTAATTTGAAAACTTTTAAATTATTAGAAATTTACAATTTTCTTAACATGAGAAAATAGGGCAAAATTTCGCATAAACGTGTATTATGAGGATTGTTTTCATCGTAACAAACTTCGGGAAAGTTGAAGTTTACAATACTGGCATGAACATCGTTGACTATGAATACTCTTCTACGAAAACTTATGTTATTCTCGATTTAAGAATTTTTTTAACATGGCAGAATACTGCAAAATTTCGTATAAACGCGCATTTTTTGGATTATTTTTATTGTAAATAAGTCGCATTAGTTTTAAAATCTAATTTATGATAGTGCTATGAATATTATTGAATATAAATATTCTTTTTTAAAAGCTTTCTAAACTATTAAATAATAATGACTTTTGTAATATTACAGAATAGAAAAATATTTCATTTAAATTTGCGTCATGCGAATTATTCGATTGGAAATAATATGGAGGGGGGAGGGTAATCGCACTAAAGCTAAAATACGAAACTTACTTTAATAAAATTATTAAAAAAAATTAGGATAAGTAAAATGTATCGAATCGGAGAAAGGATAGCTTAGTGGATAGAGCATTTCAGTCTGAGCGTGCACCAGGATAACGAAATATAAGTTGTGGGTATTAGATTGTCTTGCATTTTTACTTTCTTCTATATGTAATATAGAGAAAGTATTGGATTCGCGAAAATTTTCGACCTCCGTTTTTTGGCGGATCTACACGTTTTGGGATGTCCTGAACACGAATTGATAGTTTTTAAAAAATGTCTGTCTGTGTGTCTGTCTGTCTGTGTGTCTGTCTGTCTGTGTGTCTGTCTGTCTGTCTGTGTGTCTGTATCATTTTTTTGTGGACGCTGTATCTCACGAACCAATGAATGAAATTTAACCAAACTTGGTATTTAGTTGCACCCTGACATGAACTGGTGCCCATTAGATTTGGGGATCAATAGCTCAACAGGTGGTGCTGTGATCGCATTTTATAGGACAAAATTCCGTATAAATGGGCATAATGAGAGTTATTTTAAACTTGTGATTGTAAAATTAATATGAATTATTGATAATAGTAGTAGTTAACTAGGAAAAAAAAATTTGTGCATGGGGGGCATCGGTTCCCCCCCTGGGGGGGAAGTACCCCCCCGGGGGGGTTAAATTTTGAAGATGGGTATCATTCGAAAGATCTCGTCAATACCTTTAAAACGAATGGTTGAACCGTAAATCTGTGATAATTTAAAACAAAGTTATCGATTTTTTTTACTTTTAACAAAAAAAAAAAACTTAGAAAAAAAAAATCGTATTTTTTTTTTATTTTTTTTTTTTTTTAAATATTGTTACTGATTGAATATGTATAGGAAAATATAGAAGAAAGTCTTGTGGTGGCCACAACATACTAGTTAAAACATAAGCCCGAGATTCTAAATTCATTGATTAAATGGCGGCGGCTACTTTATCTCTATCGATACCACTGTCTCATTAGAATTTAATATATATCTATATATATATGCATATAATAAAATGAATTTCAAATATTTCAACTATTTAAATTTAAGAAAGTTTCCAGATTAAACGAATGATATGATCAAACCCAAACATACTATGAATCTAATTAAAAATGAAATAAAATAGAACAATTGGAAATATATGAAAGCATACTCGACTCCTAACGTTATCAAGGGCATGATAGGAAACCAAAATATGCAAAGTAAAGGGTTTTCTGTTACAAAAAGAGCATAAGCTAGAATTCTCTCGTTGAAAAGTGTTTATGACTTCTGTTTGTCTATCTGTCCGCGCTCTAACTTCTGTAAAACATCATGAAATTCCTTGAAACTGATAAATGTAATTCAAATTTATTATGGGCTGTTTCTATTGAAAATGAACTAAATATCACCACTGGCTTGTATAGAAGGACACCCAAAAGAATTCTAAAACATCACGTTATACGAGAGGTATTTATGTAACATAGATTTTAATACCTTTATTTTGCACAAACTATAATGAAATTGACGCTTGTTACTCATATGTGGAAAAAAAAAAGTTCTGTTGACTATGGTATGATTTAGCATTAAGATTTACAGTGGCATACAAAAATATTCAGATACGTTTTTGAATGTAACTGTAAATTGCTGTAACTGCGATTTTAGATTTTTAAGCATTTTTAAGATTTTTTAACAATGTTTAAAAGTGATCATAATTTTAATTAGTCTATCTGTCTTTCTGGTCCTCCTAACTGTCCCTATCCCTCTGTCTGTCTGTCCGTCTATGCGCCTGCAGCGTCCGTAAATATTTTCATAATTTCTTAAAAGTGATATATGATATTCAAGTACACTATGAAATATTCCCTATTTAAAATGGTGTAAACAGCACAACTGATTAGAGTACAGAGATACCTAAAATGATGCCAAAGCGTTGTGTTTTATATGAGAGGCATTTTGATAAATTATATTTAAAAAACTTTGTATTGTACATATCATAAGGAAATTCACATTATTGTTAATATGCTAAAATTAAACGTTTACTATGAAATATGGTATGATTTGCGTTAAGATTTACAAAGCTATACTAAAATCTTCAGATACATGAAAGGCTTACAACGGGAAATTGCTGAAATTGCATTGTGTTAAACGTTTTTAACACTTTTCAGCAATGTTAAAAAGTGATTATAAATTCAGTTAGGCTGTCTATTTCATGTGTTATCATGTAGGCAAAGCACACTGAAGGCTGAACGATGCGACGAGTGCATAAATTTAGAAAACGCTAATAATCTATGATAACCGCATAATTATTTTTCTTGTTCATATTTTAAAGCGATATTAATGTTGGTGTGTTTAATAAGGCCTACTGTTTAAACTAAAAACTTAGACCTGGGAAGAAGTGACATTCTTGAGTGTCTTTCTAAGAGTCCTAGACCGTAATCAAGCAATTCTGGAAGGAAACCTCAAAAAGCTCCTAAAGACTAGGTCGATGAGCTAGGCCGAAATTTTGTTGAACACTCCCTGTCTATCAGTTTTGAAAAAAGAACCTCTCGACACTGCTGGGCCTACTTTTGGAAACAGAGTATTTTTAGTTTTAATTCTGATTACTGCTTTTAGTTTTGTATTGTGCAATATTAATGAACATAAATCTTGACAGAATATTGTAATAAGAAAAATTTAACAAATTAGCAACATATTGTTTCTTTTTCTTTTCTTTTCTTTTCTTTCTTTTTTTTTTTTTTTTTTCTTTTGAAACAGACAATGTTTAAAATATTTCTGCTAAAATATAAACTACTCGCTGTGACGTTGATGGATCATTTAAGAGGTGAGTGGAAACCTAGGTTGTGTGTGTGCATGAAGCCTATGTGGTGCACCAGGGTGACGTGAACCCTGTGATGAAAAATAAATTAGGCACTGTACTCAATTCCATAATGAAAATTTTCTGAGAAAGAACTTTAGAAGACATTTGTGGATGGTTAATAAAAAATATTTTGTAATCTAAAATTCTATCAAAACATCTTAGAATTAAATTATGACTGTCGAGTAGTGTTACCAATCGCATTTAACTACAGTCGGTAGCAAAATTATTGAAACGCCAGCAATAATCCCTATTTAAAAGATGAGCACCTAACAGCTTTAGTTAAGTAAATATTTGTCGAATCATGATCTTAGTCTTATATTGTTTATGAAAAAAATATGTTGATTATAAAAATTAGCGATCAAACTAAAACAATATATACATGAAAAATGTGGATGCATGCTTCAATAATTTTGCTGCCGACTGCATCTCTAAAATTTTACAATTAAATCGATGAAAATTAATTTTAAAGTTTAATTTTATAATTTATGTGGAAAACCATTTATTATTGTAACTCATACACAGTTTATTATTATATTATTATATAATTACCATGTTTTATTAGTGAGATAGAGAGAATATAATTGAAAAATAAAATGAATAAGAAAATAAAATAAAAGTACAATCGAATAATATTTAAAATAAAATAAATTAAAATATAGTTCAAATTAGATTAATTAAATTAGCCTAAATATTCTTAAATTTACTAGGAGATTTCGAAACTAATTAAAATTCGGAGCCTAAAAGAACATTAATTAGATAAACTTTTCAAAAATTATTGCATAAAGTTCCATGAAAGACACTTGTCAACATCGTAAAAAAAAAAAAAAAAAAAAAAAAAAATGATTGGCATTTAACAGATTGTTAACAATGACGAAATGACACTTTTTGTGAAAGATTATTAAAATCATATCGATAAAAATTTCAAATGACGTAGGAGAAGAAATCTCATGCTTGCAGTTCAAAGATATTTCAAATCTGAATTAATGATTGGAGAATCCTTAATTCATAATGGCAGGAATTTAAAATGTTGAAAATTTTTAGCGTTTTAAGCTTATATATAGCAAATGTGAACGTTATAGTGTAAGAACATCCTCAAAATGAAGTTCATTACAAAAAACGTCCATTACTTAGCATATTTCCAAATGCAAGTTTTTAGAACGAAATAATGGATGTATCTCTATGTGTAATGAAAAAAATGTCTGTGTGTGTATATGTGTCAATTGCTTTGTAGGCAAATGGTTGACCACAGAGCTACAGAAAATCCGTAAAAATTTAACAATTGTGTTTCTAAAGTGCAGCTCTATATCTATATCATACTTTTTAGTTACAGATACAGTTAAGCCTGATGTGTAGTAAATTTGAAGATGGTATTCACAGAAGTCAGTTCTGGTCGAAACTCTGACTTCTGTGAAAAACTCACTTCTGTGAATACCATCTGCAAATTTTTTACACATCAGGCTTAAATACTGATAAACCGCGGATGAAAGATCCCTGGCGTCATCTACGCATGTGTGAAAAGGGCTGGTCCATTTATAAAATAGGAATGTCCGTAGTATCAATGATTCTACATATAGCAGACAAAACAAGAGTGCCATAGAAACATTTCCCCTCTCTCTTCCTTTGCTGTCTTCCTAGCGCGTGAGTAGAATCGTCCTGGCACTTTGCCAACCGGGGATCAATCTAACGCAGCCGGACAGTATATATATAACTAAAAAGTATGATAAGAATATAGAGCTGCACTTTAGAAACACAATTGTAAAAATTTTCCTGATGCCTTGATGGTCAAAGCGAAAAGCTTTGAAATGTATTTAAACTATAAATAAGTCTTATAATTAAATATTTTTTAAACTATACGTGTTTTAAAGTCTCTTCTTAACAAATTTTATAATCATACACTTAAAAAAAAAAAAAAAAATCAACATATTTTTTATGAGATATGTCTTATAATAGCTTTAAATATTCGTTTCGTACTTTAAATCTGTTTCCAAAAAAGCTTTTATTTACAATAGAGGTGAAGTAGCTCACCAAGCAGTATAAAACCCCTCTTTTCTTTCTTTCTTTCTTTTTTTTTTTAACTGATTCTATACCGGTAATTATTAAAAAAAAAAAAAAAAAAAAAAAAAATTGAAAAAACTTCAGACGATGTTGATTAAAAAAAGTAAAAATTAAAACACCAGTCGTTACGATGAATGATTATTATTATTATTATTTTATTATTATTATCATTTAATTTATAGTCTAGACTTCGAATTATTATGAAAATTATATCATTCCGAATTTTCTAATTGTCAGAAAAAGGGAAGGAAAAGAAAAGAAGACAATAATATACTCCCATTTCCTTTCTTTACTTCATTGGTTGTTTCATTAATTAGAAGTTTTTGCACTTCACTGTCTAGACTAATTTATTTCTATTTAAAATTTATTCATAATTAACAGCTTTGAAAAAAGAAAAGTAAATTTAATGCTGATCAACAAGCCAAGAAAAATGTCAAAGAAAAAAATTGCTCTAATTATTTTTTTTTTTTTTTTTATTTTTTTTTTTTTATTCTAAAGTGCTGCTAATTCTTAATTTTTATTTTTTTAACTTTATTTTGAAATAAAATATAATTAGTGAGGGTTCGTCAGAAAAATTTTAAATTTTCTTGTACAATTAAGCACAAGAAATAATTATAAGGTTTAAAGAGAATAAATGTACGGAGTTTCTAAGGCATTTGTTCTACTTCAAACGCTCCTAATTATTTTCTTCAACAATACTCTGCTATTCACAGATTAATTTTAATTAGCATGCTAGTGTATGTTACAACATGCTTTATCCATGCATTATGATAGGTTTATATTTTAAATAAAAACTATATATTATTCTGTCCTCTTTTATATTCTAGTTTTTCATTTATTTCTGGATCTGGATTTTTTAAACCTTTTTTTGTGTGTGTCTATCATTCATCTGTAAGGTGCCAGGTTCAATTTGGTATACAAGCGTAATAATAATTATATAGAAAAACATATATATATATATATATATATATATATAACGGGATGACAGCTCCCTATGTCGAACAATATGTCCTAAAATGCAGTCAGCACCAATTTAAGTCAAGGTACAACTAAATATCCAGTTTTTTTTTTTTTTTTTGCTCATTGGTTTGTGAGGTACAAAGTCGACAAAATTTTGGTAACGCAGATACAGACAGACAGACACAGAAACAGACACACTGACAGTTATTATCTAAAATCGTGTTTAGAATGTCTCATAATGTGTAAATTCGTCTAAAATCGGAAGTCGAAAATTATCACGAATCCAATACTTTCTGCTTGTATAAGAAGAAAGTAATAAGACACAAGTTGATTTAAAAAAAAAATCATATTATCGACTGGGTTTTCAGTTTATATATTAAAAAACAACAACGAGAAAAAAAAAAAAAAAAAACTACAAAATTATTTCTGTGTATTTCCAAATCTATCTCAATATTTTCTGCTATTTAAAGATTTTTTTTTTTTTTTCAGCTTACTTTCTCTGTCATAAACCTTCTGCCGAAATCCGGGTTAAAAACAAAAAAAGGGGAAAATAAATTAGAATATCAGACCTATCGTTACAAATTCGGTACCAAATGAAAGGGGAAATTTTTCTGAATACAGGGGTACAACCAGTTTTTCGACACGACTATTTGATTTTTTTAAAAATAACTAAAGTAAGAAATTTAGGTGGCAACAACTTAATACATAAAATAAATCAGAAATATCAGTTCTATCGTTACAAATTTGGTACCAAATGAAAGGGACGACTTTTCTGAATCTAGGTGCAAACATTTTTTCGACACGACAATTAGATTTTTTAAAATTAACTAAAGTATGAAATTTAGGTGGCAACAAAAAGTTACATTTTTATTGGGAATTTCTAACACATGTGACCAATAGGCAATGTAAGACTAATTTTTCTTTTATTATTATTTTTTTAGCTTACATTCTCTGTCATAAAACTTCTGCCTAATCTGAGTTAAAAACAGAAAAAGGGAAAAATAAATTAGAAATGGCAGTCCTATCGTTGCAAATTTGATACCAAATGAAAGGGACGATTTTTTTTTAATCCAGGGGTGCAAACAGTTTTTCGACACGATCATTAGATTTTTAAAAAATAACTAGACTTCGAAGTATGAAATTTAGGTGGAAACACTTCATTTTAATTCATTTCAGCCATTTTAAAAAGTACATGACTCGTTACAAATTCGGTACCAAATGAAAGGGATGATTTTTATAAATCCAGGGGTGCAAA
This sequence comes from Salticus scenicus, assembly GCA_963930645.1. Lineage (NCBI taxonomy): Eukaryota > Metazoa > Arthropoda > Arachnida > Araneae > Salticidae > Salticus > Salticus scenicus. The sequence goes on from OZ005653.1 coordinate 175,956,016, forward strand.
CAGTTTTTCGACACGACAATTAATTTTTTTTTTTAAATTAACTATAAAGTATGAAATTTAGGTGGCAATACTTCATTTTATTCTTTTCATACCTTTTAGGGCAAATCAAGCTAATAGAAAAAGTCTTTAATTTAATTTAATTTTAATTTTAATTTTTTTTTTCTGTTTTTATTATTGTATATTCAAATACTTTTTTTTTTTTTTAATTTTACTACAAATTTAACGTATAGTTACACTTTAAAAATTTCTGTAAATGAAAAAATGTTCGAAATAGATAATATTTTGTTTCCCACTGCTCGTATCTGGGTAAAAGAAAAAATAGTCATCCGCAAAAACATATCAGTCTTAAAGAGACATTTTATTTTAAAATTAATCAAAAAATCTATCATTTGTTTTTCGTATGTATTAAATAAAAATTTGTTTAAATTTGAATAATTTGACACCCTAATTTTATTTAAGGTGTACTTCTTCACAAATAATAATTTTAAATATTTTTTACACAATGTCCAGATTTTCTTCACTTACATGTCTTGAGGTAGAGAGGTAAAACTTTTGTTTATATCTCATCTTTGTTATGAATATAGCGAATCAGTACAGAAAATTAGTCTTCAGGTTTGTATTTCTGTTTCTATAAATGAAATTCTATGAAAAAGCGTAAAATTCCATAGTTTTATACTATAAACATATCAGAACATGCACAGCATAAAAAATATCTAATGTAATATTAAATATATCTAAAAATCAATACGCAGTTGTGTTTAGTATATATTAATATGCATTTTCTTTTTTCTTCTTCTTCTTTTTTTTTTTTTTTTTACAAAAAATTGAGGGAAAATATAAATACCTGAGGAAAAAAGCAGTTGATTTAAAAAAAATTCAAAATTTTTAATTTTTAATTTTACTTAAATGAACAGTTTTTAAATACTTTTACTTAAACACTGAATAATAATTTAACCGAGTTAATACTTTTTATCATATTTTTAATAGTTAAGTAAGTAATAATATTTTTAAATAATTAATTAATAATTAAATTAATATTTATCTTTTTTTTTTTTTTTTTTAATAAATAAATAAAAGATAATCTGTTACCTTAAGACCTTTAGAAAATGTTTTGACTTGCGTTAAAATTTCACGTTTACATGCATGTATATGAAAAATTTGTCTTTTAAATTTTAAGGAGAAAATCATTTGAATAGTAATTTAAAATATATACATATATATATATTTAAAATTTTCTTCAATTTATTGCCGCTTTTAAAAAGAATATAAAAACAAAAACTGTTGTCATTTAAATTTCTCACAAAACTTTCACGTACAAAAAAAATTAATAATAATAATAATAATAATAATAATAATAATAATACATAAATAAATAATATATATAAAATTGATTTTAATTTATAAATAAGGATACTTATGATCCTAACGAATAATCGACATTTATTTAAATTGCTCCAAACTGCTTAAGGAGTAGACGTGAAATATTGGCATGCATATACTCAGATTTACTATATGAGTAATGTTAAAGCGATCCTCTGAATGGTGCTTCTATATCTTTCGAAATGCTAACTGTTTATCTTGAAAATTAAACAAAATATAATACTTAAACTTGTTTGTTATTCGTCTACAAACAACATAGACTAGTGGATCTACAGATGAGGAACCTTGACATCCTATTAGGTTAATTTCTTTAGAAGTCGACCTATTGCAATCAATTAATTTCTCTCTCTCTCTGTATATATATATATATATATATATATATATATATATATATATATATATATATATATAAAGGGTAGATAGATAGATTGATAGATATAATAGAAATTTTGTCATCACAATCTTCCGAAATAATACTCCAAATCGAACTAAATTTGGACAGCGAACTTATCTTATAAATATCTTGGATAAGTCCGTTAACCTAGTTGCTCCGCTGTTTTATTTTCAAGTGGCGGTCACTTGAAATTTTTAAATCCACATTGTAAAAAGCTTATTTAAGGCCGGATTTGCTTGAATTTTGATGCATACATAAACCATATAAGGGCCTCATCCAAGTTTATTAATGAACTTTATCCATCATAAGTGGTGGATATCTTAAATTAAGCGGGGCCATTTGAAATTAGGCTACCACTTGAAAATGTATCATCACGATGACTTTCAAAACAATGCACCACATCAAACCAAATTCGGACAGAGAACTTATCTTATAAATATCTTGGATGAGTTAGTTATCCAAGTTGCTTTGCCATTTTGTTTTCAAGTGGAAGCCACTTGAAAATTTAAAATCCACATTGTAAAAAGCGTGTTAAAGAGAGAATTTGCTTGAATTTTGATGTATACATAGAACATATAAGGGTCTCAACTAAGTTTATTTATGAACTTTATAAATGTAAGAAACAATAATATTAAACTTTTTAAACAGTTACATTGCAATATATTAAAAGTATTATTACAATTAAGAGGCAAAGTATTTAAACTTTATACTATAAAAGTAGTTAATTATAAATATCATGAAAAACGACAGTTTTTTGAGTGACGCAAGCGGAGGGACAAACGGGACGCTGCGAACTCATATATACGGCTAGTTTGACATCAAAGAGATTGGTAAAAGCCGACACTTAATATCTCATCAAATATGCCATATTTTGTTCTGATCTTTTCAAAATAATCTTTTATCTTCGGTCTTAATCTATCGTGAAAATTTTACATTTCTACATGCAATATGTTTTGAGATCTGAATCTCAATTTTAAGCCAAAATGGGAAAACGGTTGGTGTAATAGACTGGAATTCTGAAAAATATCTCTAAAACGGCTCGAAGGATTTTCATATAATTAATATATGTTGTTAATAGGATCTTTTTGAATCTAGTAACGTTTTCGTTATTTTCAGGAAAACTCTTGTTTTTTATATAAATCGCTTTAAATATGGAACTATATTACCCCGCCAATTACATGTGTTTCTTCGGGTGAAAACGCTGTTATGCGGTTCTTTCTTGTGAGGTATGTGGGCTGGTTGATTGACCGACTTCAATGCAGCCAATGAATTATTTAGATTTTTTTTTTTTTTTTTTTTTAACGCAAAAGTACTTTATTACATGTTTTAAATATTTATTGTATATATACTAAGTCAAATTCACTTAAATATATTTTCTCTTCTGTTATGAAAAAAATATTTTTGATTTCAAAATTTCATATTTTGTCAAAAAAATGTTTAGATAATATTTTAAATAAGGAAGTATTTTCTAATTTTAGATATTCCATTCTATCATAATAATGATGAATTTACAATTTTTTAAAACGAAAAATTTTTTAATCATTCATGAACATCGATTTTATAATAGCTCAATGATTTGCGATACATATTCATGTATCATACCGCGCCGGGAATGGAAAAAAACAGCAAATAGAGTTTTGACGCCATCTATCGTTTTTTATTTAAACCATACACTTCCGTAAATACATATATATATATATATATATATACATATTGTTTTTTTAATTCAAAATCTCTTTTGAAAATGCAGTTAGAGTTTATTCATTTATTTATTTTTCAGACTTTAAAATGATACATATTTTAAATATTAACATAATCAAATTATTTTTATTATTATTTAAAGCAATAATGACTAGGGGATGAAACGGTGTTTACACTGTTTATTAGAAATAACATTATTTCATGAATTTTATTAAAATTCATGAAAAATATGTCAAATAGCAATTATTAAAAAACACGTCAAAATAAATAAATAACATCTTTACTTTGAAACCCATAATAATGTATTTAAGAAATATTATTATTTCTTTTATTTTTTTAATTAATTAATTTCTGCATGAAAAATTCTATTTCATAAATATATTTACAATTACAATAAACAAAAAATCCTCCTTTAATTTTAAATAACTATTTCTACCTGTTTCTAAACAAGTTTTTTTTTTTTTTTTTTTTTTTTTTAAGGGGAAAAAAATAATAAAAAAAAAAAGTTAAATGAATGTTATTTTATGAACCGATTTGCTTAAAACTCCATATATATATACAAGCCTTCATTAATAAATCCACTAAGTCCCTTAATAAATTGTAGCTGCCATTTTGAAAAAAAAATGGTGGCAACTTCATAAGAAAAGATAAATTAGTTTACCCTTCCTGGGAGCCAGAAGGACTTATTTTAATTTTTTGATCAATAACCACTAAAAAGTAATGATATCAGTTCAAAAAACCCGTAACGGCTTAAAAGTTTGTGACGCCGCTACTTTATGGCTATAAGAATTTGAAATATGAGTCTTAAAAATAATGATATCAAATTTTTAGTGACGCTTTGCAATTAGTTAAAATATACATAGATTTTCTTATTTGATCATTTACTTTTATCTTTTATTTATATTTATAATGCAAACGTAATATTTTTAACTTCAAGATCAGACAGATATATAAAATACACTCACTGATGCTTTTTCATTCGCATTTCAAATTCAAAATAACAGTTTTAAAAGGAATTATATAAAAATTCCAGTGGCGCCTCGGTGTTATTTTAAAAGATATGTTTTTAGATTCCATTAAAATTACTTTTGTTTTGTCTAATAAAGTATATTTACACATTTAAACAGTGCTTTTAATTTTCAAATATACTGTCAAATAATTATACTTTCACTGAGTTTGCATTATAAAGTAAAACTATTTATTTCAATAAATTTATTTATCTTTTGCGTCATGCTATCCAAAACTGCAAGTAAAATTTGTGTAAATGTTTTCTTTACCTCACACTATCTCTTTGAGCAAATTTTCACTTAGTTGGATACTATGATACTATGTTTTGGATAGCGTGATGCAAAAGATAAATCAATTTATTGAAATAAATAGTTTTACTTTATAATGCAAACTCAGTGAAAGTATAATTATTTGACAGTATATTTGAAAATTAAAAGCACTGTTTAAATGTGTAAATATACTTTATTAGACAAAACAAAAGTAATTTTAATGGAATCTAAAAACATATCTTTTAAAATAACACCGAGGCGCCACTGGAATTTTTATAAAATTCCTTTTAAAACTGTTATTTTGAATTTGAAATGCGAATGAAAAAGCATCAGTGAGTGTATTTTATATATCTGTCTGATCTTGAAGTTAAAAATATTACGTTTGCATTATAAATATAAATAAAAGATAAAAGTAAATGATCAAATAAGAAAATCTATGTATACTTTAACTAATTGCAAAGCGTCACTAAAAATTTGATATCATTATTTTTAAGACTCATATTTCAAATTCTTATAGCCATAAAGTAGCGGCGTCACAAACTTTTAAGCCGTTAAGGGTTTTTTGAACTGATATTAATATACAACAACCATTTTTATTATGTATATGGTTATGCTTTTTCCTTATTTTAAATATATATATTTCCTCTTTTTACAAGATCATTGAATCCACTGGTTATTTAGCTTTAATACCGAGCCAGTGGTCGAAATCTTGCTTTTATTTATTTAACCGTGGGAATAGTTTTTCCTCATGAGAAATTCCCATGGTTATGAGCGTTTCTAATTTTTTTCCTAAAGCAACTGGTCTTAAAATGTTTTTCGTCGTTCATTTGTTAATTTTCTCTCATTGTTTCAACTTAAAATTAATATTGGTTCACTTTCCATTCAATAACTTCTAAAGCTAAATGATTTGCAGATAATAATCAAGGGATTACATTACGGTAAGTTTGTTGTGAATAAATTCAATTCTGCTTAATTAATAAAGTCAATTAAATTTACTGTTTTCATTTAAGAATTAATTTAATTCTCCAGTTAATTAATTCAGAAATTAATTAAATTTTAAAGGTTAATTTGGATTTCGGTGGCATATATTCGTCTGTTACTTTTTTATTTTAGTTCGTTTTAAATTATAATTTTTTAATATATATATATATATAGTGCACATATAATGTGATTGTAACTTGTGTAGTGTAATTTGTTTAGCAATAATATGTTTTTCTGTTTGGAAGAGCTACCAAATCTTTCACAATAAATAAAAAAATATTACTTATTATAAAGTTGTTGTTTGAATAAAATGAAATTTTAATTGGTGTTTCTTGAAAATCTCATTAAAACAATTAAATCTTCAAATTTATTAGTTTAGCCTCTACTAACAATAAATAATTAATTATAATGAGAAAATAAATAAAATGTTAGTTTATTACTTATTATTAAATTATTGTATTAAATAAATGAAGTTTATGTTGTGGTATTATTGAAATTTCATTAAATAAAATGCAATCCTTATAATACACTTCTAATAATAATAATAATCAATTAACCAATAAGAAAAATATCATTAGCATTATTAAAAAGTAAGTGTAACAAAATTTATAGACCCTTAAAAAATAAAATAAAATAAAAATAAAAATAAAATAAAGCAAAACATTGTAAGCATTCATTTAAAAAAAACTGAAGCTCCTTAATTTAAGTAAATAATGAAACTTAATAAAAATATAAATCATTTATTAAATTCTTAAACTTTCTTTTTTACATCACAGAATCATTATGTTTTATTATTTTGTCACTTGTATTATCTTGTGATTTATGTACATACAAATTTGATTTCATGTATTACCTTTTCCGTTCAGCGCAATTCTCTAATTCATCATGTCTTTTTTACATCGATAATTAGATTTCTTTGTTACAATTTGAAAAAAAAAATAATAATAATAATAATAATAACATTTAAATACAATTCATCACAAACCGTCTGATGAAAAAAAAAAAAAAAATGCATTATTTTAATTATTTTTAAATTACGATTACTTTTTCATCAGTATTGCTATGATTTATAAGATGTTTTCTTTTTTCAGTTCTAAAACTTGAAATGTTTCTTTTTCAATTACGTTTTGTATCTTTTTTTTATTTTCTTTACGAATTACGTCGTCTTATTAATGAGAATAGAAGTGATGCTATTTTTAAATCATTTGTAACAACGTATTGTTTCTTTCTAAAAATAATGTTTTTAATGTCTGTCTTTTTCAATCGATTTTCTTTTTGACAAGATTTTTCTCCTTATTTTTTCTTTTATTTAATTTTAGAAAAGAAAATGTTCATTTTTATTTTATTTTATTATTTTTTACGCTTTTCCTTTTTGAAACGTTGATTTGTTTATGTTCTCTTTAATCCGTTTACGTATTTAAACAAGAAAAAAAAAATGGTATTGTTTTATTTTTCTTTACATAAGTTTTAACGAATATGACAGATTTTCCAACACGTTATTTCAGGATATTTTTTGAAAGATTTTCTTTACTGATTTATCTCAAGGCACGGATTATTTTGTTTTAAAGGTTTTGCATATGTAAATTTTTATGACTTACAAGGAAACATTCAAAAGGTGTCGTCATCAAAAAATATTGAAAAAATATATATGTGATTCTACTCTTCATAAAACACCAGAAAGTGAAAAAATTATCGGCTGAAAGGAATTACAGCGACCACAAAAAATTATCAAAATTAAGCATTTTTTGCAATTTAGCGCTGTAAGGCGATAAGTTCGCTAGTACCGAGATTGCCGTGTACGAACAAAACCGTGTTTTGCTTCTCCGTCAAGTACTCAAAACCAATCGCCTAACAGTGTGAAATCGCCAAGTATACTTAATTTTGATAATTTTTCGTGGTCGCTGTAATTCATTTCAGCCGATAATTTTTTCACTCTCTGGTGCTTTATGAAGAATAGAATCACATTTTTTTTTTTTTTTTTTTTTTTTTTTTTTTTTTTTTTAAATATTTTTTGAAGACGACACCTTCTGAATATTTCCTTGTTAGTATATTATTACAAATTCGTACGAAAATATTCTAATAAAATGCTTTAAATATATAACTACGAAAAGGGTATTCTCTACGTATTTAAAATTTTGAATTTAAAAGTAATTATCATCATGATCATCATCATCTACTACAGTATGGATTAGGCTATCAGCCTGTTCCTGTCCCGTTGATCAATCCACCGGAGCATAAGTCTGCCCGGTCTCGGTAGCCTCTAGGTTTGTGTTTCATCAGTTTTTTTGGTAGTCGGTCTTTGCTCATTCGCTCCAGGTGGTCTTACCATTTATCTTGATATTCTATTATTTTTTGGTTGATGTTGTACATTTTTAAGTCGGAGCGTATGGAACCATTAGTTAGTCGGTCCATTCTTGTCCATTTCTTCATAGCTCTCAAACACTTCATTTCCGAAGCTTGTATCCTGGATCGTTCTTTGGTGTTAACAGTCCAGGTCTCCGATCCGTATAGCAGTGTCGGTGTTACCATTACTTTGTAGAAATTTAACTGAGTTTCTCTACGTGTCTTATTTCTTAGGATTCTATAAAGAGAAAAGAAATAGAGCTAAGACTATGGTACGAACTGTCCACCAGACGTCCTGGGAAAATTTTATTAGTAAAATAGAACACGATGTACACGGCAGACAATCAACATCTTATAAATTTCTAAGATCAATGAATTCGGAGATAAAAGATACAGCAAATATAAATACTATTCCAAAGAATAAATGGATAGAACATTACAAAGTAATTACCATTAAAATAAAATAAAGAAATAATAACTAAAGTACCTTAGGAACTTGTTCTGTTCTCAAAGATGGTAAATGGGAAGTACCCGGGTCCTAAATTTGGTCACATTTGTCCTCCTAGCCGTTTGGAGTTTTACGTTGCATTCTCCGGAACTCGTAATACAAGCAAAATCCGCTAAAGAGAGCACAAGGAGTACATTCACCTAGGCCTAGGGTCCTCGTGTAGTCAGTTGTTCTTAATTTTTACACCACACCATATCACTGCCATAAAAACCTATTGATATGCATTCTTTAAAAAGTTATTTTATTATATTATTAATACAGATAACTGAAAGTAACAATATTTTACCATAGCCTCCTAAACTAGATGCCTGTCACGTGGCTCGGAAGCTTAGCAACAGTTCAATCGCTAGACAGCGCCACCTGGTATAGATTGCGCAGCTTTTTTATTCAACAGCCACCAAAAATTTTTAAAAGTGGGATTTGATATACATAAGAGGCGAATAGAATCGAAGAAACGTCGATTACATATATCATATATCACTTCTTAAAATTATTGGTGACAGTTGAATAAAAAAATCGCGCAATCTGTACCAGGTGGCGCTGTCTACCGCTTGAACTGTTGCCAAGTTTTCGAGCAACGCGACAGGCATCTCATTTTACTGTTTGATAAATCTGTAAAATACTTCATTAACGATCATTCTTCAAAGGTTAGGACTATCGATAAGAGTCCCCTTTCTATAGTCCTGCTCAAAGGTGGTCTCCTCTTCTGAATATTAATTACAAGATTAAAAAAAATATATATATTAAAAAAAATTAAGAGGGATTTCCTATCTTTTAAATATTTAACTGGACGAATGTAGTGTAAAAAAGAAAAAAAAAAAAAAAAAAAACCTTTGCTTTGGTTTTATCAAGAAAAGAAAAAAAAAGAAGAAAGAAAGAAGAAAACGGAAAATAATTTTTGTTCTGTAAACAGAGTCATTAACGTATATTGTCATTTTAGACTGATAATAACAACAATCGTAGGACTTATTACTGAATTCCGGCGAGATCAAATTACATTTATTGTTTATCAGTAAATAAGGTTTGTTTTATTTTGAAACAAGCAGCTTCAAAATTGCAACTTTTCTCCGACATTTACGTACCGTAAATCAGCTAAAATGGTAACTTTCCTGGAGCTTTTTGATTTTTTTTTTTTTTTTTTTCCTCACTGAAATATGGGAAACTTGAGACTTCATAGGAATAAATATATACCAGTTTTTACTCACTAAATATAAACAAATACGTTTAAACACTCATCAGTACTTAGAAATTTCGATTTAACTTTAACAAAAACACGATAAATTGAGTAAATCTTTCAACGTATACAAATCTCGTTCATTTAGTTGGGCATAATTGCAAATTCCCTTCATAAATATTTCTATATTTTATTTTCACATGATGGAAAGTCTCATAAACTTTTAAATGCATTTTGGTGATATGTATAATTTTGAAACACCAAATAACACAGAGAATCTCTAAATTTATTATATTTTTATGTGTTTTTCAGCTATTTTGTGTATTTATTTTTGTTAACGTTTTCAGAACAAGAACGATACTTAAAGATAGGAAAATCTGATATAACGGCTGATAAGATCAAACGATCTATGTAGCCATTTTTTTTTTTTTTTTTTTTTTTTTTTTTTGTAATCCTGGTCTGAATTAATCGATTTTTTTTTTTTTTTTTTTTTTTTTTTTTTAAAGAACATTTCCCTGTTGTTTACATAAACTGTCCCGATTTGATACATTTTCTAAAATGCATACATTTAGTGATCAAAACAGAACGATATATATATATATATTAGGTCAGGAGACTACAAGTTTTTTAAACTGTGAACCTTTTTAGGAATTAGCGAACTATCTGCCTATCAACTACCCTCTATTTTGTTTTAATATAGTCATAAACGAAAGAAAAAATTTTTTTACTCCTTCTAGATGAACAATTCTTTAATATTTATCTTATAGATTGCCCCAGTGAGTATGAAAGCATGGGATTTTCGCAAATTCTGATAGAGAGAATTTGCGAATTCACAATAAGACCAGCATTTTAACACCCATCACGTAGAATTTTTAAATACAGAATCGAAGCGTAGAAAATATTTACATAAAATTAACTTTTATTTTTTTATTATTATACTAGCAAAGCCCCGGTTCGGGAACAAACCGAATTCCGAATGCGGGACAATTTCAAAATCAAACTCGAAATGTACAAAACTCGGCCTGATACTGTCTGCGTGCTAATAGATCAAAGTTTGTTAATGAAACCATTTTTTAATTCATGAAATCAATGAAGGTAATGAATCGACGAAGGCTTTTCTCGCTTCGCTGGTCGCTATATTTAAAGGAAACTTTTTCTATATCGCTTTACAAACAAAAATAAAATTTAAAGAAATCATGAAAATAAATGGGCCATTCTACACAAAACGTAGGTTTTCAAAATTAGAATTTAAAAAAAAAAAAAAAAAAAATCTTTAAATTTTTTTTTTTATTAATTTATATTGCTCGTTTTATACTTATTTCTACCCCCATATAGTTTGGTCACATTCTTTTTGATTCTTTTTTAACTTTTTTTTGCAATTGAAATTTTGAACGGGAACGGATAAAACACCCTTATGATGTATTTCTACAATTTAAACATTTTATGTATGTGTACATATTGCTTTTGTATATTAAATTAATTACACTGATTACTCATGTAAAATGCTTTATTATAAAACATATTAAAGAAACAGTTTCTGCAATTATTAATTTGAACACTTTTCATTTTAAGTTATATGTGCCAAATTTTCACTAAAGACATATTGTTCTCTTTTATTCATAGTAGGGTGCTTCAGGACTTCAACATCACTTAAGGGGTTACATCCAGTTGTATGCACGAAAAAACGTGTTTTTTTTGTGAATTTTTTGTGAAGAGGCCTTTTATTAAAGAAATATATACAATACATATACATATAGCAAATTTAACCGTGATGAGTTTACAAAAATATTGGGTTCCGCTGTTCCTGTAGTAGATCTCCTAGAGGACTTCCACAAAAAGGTGTCTGGCGGTGAGCAAGATATCTCTGATCCAAATTATCTGAAATGAAAAAAAACCAAAAGATTTATTTTTAGGATAGATGAATACAGGTAATGATCGTAGGAATAGTCAAAATTTTGATTTTTGACAAAATGGCGGCTTCCCAAAAAAAAAAAAAAAATCGTTTTTTTCATGAAAATTTACACTTGAAAGTGGCTGAAAAAATCGAAATTATTATCAGAAACCTTATTCCTACGATCATTACCTGACAAAAATATCTAAGAAAATCGTGTCAAAATTTCAAGTCGCCGCTTCGGAGAAATTTTGCTCACCGACTTTGAAAACACCGTTTCGAGATAAACGCGTTTAAAGTTTTCGGAACCATTTAAACTAAGTTAAATTTTTTTTTCCTACTTACATCGAGTCATCTATTCCAGGACCATAAGAGGAACCCTCTGCTTCATCATTAGCTTCTAGTACAGCCAACTGTTGTTGTCTACGTGACATTCTCCCCTCGCGCGTGTTCCCTTGCGCTCGTGCGTCAGAGATCAAGATGCGCTCTGCGTCCTCTTTTTCTACATAGGCATGGGCATTAGGCCCAAGCGATAGTCCCATTGCGTTCATGAAGTATAGAAGAGATGTTTTTCCTTCATTGAACATGCCGGCAGCAAGATAAGCAGCAATTTCAACGATCTTAGAGCCACATGGGATTATTTTTGGAGTTATTTTCCATATCAGCTGATGTATACCTAAAATTTCTAAATATAGCTCTCAGATATAAGATAAACCTTTTAGATTCTTATTCTAAGAAGCAAAACATTATGAAAAGCATGGACAAGGGCATAGGGATAATGAAAAACAGCTGCTACTCTGGTTTACGCTCCGCCTACTTTAAAACGCTCGGAGACGTCTTTACAAATATGCAAATTTCTCCGAAACTAATTGCCGGATCGATATGAAATTTTCAGACAATATTATCAAATATATGTACATTCAAAATATGTAAAAAAAAAAAAAAATCGATTTTTTGAAAATTACAACTGGATGTAACCCCTTAAATATACTTCTGATATATCATCCTTTTCGGGGGAAATAAAAGTGTCATTAGAGCATGGATTTTACAGTAAATTCATTATAAGACTCTTGTGATATAATTAAAGCTACATCAAATTTTAAGATTTTCTTGCCAGCTAATTTGATTATCACATAGTTATTTGGTCCTATCTTTGCACTGCTTAGGCCATTTCTCATTACTTCTTCATTAATATCTGAAAAAAAAAAAAAAAAAAGAATAAGAACTTAAATGTTACAACCTTAATAATAAAGCAATTTGTTAAATTTATTTATTTTTTAATGATATTCAGGAACTTTTATTTAAAAAAAAACTATGTTGTATTAAGAACATAATTTAGGCTAATTAAAAATTATATTTTTGTTTTAAAATTGATTTTCTAAAAAAGCTGTATTCTCCTTTACATATTGTGTGTCCTCCATTACATTTATATTGTAACGGAGGATACATATACGGAGGATACAAATTGCTATGTTTTGTTTTGTATATCCTGTTGAGTTAGGGTTAACACATCATGCTGATAAAGTTTACTTTAAAAAGTTATGAACTATTAACTGAGAAAATAATTTTTATAAATAAACAATTCTTATCTTTTAAAATCAAGAATGGAGGATACACAATGTCAAAGACCTATTTGACTTCAGAGAGAATAATACATAAATTCTTACCTACTAAGATGTTTAGCTCCACTGTGAAGAACAGATATTGAAAATGGCTGTCTGTGATTCTAAATCTTTGTAATAAGTTGACAGTATTGCCATATATCGGAAATTCTTGTATTTAATTTCATTCTGAACGGAGGATACAAGAAAAACTGTGACTGTAATTCAAAGGATAATTAATGCAATACTTTTTTCTTTTGCAGCAAAATTCACTTAAACTGTAAAAAACCATCTAATGACTGAAACTGCTCTATATTAAATATTTTTTTTTTGGTTTCAACAAATAAGTGAAAGAGTAAATGGAGGAACATATGTTGTGACATGTAACGGAGGTATACAAGTATCCCTCCATTCTTTGAAAAAAAAAAAATAATAATAAAATAAAAAAAATAAAAACATCACCAGTTTTTATTAATTATTTTAAACAAAATGTTATAATATTTAAAATCTCCTAAGAGAATATTTTAAAATAATTATTTTTAAAACTAACTACCCCAAACCAGAAATATTACGTTTTTTGTAGAATGACCCAAATAAACATATAAAGTATTCTTAAAAATTATTAAACTCTCAAATACAATTATTCTACTGTTTACAAATGCGCAACATTACTTTTATTTTATTTTATACTGAATATTACTGAATTCGATTCTTTGTTTTTCAATATCACATGATTGAGCAGACGACTATTTTATTTATTTAACGTTCATTTATATTTCCATTAATTTTTGGAACTCTCATGCAACTTTATCTAAATTGTTTTTTTACTTCATTTTTAATTTTCATTTTTTTCATGTGCATGAGTAAAATATTTTATAATTTTTTATTTTTCGCGTGAAAGCATATTTCATTTTATGTTTAAAAAAAAAAAAAAAAAGTTTTTTTTTTTTTTTTTTTTTCTTTTTTGCAACAATTAAAATTTTAAATGTCCACATTTAAAGCTTTTACCAGGTTATTATTTTCACGTTTTAATTAATTTTAAAAAATATAATCAAAGTTTCGTTACAAATAAGGTACCAAATGAAAGGGGCATTTTTATGAATCCGTCGGTTTAATTAACTTATCGATCGGACAATTAGATTTTTTAAAATTAACTAAAGTATGAAAAGCTGGTGGCAACAACACACAGACAAACAGAAGAAAATCTCTCTTAGCCAATCAACTTGCTTTCAGCCATGGACGTACAGGAAGAAAACTCTCTTTATCATTTATTACCAAGTTTTTATTAACTTCTATTCTCGTTTGTTTGTTTGTCCGCTACAAATCTTGCAATCGAATTTTAACTAACTTCCCTACTAGCTAGACATTTGAAACTTTCACAATCCGCGTTTGTAATGATCGATAGATGGCGCTTTTTCAGCTTTTGTTGTTAGTAAATATTACAGCCACGTGTATCTATTTTTGTTCTTTTGGTTATTCTACTTAATATTCGTACTATAATTTCTCCGCCATTACATCATGGAAAATTGATTGCTTTTGGAAAAAAATATTTCAGTTTATTCAAAGTTCGATCGGAAGTAGATTTTTAACTGAAGTTGAACAAATATTAGTTTCAAATCATCTGATTAATTCTTTACTTCCATTAGCCGAAGCAACTGAAATTTTAAATTTGTCATTTGGAAATAAATGGAAGGATAATTCTGGATTTCTTGGTCCTTTGGAGTTACACTGGAGCACACAACAGTATGTGTTATCTTTTTTACCGGATTTATTCATTTTTATTCAATAAATATATGTGAAACTAAATATCGGCTAGCAATGGCGGCTTGATGGAATTCGAATTAAAGCATGTTTATTGTAATTTCCCCTTAGCCCACCAGAGGGCGAGCATTTCATTACAATCGCGGATAGCTCACAACCCGATGACAACACAATACTTCGAAGTCCGAATTTCGAATTTTCGAATAGTTTTCGTATAATTAATTAAAATATGAAAATAATAACCGCCTAATACCTTATAAATAGCCATTAAAATATTAGCTATAATTTAATTGTTGCCAAAAAAAATTTACGAGTTCATTTTATTTCGACATAAAAATAAATACATTTAATTAAACGTGAGCGTTAAAAAATTGTAAAAAGTTAGATTATTCATCTCACAAAAATTGACGTCACTTTAAAAATTTTATTTGCTGTAAAATTGATAAAATTTTAAATTTAAATTTCAAAACTGTAGAAAAAAAAAGTGCCAAACTTCCATTTTCGAATGTAAACATAAACACTTCATTTCAAAGGTTTATATTTGCACAGTAAATATCCAACTAGTATACTAATTAAAAGGAAAATAATAAATATTGTAACATAATTTGAAGTCAAATTTGTTTTTAAATAAAGTGTCTGATATAAGATATTAATATATTGCAGCGGAATATTTGATATCTGTCGTCCTTAGCAGAAAAAAAAAAAAAAATCGCCAAATTATCTGACGAACATATTTAGTTTCTTTCAAAAATCATGGTTGTTTCAACAACGTATATTAAGAGAGCAATCAGTAATATGAAACAATATATCATACAATGCATATTACGAAAATATGCATGTGGTTTGTATATCTTCGTATTACGTTTTTGATACCCAAATACAAAAAAAGCCAAGGACGGCACAATTTTGAAATTTAAAGTTAAAAGCTTATCAATTTTACAGCAAAAGTAACTCAATCTAACACATGTAGACAATAACTTATATATAAGCAATAACTATATCCAAATACGGGGATTAAAATCGGGAAATATTTTTTCTTAATTTTTAATAACTTTTTACAAAAAATCCAATGGGTAATTAACAAAGGATTTTTTTTTTTTTGCCCCACTGACCGTTAGTGACTTTACACTTCGCTTGCGTACAGCTATGATTCAACGATTCAACAGAAAATTTAAAAACATGGTATATAAACAGTTTTTTTTATCTTATAATTTATATAGAGAGAGTTTATATTATATTATATTTATTTATTTAATATTTAAAACAGTAACCACACTCATATGATAAAAAGCTTTTTAAAAATACTAGAGTCAAAAGTAATTTTACAAATTGTATAATGGTAGCTTGTGTAAGTGTCTAAATCCAAAAATTAGTTTTAATACACTTTATAAAAGATTTTTGTATTTAATCTTTTGTAAATTATAGTAAATTACATAATCCGAATGTTTTCATTTTATTGTTAATTTCACTTTACTTTTATCTACTTTTATACTGAATGTTTATTCATTTACATATTATTATCATTAAATTATTTATCCATTTAATTGAGGGTGAAACATTTTCAGTTTAATTATAAAACATACAAATAGAATTTCACGTTCAATATATCTATTTTTCAATATATGTATTTTTCTTTCAGTTACTCGTTTTTATTTACAACTATTCGTAACTCCAATTCTACTGATTTTCAATAGAAGTGAAATTTATTTTATGTGTGAAGTATATATTCACACGCACAAAATAAATAAATAAATAAATAATAATAGATGAATAACAATAACCAAAGGATTAATTAATGTAAACTTTATGGCAAAGTATTTAAGAAATATTATTTCTCAGAAAATGTCTCAGAATATGTTTGTTGCCTAGTCTAGACATGCAAATGA
>OZ005653.1:176577912-176860412 GCA_963930645.1 Salticus scenicus
AGATGGGAATGGTCCGAAAAAGAAAAACCCGGAAATTTTGGTGGAAAAAACCAGTTTTTTCCCCGAAGAGGTTTATTTCCACCCGGAAAAATTTAAAATTTTGAAATTTCTAGCATAAAATAACATATTTAGAAACTTATGATATTTATATTCCGATGCTTTTTTTTTTTTTTTTTTTTAAATATTTTTTCATGTTCAGTATTTTACATGAAAACACTGATTTTGATAATGTTCATATTTTAGAAATAAAGTTTTAACCAAATAATCAAATGGTAATACTCAAATATTTAAGTATTATAATGACTTCCCTCCCATCCCATTCATTTGAAATTACTCATTCTTTTCGAGTTCCTTTATACTTCAGTCTTTTATCTTGAATATATACCCTTAGACTTATCTAACTGTAATATTTAAATGTCTGTGGATATATAATACACATATACATATATACAAATGCATGTAACAATAAAAAAAAAAAAAAATGAGCAACTACTTTCTGTCAAACATCTATTTCACAATTAAAAAAAATTATATGTGCAAAAACCTACTTGATTTATGTCTTTTATGTCTGAGTTAATAAATTTTATATTATAAAAAAATAAAAAATCAATAATAAAATGTTGTTTTAAAATTCTGAATTTCAATTAACTTTAAATTAAGCTTTTATTTTATGTTTGTGATTAACTTCATTTTAAGTCAGAATCTGAATTAGAGTCCAGCATCAGCTCCAGTAAAACAACTTTACTCGAGCCTGACCTTCAATCAAGTTTGGGTCTGGTTGACTAAATTTTTTGTGAAGTTCGGTTCAGGTTATTGATTTATTTTTCTTATGGGTCGAGTTGACTGAATTTTTTTCTTGGGTACTGGGTTGACAGATTTTTTTTTTTCTTTGATTCGGATTAGGTTGACTGAATTTTTTTCCTGCTGGCTAGGGTTAAGTTTTCAACAAGTTAGGTCGACTTGAGAAAATCTTTTAAAAAATTTTATCATAATAAGCAGGAATTTGATATAATTATAAAAATACTACATTTTCCCACGATTAAATATATGTGTACACATATTATTAAATTTATATTGCAGAAAGGCAATAAACAAAGAAAAATCAAATATATATATACATATTATATATACTAAACTTAAAGCATATTTTTGCACTCTTTAAATACACAACACTTAAAACTTATTAATCCATTTTTCAGATTTTTAAATTTTTAATTTAGTGTATCAGTAACTCCCTTTACTTAAAAAGAAAAAAAAAAAAAAAAAAAAAATGATTTACTAACCCTGTGACAATGAAAAAATTATTTTATTTTATAACTTTAAAAAGTTTTGCCTGATTTTCAGATGAATCATTAAATTTGATTTAGTTTTGGGGTTTCAGATATAAAAAAATCAGGTTTGGATCGATGAATTTTTTTTTTTTTTTTTTTTGTCGGTTTGATTCTAAATTCATTGTATCAATGTGCTGGGAGATGAACATTACATAGGAATGCACACCCTATGCAAAATTAATGGTTGAATGATGATTTGACTAGTTTTTGATGTTTTGTACAAGGGAAGGTACTGACAGTTGTGAAACAGAAAGGCTCATTTTTACACAGTAAAATCTTTTTGTATATTTCTGTAAAGAAAAAATAATATGCATCGCATTTATTTTTAAATGTTTAACACGTTATATTTTCTAAGATATTATAACTATTAAGAAATCCTATTTTTATCTGTAAAAATTCAATTTTTCCCATTTTTTCAGAAAAAAAAAAAAAATGGAAAGAAACTGGTTTTTTTCCACCACCTCAAAATTTCCGCAAATTTTACATCTTTATCACACACACATACTGACAGACAGACATTTTCTAAAAATGGTCAAATCATATTCTGGACCTCCCAAAATGTGTAAATCCATAGAAAACCATAAGTCGAAAATTTTTACGAATTTAATACTTTCTTCTATTTAATATAGAAGAAAGTAAAATGAGTGCCTTTTTTTAGATCTAGAATAAACCCTGTATCTAGAATATATTCATTTTTTTTTTTTTTTTTTTTTTTTTTTTTTACTATAGTTGGAAAAAAACCATATAATTGACTTTTTCTTCTATAATGAACTAAAATTCAAAAGATTTGATCAAGAAAATATTTTTCAATATTTTCCCAAAAACTTCAAATTTCCCTGAGTTATTCCTGTTTTATTTTTATTTTATTTTATTTTATTTCATTTATTTTTATTTTATTTCATTTATTTTTATTTTTTTTTTAATTCCCTGACTTTTCCATGTGTCCTTGAATTCTAGGCAATACTGAAAAGATAAAAACCCATTAAAAAACAAATAAATAATAATTTAATATTCTAGGTTGATAGATTATTATTATTTTATTATTTATTTGTTTACTTCACAGAATTTTTACAAATGATAAAATTGCAATACTCATAATTGAATAAATTCTTCTGAAAGAGTGCACCAATAAAAGCACCGAAGTTATCTCTCTATTTTAAATTCTTCAGTATCAAATAGTAACATCTTTAGTTTAACTAATAATAACCTTATTATTAATAACCAAAAAATACACAATTACTATAAACTACTTCAACTTCCCTTCAATAACTTTAATCATCTTTATATAGTTCTCATACCTAAGTTCCACAAATCTCCAATTAAATTTCGCATTGTAACTATTGGTTGTAACATAACAACACTAATAAAATTCTACTGGATATTCTTAAACAAATTTACAATTCTACTTGCAAAGTTGATAATTTACACTGCCTTAAAAATAGCTTTCAGTTAATTCAATACATTATTAATTCGCTCAATAAAATAGACAACATTATGACTTTTCAAGATCTTTTCAATAATATTGAGTTATCAGATCTTAGTAACATCATTTACAGTCTTTTTAACAAATATAAAACTCAAGATTAACCTTCTTCTCAATTTTAAAGCAGAAGAATTCAAAACACTTATTAACTTTGTTATCCATAAAAATTATATCTTCCACAACAACAAAATCTATTTACAAAAAGTAGGAATCCTACAAGAGGGATGTAGCACAAGTATTTTAGCAGATTTATACCTCTATTATTATGAAAAACAATTTTGTTAGGATGATGTCCGGCTTTTTCGTTACATAGATGATATTATTGTATTTTATCTTAACAAGAAATCACTAAATACCTTTTCCTTTAATCTTTAATTATCCATCTAACCTAAAGCTAACTCAAAATAATCAATCAATCAACTTTTTAGATCTAAAAATCATCTTTAATGGTAATAAAATATACACAGATATCTATGACAAACAGCAAGATTTTAGTTTTAAAGTAAACTTATTTACACATTTTAATTCCTGTCTGCATCTTTCGGTATTTAGAAACATCATCATTAACCACTTATTTCGTATAAAAAATTTATGCTCTGCAAAGAATAAAAATGAGAATATTAATAAATTGATCACAGCCACTGTTAAAATGGGTTTTCCTAAAAACTTTATATTTTCCATTTTATATCCATAACCCTGTCTCTGTCAGTACATAAAAAAAAAAAAAAAAAAAAAAAACAATAATAAAATAAATAAAAAATAAAAAGAGTGCACATGGTGTATTTTAACCAAAAAAATTATAAAACAATAAAAGACAATAAAAAAAGGTGGAGGTTGGGTGGTGGTATTTGGCTGAATGGTTGGGTGGGAGTGTGAAAAAAAAAAACACACACACACACACACAGAAGGCTAGTTGCATTTACTTTGTAATGATATGCATTTCTTTTTTCCATTAGATGTTCAATTACTTCATTGTTGAGTTGTCAACTATTCTTAAAATTAGTAATCATACAATTAAACACATAATATAATAAATATCCCTGTTGCTGTATTGTTTCATTATTCTTTCAGCTATAAATAATCCATAACCTTGAATTTTGTTTGTTATACTCATTGAACAACTAAACCCCTGAATTATTTTGTTTTTTAATCCATGTGACCCCAAATGTATCATCCTGTGAGTATTGATTGTTTATAGTGGTTGTTTTCTGTTGGATTCTCTGTTATTTGTACTTAAGAGCTTGTTCCATTTTCAATTTCACTTCAATAATTTTCATGTATGATAGGAGGCCCACTAGTGATTTGCTATTATAGCCATTAGTGAACAAAATCCTACATTGGTGCTCAAGGGTGAAAAAGGTCTCCCTGGTGAATTTTTTTCATTTTCTGAGCTTCTCCTTCATGAAATTTACTTCGGTATTGGTCTATGTGGTTTCAGTGATCTTGGGTCTGTCGCTTAGATTTTACTGCATTTGATAATTCATTATTGATAATTCAATATTATATATACTAGCTGGAACCCATTGAATTTGACGATCACTTTATTGACCGTAATGTTTCAAAAATCGTCTCATCATTATTGAAATGTATTTCAAGTTAAAACACCTAATACAATTTACGACATTTCACTTACAAAAAAGAAAGTCGGAAAAATGCTTATAAATAGAAATACTATATATGGCATCACTTTCTACAAAGTACTGTCAATGCGACATCAAACTGACTCCAAATAAATAGTTGCTATCTTATTTTCTATTTCGTTTAATACTAAGACTACATGTTAGCTGACCCGTCCGGCGTTGCCCGGGGCCATGGTAAATAACCCCAAATGAACCTTAAATTTGTATGGTTTTACACCTTTAACTCGATTTTGTTTGAATTTTTATTTGTAAATAAAAGCATCGCGAAAAAATAATCAGCTGTAACAAAAAAATTACCTCGAACTGAACGAAACTCTGCCTTGTGACCCCGGTGCCTTCGGCAGCACATACGCCGGCCACTAATAACATAAAAATATTCCCAAAAATCCTGGAACCGAATGAACACGCCCGGTACTGCCCGGGCCCATGATACCTTAAATGAACCTGAAATTTGTATGATTTTATACCTTTAACACGATTTTGTTTGAATTTCTGTTTTTAAATGAAAGCATCACGAAAAAAATTATCAGCTGTAACAAAACAATTACCTCGAACCGAACGAAACTCTGCTTTGTGACACCGATGTCTGCGGCAGCGCATACACGGGCCGCTAATAACATAAAAAAAATCTCAAAAATTAACCTGGAACCGAAAGAACCAGACCGGCAATGCCCGGGCCCATGATAATAACCTTAAATGAACCTTCAATTTGTATGATTTAATATCTGTAACTCGATTTTGTTTGAATTTCTATTTTAAAAGCATTGCGGGAAAAAAAAAAAAAAAAAAAAAAAATTACCTCGAACCGAACGAAACTCTGCCTTGTGACCACGGTGCCTGCGGCAGCCCATACACAGGCCGCTAATAACATTTAAAAAAAAAACCCAAAAATTAACCTGGAACCGAACGAACCCGCCCGGCAATGCCCGGGCCCATGATAATAGCCTTAAATGAACCTTCAATTTGTATGATTTAATATCTGTAACTCGATTTTGTTTGAATTTCTATATATAAATGAAAGTATCACAAAAAAAAAAAAAATAATAATCATCTGTGACGAAAAAAATTACATCAAACAGAACGGAACTCGGTGCCTACGGCAGCGTATATGCAGGCCGCTAATAACATGAAAATTTTCTCAAAAATTAACCTTGAACCGAACAAAACTCTGACTCGTGTTACCTTTGCCTGTGGCTGCGGCACCGTATAGCGGGCATGCTACGTACATGCTGCAAAATCCACTTTCCTCCACCAGGGGGCGCAGTATGTTGTATACGAACATCACCAATCGCCTTGAATTTCCAAGACTTTTCAAATAAGGTGTCACATGGTAATGTCAACTGCAAAATTCTTTAGTTGCACTTTCCACCGCCAAGGGGCACAGCGTGTTCTGTGCGAACATTACCAACGGTCAGTAAATATCAAGACCTTTAAAATAAGGTGTAACATGATAGGGTATACTGCAAAATCACCTAGTTCCATTTTTAACCACCAGGGGGCACACTATATTGTATACAAACATCCCTAATCAACATGAAATTTTAAGACCTTTATCAACAATCGCATTGAATTTCCAAGACCTTTCAAATAAGGTGTCACGCGGTTGTGTCAACTGCAAAATCGTTTAGTTTCACTTTCCACCGCCAGGGGGTGCAGCGTGTTCTGTACAAACATCACCAATGGTCAGGAAATACCAATACCTTTAAAATAAGGTGTAACATGATAGGATCAACAACAAAATCACCTAGTTCCATTTTTCACCACCAGGGGGTGCACTATATTGTATACAAACATCCCCAATCAACATGAAATTTCAAGACCTTTATCAACATTCGCCTTGAATTTCCAACACCTTTCAAATAAGGTATCACGCGGTGGTGTCAACTGCAAAATCGTTTAGTTGCACTTTCCACCGCCAGGGGTGCAGCGTGTTCTGTACGAACATCACCAACGGTCAGGAAATACCAATACCTTTAAAATAAGGTGTAACATGATAGGGTCAACAACAAAATCACCTAGTTCCATTTTTCACCACCAGGGGGTGCACTATATTGTATACAAACATCCCCAATCGACATGAAATTTCAAGACCTTTAAAATGAGTGCTACATGTGTAGGTCTAGAATGGATTTCCCTCTCAAACTAATTCCCCCCCCCCCTCCAAATCTACTTTTTCTCCTTTTCCCGCCTTCAGAATCGAAAATTCTAAATTCGCAGAAAGTGATTTTTTAGTATTCGACTCTAGTCCCTATATGTACAATTTCTTCACCGTAAAATAATTTGGAGCTGAGTTAAGCTCGTAAATGTGTTTTTAACCCTTGCCCCTCCCGGGGGAGAACCGTTCGACTTTTTTTATTTTTCTCTTTTCATAACATATCTACAGACCGAGACCTTTTTTTAGACACCTCAACCAAATTTTTACACCTAGCCGTTCTCTCAATTTAGTGGAGACAGACAAAAACATGTTTCAAATTAATATATAAATATTCTTTCCTGTTGCCACACTGTAAAAAAGGCACAATAATTAAAAAATAAAATGATAACACGTGAACTTTGCTTTTATAAGGCAATAAAAATTCAGATTAACTCGCTATATTTTTGCATTTCCGAAAATGAAATAAAGAAATAAGCGAAAAAACGGCAAAATAAATAAATATTTTTTCATGTTGCCACACTGTAAAAAAGGAACAATAATTAAAAAATAAAATGATAACGTGTGAACTTTGTTTTTATAAGGCAATAAAAATTCAGATTAACTCGTTGTATTGTTGCATTTCCGAAAATGACGTCATTCTAAAAAAGAAATGTGCATTTTTCGTATATTAATTGGGACCGTTCGACTTTTTTATATTTTTCTCTTTTCATAGCACATCTACAGACCAAGACCTTTTTTTAGACACCTCAACTGAATTTTTACACCTAGCCATTCTCTTAATATAGTGGAGACAGACAAAAACATGTTTCAAATTAATATTTAAAAAAAAAAAAAAAAAAAAAGTAGAAGGCTTGTTGCATTTGCTTTGTATTACTTTGCAAACTTTCATTTTCCAATAAAATTTCAGATTTTTCCTTTTTGAGTTGTCAACTATATTTAATGTTCTAATTATACTGTTAAACACAATGTGATCAATCGGTGAATTTCATTGTGGCTTCGTGGTTTCATGCTGTTCATCTGCTTTGAAATTTTGCATTTTTAAATCCATATGGTTCCTGTTCTGGTTGTGGCAGGCTGGGGGAGTGCTGCCGGCGTAAAACTAGTGTAACCCCACAGGCAAGTCACAAGTCTTGCCGCCTACCTCGTTCTTCCTATCTTGTGTTTCTTGGGTTGTTTTTTCATAAATTTTGATCAGTTTATTTTTAAGTTAAGATATGTTGTTTTACTTTATTGATTCGTTTGTTTTGCAGGCTGTTAATTAATAGATCAGGTTTATTTACATTAGTGTATTTCATCCACTGATAATTTTTTTAAAAAATCTTATTGGTCATTGGTGTTTCAGTGATCTTGTATCTGTTGCTTGGCTTCTACTATGCTTAATAGATCACCTTTATTATATATATATTTGTTTCAAAATCTTCAGAATAAAAAAGTGGAACAAAATTTTAAATATTGTGTGATAGCAGAGACATTAATTTCCTTTTTCTACATGTACTGCTATGCAGGTTTTAACCTGGCAAAAAAATTACTTTAGCATTTTAGCGAAAATAGGCAAGCACTATTTTAGCTTTTTCGAAAGTTAATTCTTTGGATACCATTGATTTCTTTTACTTAGCTTTGTTATCCTCGGTTTTATTTTCTATTCCTTTTGTTCATTGATGATTTTAACCAAGCATCCATATTTCTGACTTTAAAAATATGAATCAGGGAAACTATGTTTTGATTTTATCAATAGAAAAAGAGGTATTCATATCATATGTGTAAAATGAAAAAGCAATTTAAAAATCAAGTGTAGTGGTAGATAATCGTGAAATACTAGTGCTAAAAATGCTTCTATGAAGCAAATTCTGAATTCTAACATACTTTTAAATATTTTTGCATATAAATTCAATCACTGAAAATTAAAAATAAATCCAAATTACTATATAAATAAGGATTCCCAAAAATTTCAGTCCTTTCGTAGTTTTTGCCTGCAAATATTACAAAAAAAAAAAAAAAAAAAAAAATCTGAATTATTATATAGAGATATTTTATACAGTTATCCAGTTTTAGCTTTTTAGCGAAATTCTGACTAGCTTGTTTTAGCAAAATATGATACCTTTTAGCAAAATGCTAAAAAAAACTAATGGCAGTTTAAACCCTGCTGCTATGGCAAGCAAGGACATATCCCCCTTTTTTTTTCTGAGGGGGGGGCTATGTTTCCTCAGACAATGAACTCACTTGCACACATAAAGGATGTCCACTATAATTCTGCCCACTCACTTTAGGTTCAGAACAAGTATAGCTATTGTTTTAACTATCAAATTTAGGCATAGTAAAGTGACTACAGTTCCTGCCGCTTATTAAAATCACATTCGTTCTGAGCCAAAGTGATTTTATTAAGTGGCTGATTTTTTATATCCGTCGAACCTTCCTGCCCTTAAAGAAAATGTATTACTTTCCTGAATTTCGAAAGAAACTTCAAAAGGTAATGAATAATGGAATTAGTAAACAATATTATATTTTGGTAGAAAATTAACTAATTGTTTTTTCGATATAAGTAAATGCATTCTAAATTCCCGTGCACTTTCGTTAGAGGAAAATCATCATTACTTTACCAAAAGTTCAGCTTTTCTTATAAATTTAAAATCTTTCTGCTTAAACCTCATGAATGATAGTAATTTCAAAATAAGAACTAGAAATTGCCTTCGAATAACAATAAGAAAAAAAAATCATTTCAAATCAAATTTCTATTTTATTACTGCGCGTTGAAGAATACGTTTCTTGAAATTGTTACGGAAATAAGTTATGGGGCGTGCTTAATTTGTAACTATGCTGCAAGTGTAAAATCTCCAACAATGAGCGATAACTCAGGGTTTGTTGTGCTTTCTTTTCTATTTCAAAAAAAAAAAAAAATTTTTTTTGTATGCATAAATTGTTTTTTGGCTGCTGAGGAGATATTTTTGAGTTTATTAACCGGCGATGTTGATTTTATTAAGCGGCGGCTTTAAAAGTTGTTTATATTGAATTGATTCCGGTACTGGCGATTTGATCAGATTAAGCGGCTGATTTTATAGTTCAGATTGGTTACAGCACCACTTATTGGAAAATAATGGGATTACCCCCCCTAAATCGAAAAAAGTAAGAAACTTAAAAGAAAAAAAAAAGTCAATTACAATAGTGTAGTGTCCCTTAATTTAGTATGAAAAACCACCTTCCGCTCAAAAATGCTAATAAAAACCTGTAATGTGCTTTGATTGGTCGAGATTTCCTTAATCCATGACATTAAAAACAACCATGAACAAGTGGAGAAATAAACATCTTTTTTTAATAAAAATTGAAATCGTGGTACCCTGTTGTAAAAGTTGTCCTGTAAATTGTCTGTACATTGCATATACATTCCATAGCACACTTATATTTAGCATGGTAAGAAAAATGCATAACATTATTTGAAATGCACTCTGAGGAGCATTTAGAAATAGTAAAATATTTAGATATAGATCCAAATAAATTGAAATTCCTTTGAGTGCCCCTGTAAACTGATTGTGAATACTTTTCATACTATATTTTCCATGTAACATGCTTATATAGTTATAAAAAATATATTTTTATTTTATTTATTGCCATCTAAAAAGTAAAAAAGTACCACAAATAAGTTTTACTCAGATTGCAGTGTACTTGAACTGACCTATACCTATTCAGATAATAACCGGAAAAGACGTATGACAATTTTAAATATAAAATAAACTAAACTAAAGTAATGCTATTAAGAAGTTACGTGAGGACTTAAACTTACTTGAATAACTATTTTAATTCTTGTGTGTGCCAAGTTATAGATGACACAAACAACAAGTGACAAACCCTTAACAGCCAAAAAAAAAAAAAAAAAAAGAGAAAAAGAAATATCACTTAACTTGAAAAATAATGATAGAAATGAGCTGTAAATTTCAAAATAGATATTTTTTATGATGCCTGTTCTATTTGTGCAAAAATTAATACAGGTCATAATTCATAATTTTTTAAAATATGAATTTATTAACGACTTTCATAATTCAAAAAAATTTTGATTAAAAATATGCATGGAATATGTTTGGGCTACTTCCCTCTAATGCACAAAGAAAAATGAAATTTGATTTTCCAATTAATATAACTTCTTCAGAAATAATTTTTACTATCTTTTAATGCCTTTTTCAAATTCCTTGAGTTTTTCAGGTTTTTCCTGAAATTAGCAACCCTATACATGTTTGAATTATTTGAAGTGCCTTAGTGTCTAAACTCTGCACTTATTGATATAAATTAATAGAGATATTATAGGCTATTATTGCAAGAACCATACAGATTTACATGAGTGCAGCATTAGATTTTTTGGCACTTCTACACAAAGAAGAATTTATATACATATGTCTATGGGTTTAAACTACAGTGCGTTGCATGAATATAAACGCACCTTTTCCAATAACCAGAAATATAATTTTTTAAAATTTTAAAAGAAGGAATGTTGCTTACAGTTATTGCATACGACTAACAACTGAATAAGGTGTTCTGAGCACGTATGTTTAGGCTCATGTAAGCTTATGTAAATGAGTGTTTAAGCATTTTCTTATTTTTCACGGTTTTTCGTTTGTTGCGCGAAAGTAAATGCACTCTGTATTTTGCGTTTAAAATTTAACAGAGCCACCAGAATTAAATTAAAACACAGATAGTTGTGTTGCTAAAGTTTTCTAAAAAAGGTTTTAATGGTTGAGTGCAAAATTTACGGAGTTTGTTCAGGATGGCAAGAGGGAAAACATTGACAGTAGACAAGAGGATAAAAATTGACTTTATGCGTGGTAAAAGCTTTAGCAATTGTGAAACTGGGTGCCGAATCGGAAGAAGTGAGAGTGTTGTGTGAAATTATATAAAGAAAGAAGCAAATTACTGGGAAAAAAGCATATAAGAAGCGAACAGGAAAGCTTACCAGTTACGACAAACGTCGAATATGCAACGCTGCAAAGAATAAGGATATTTCCTGTGCGAAGATAAAGGCTCAGTACAAGCTGGGTGTTCATCGGACAACCATATGGAGAACTGTCAAAGCTGCAACATTCATTAAATTTAAGAAAACGAAGACAAAACCACCCCTCACTCAAAAGCATTAACTATGCCGTTGGAATGGGCAAGAAAATTGATTCTAGATTGACTAAATTGGGAAAAAGTCATCTTCTCAGATGAAAAAAAGCTTAATCGCGATGGCCCGGACGGATTCCATAGCTACTGGCACGATTTAAGAACCGAAGAAATGTACTGTTCAAAACGTCAATCCGGAGGTGGGTCTGTCATGGTGTGGGCAGTCATAGGTTTTAAAGGGACTTTCAAATTAGAGTTTGTGGAGAACACTATGAACTCTGTAGATTATGTCCAGATGCTCACAAGAAACCTCTGCCGTCAAGCAGTCAAGAAAGCTGGAAGAAATTACATTTTTTAGCAAGATTGTGCATCTGTACATACAGCACATATCGTGAAAAAAAGGTTCTGTGACAATAAATTTAAAGTTCTGGATTAGCCCTCAAAAAGCCCCGATTTAAACATAATGGACAACGTATGGGGTATTCTGGTTCGCCGCGTTTACGTAAACGGAAGGCAGTTTAAAACAAAAGATGAACTAAAATCGGCCATTCTATTAGCTTGGAAGACAATCAGCTTGGATGACCTCATGCCACTATATCAGTTAATGCCAAGGCGCTTACAGGCTGTTCTAGAAGCCCATGGTGGCTTTACAAAGTATTAGATACAGTATTTGTTACTCAGTTATTTATTTTTTACATGTGCGTTTAAATTCATGCAACATGTATTTGTCATAAATTCAATAAAATAATTTTCTAAAAAATTATATTGGTCTTTCATTGTTTTGACTCTTATTTTCATTTCTTGAATCATACACATACAGTTCATATTAAGTATCACCATTCATATTTTTTTATTACACTTCTATACCATTCTAATTCTTAAAGCTAAGGTGTGTTTATATTCATGCAACGCACTGTAGTTAAAGTTCACTTTAGTAATGTTAAATTGTTTAAAACATTAGAAAACAGATAAATATTTGATATTGTAATCTTATCATTTATAGTTCTTTTACATGGATGTGCAAAAAAAATTCCGATCCGTTAAACAACATACAACTTGGGAGAAAATACTCATTCCACCTATTATGATTTACCCTTTTCTTCATTTACTGACATTTATTTAAAAAAAAATTATTAATAACTAAATGTTTGTAAAGTGGAATCAAACCAGATTTTTAAAAATATTAAACTACCTGGGGGTGCCATTCCTGGGACAGGTGCCATTCCCCTGAAAGCAGGCACTGGAAAACCTGCACCAGGTATCCCTGGCCCTGGAAAAGGACTTGCTACAGGCATACCTGGTGTACCAGCAGGAGGCATCATCATAGGTGGCCGCATGCCATCTGCACCAGGTCGCATTGGGCCACCCATAAAATTAGGAGGTATTGGAGGAGGCGTCATCTAAAAAAAAAAAAAGATTTAAGGAAAAAAATAACTTTTTATGATAAAAACATTATACTATATTTTTTACAAATTTCTCACAAAATAATATTCAGATTAAAAAAACCGAAAAAGTGAAAACAATCTATATTTATTAATCAAAATATTTATTTACAATAAACATTTTTTTTTTTTTTTAAGAGAGAGAGAGAGAGAGAGGCAGTCGACAAAATATGATTTTTTCACTGCTAATCGATAAAATATAATCTATCGTTCAGAAAGACTGGTCTTTAATTTCAAACTTTCAAACAAAATCATGAAATCAGTTTTTCCTTACACAGTTGCAAATGTTACTTAACATTTATTTTATGAAAGACATTTTGATCAAAATTGATTCTTAAGTTGCTATTTGTGAAATTACAATTGACATTCAAAATATGTAGAGCAGTGATTCTCAAACTTTTTGAAATCAGAAAGCATTTAAAATTTTAAAACTAAATGTGGGCACACTATATATACATTTCTCAGAAACATATTACATTAATATAGTCCCAGTAGCAGAATTTTTTCTGTCAATCTGCGACAACTATTTAGGTATTAGAAAAAAATCTGCAGAATAATTTTACAATAAGTTACGGGGAAAAAAAGGTTCAGGATTCAGTAAATGTATTTTTATCAAAATTTTCCATTTATCTAATGTTATTAAGCTGTTAGATATGATCAAAGCATTGTAGTTATAAAATTTTAATTACATATAGCTAGGTAAAGAATCACTAGGTAAAAAATCCCAATCCGTTTCATCCCTAGTATAAATGGCTTCTTTTATGCTAGAAAAATCACTATTAATTAGTATATTGCTGACAAAACCAGCAGCATATCTGTAATAAAATAGTATAACAGAGTAACTGTATTTATTTTTATATCTAGACACACAATTTCTTTGGAATACCACAGGGTCCAGCAGCAGAATTTTCTGTATTTATCTGCTGCAAAACAAAATTTCTCTGGTATCACAAGAGGTATTAGAATTTCATAAAATATGTAAATTTTGCATCTACAAAGAAAATAAATTAAGAATATACAACAAATACAATAATTTAGAGACATAATATAAATTATATATATATATTTTAAGCATAACATTATTTTAAAGATGTTAAATTAATCTGCAGAACTTCAAACAAAGTGCAGCAGTGTCACAACAATTTGAAAAATCCCACTCAAAAATATATCATAAGGGGAAATTTCTTCCAATTTTTTCACATTGCTCATTGAGTATTTCATCAATTTTTTAGTTCAGTTGGGTAACACAGGGTGTATCGGAAATGCTTCAACAAACTCAGACAGAGGGATGATAGTACTCATCAAGACAAACAAAAAATGCAATAGAACATGGGGTCGCAAATGACATTTAATGGGTGAAAATCGATAAAATATGTCTGCAAATGGACAAACTGAGACAAGAAAGAAACACTCAAGAAAAACAACAGAAAATCATTTATTGCACAGAATAGGTACAAAACAGCTCGTGATGTCCAGAGAAAACAAAACTTTTACAACAATTGTTCAAAGTGTTGACCGCGGACGTTAGAACACAGAGTACATCGACAGAGGAATGACTAGCGGACACGATCGAAGATTCCAGGAGTTTCCTGGATTTCTGCTGCAGCGGTCACAATATGCACTACTACTTCTTCTGGTGTTTCTACTGGCGTCTCATAAATGACGAATTTCATCTGTCCCCAGAAGAAGAAATTGATAACTATTATCACTTGTCCTCACATTTAAATTTAAAACATTTTTTTATTTTCTTACATATATATGGAATTTAAAGGTATTTTACTCACTTTTAAATGAAAGAATTTAACTTTATTAGGTTTTTGGTTATTATTTCCCATAGGCATTGATCAATTCTTGAGAAAGTGCTATGGTAAGGACAACGTTTCGTCAGAAATCGTTTGGTAAAATCGATCAAATCGGTAAAAATTAGGGATGAAACGGATATCCGGTAACTATCCGGTATCCGACGGGGTACCGGATATCAGCACTCCGGATACAGATATCCGGCAATTTCAAGCCGGATATCCGAAGCAGAAAATTCAAGCTTGAACTCCCCTCAAATGAAAATTTTGCAACAATTGTTTTATTTTTTTAGATCCATTGTAGCATAAAGTTTTTTTTTTTTTTTTTTTTTAAAGAAAGAAAAAAAAGTAAGCCTTTGTGAAATTTGAAATTAGCCTCTTTAGCAAACAAATTTAGACAAAAGTAGCTTCAGGTCTAAGAAATATAGAAGCCCTATTTTAATTTTATACAGAGTTAGCTAGGTTTTTCCAGAGTGATCTATATCATTCCCCCTAATCTTCCCTATAACAATAAAAACAGCTCTTCCTAAACAAATGATATTCATTCTGTGCAGTGCATATAACTCTGTTTTTATGACTTTTGTTTAATATGTTGTTAGATTGTTTAGTAATATTGTTAGTATTGGAAATAAAAGTTGTTAGATTGTTTCTAAAATGAGTCAAATAATGCGCATTTATTGACTAGAAACTGCTTGTTTATTTACAATCCACTTTTTCATACATAAGTAAGTTCTTGTTTTTGTGACCGTATATTTATACTAGCAGAGCATCTACATTGCCTGCGCCATCTACCTATTCGATTTGTATTATAAGAAGAAAAAAAAAACAATTTATATAAATTTACACTTTTAATAGAATATCTTGCTAAAGCACCTGAATTAAGAATTCCCATTACATTGCATAGATATATTCTCCAAAATTAAAATTACTTCAAATAAAAGTACATATTTAAATTTTCAGAAAGTCTGTACTTTGACTTTCAGATTGTTAAAGGAGAAGAAAAAAATATTTTTTTAAATGTTCAATTATTTAAAGTTTTTGATTTTGTACATTAGAAAAACTTAAGAGTCCCCAGTAGTAAGGTACCTTCCTTTCTCCTTTCCAATGTAATCCAATGGGATTTTTGTTGCTTTGTATTTTTCGGATATCTCTTTCAAAAATAAAGTTTTTCAAATTCTGTTTTTTTAATTCCACTCTTTAAACATGGCACTTTCTTTCTTACTAAGCAATTTTTTTAAAAGTACAATTTAAATATTTCTTTTTAAGATTGAAAATTATATCTTTAAGTTTGCTTAATGAAATAAAATATTGAAATTCATTTTTTAAAAAAATTGCTTAGTAAAAAAAAAGTGGCATGTTCAAAGAATGGAATTAAAAAAACAGAATTCGGAAAACTTTATTTTTGAGCGAGATATCCGGAAAATACAAAGCAACAAAAATCCCATTGGATTACATGGGGAAGGAGAAAGAAAGGTATCTGACTACTGGGGACTCTTAACTTTTAATTAAAGAATTTTAATAAATAATCTAAACTTTTCTTTCTTATCTGTACAGAATATAAAAATATAAAATAAGTAAAATTTATACAAAGAAAAAAACATAAATTCATTTTGAATTATTACTTTCTTCTATGTTAAATAGAAGGAAGTATTAGATTCGTAAAAATTTTCAACTTCCAGTTTTCAGTGGATTTATGCATTTTAGGGGAACCAGAACACAATTTGACCATTTTTAGAAAATGTCTGTGTGACAAAAATTTTGTGTAGCAGCTCTAGCTCAAGAGTTAATGCACATAATTTCACATAAATTTATACATAGCTACACCTTAACAAACAAACAAAGTGTCCATGAGCTTTTGGTGCAAATCAATCTACAGGTGGCGCTGCTATACTGTGATTTCTCTTATTTAAGGAAGACTATATCTCAGCTTCTACTGTGTATAATTTAAAAGAAAAACTATGTCACAGGGCTATTATGAAACACGTTTATTTAATTTCTGTGCATATCGGCCAATAGGTGATGCTGCTATGCTACAGTTTTCCCGTGATTGGGGAAGTTATATCGCAGATTCATTTGTGTATAATTGCACAAAATTTGGTCTGTGATATGTGAGAGGGGCATTTTTATAAAACATCACGTTGATTCAATTTTGCTGCATACTGGTCAATAGGTGGCTATACTGTGCTGCAATTTACTCTGTGAATAGGAAGGCTAAATGTCAACATTTACAAGATAAATAATATGAGAGCGAAAGCTGGCTTAATTTGGGTGTATATTGACCAACAGTTGGCGCAGCTGTTCCTTCTATGATTCTCCACAGGGCTACATCTCAAAATCTTTTGATTAAAATCGCACTAAACTCTATATCTAAAATCTTTATTGTGAGAAGCTATGATTAAGTTTCTTCTGTGCATGTTAAACAGCATGTAGCATTGTTATATAGAGTGATATAGAAGAAAGTTTTGTGATGGCCATAACATACTAGTTTAAAGCTTTTAGTTTTTTTTTTTTTTTTTTTATGTTTTCTTATAAATGTCTCAAAAGAAAGTATTGAATTCATAAAAATTTTCAACTTCTGGTTTTCAATGGATTTACACATTTTAAGAAATCCAGAACCTGGTTTGATCAGTAAAAAAATATATATATGTTTGTGTATATGTGACAAAAATTCTGTCCAACTGTACCTCTGAAATTACTACATATGAATTTATATGTAGTTGAACCATAACATAAATCATTGCCTATCAATTTTTGGTGCATATGGCTCAACAGGTGATGCTACCGTACTGCGATTTATGCAACTTAAAGAAAGCTATATCTTAGGAACTACTGAACAGAATTTCATAGAAATATATATGTACATGCATCTTGGCATATATTAGTGCCTATCGAATTTTGGTGCCAATCATTCAGCAGGTAGTGCTGTTATACAGCGCTTTTTGCAATTTCAAGGAAGGCCATATCTTAGGTTCTATTGTATATAATTACATGAAACTTTATGTTAGAAGGGCATTATGAGAAATTATGCTGATTCAATCTGCGTGCATGTTAGCCAATAGGTAATGCTGCTATACGTAAATTTCCCCCAAAAACGAGAAGGCTATACCTCAGATTCTACTGTGTATAATTGCACAAAACTTGGTATGTGAGTGAGACAGCCATTATGAAACACTATTGTGATTTATTTTGGGTGTATATCGGTCAACAGGTGGCAATACTGCATTGCAATTTACCTCATAAATGGGCTAAGTCTCAACTTCTATGACATATGTGCATAAAACTTGATATGTAAGACAACGATTATGAAAACGAAAGTCGACCTTATTTAGGTGTATATCAGCCGATAGGTGGAGCTGCTATTATGATTTTTCACAAGCCTATATCTCAGCATCTGTTTATTAAAATTGCACCGAACTCCATATGCAAAATATTTATTGTGAGAAGCTATGGTTAAACTTTTGTACAACGTAAACATAGTAAGTGGCACTGTTATATAGAATGATATAACAGAAAATTTTGCGATTGCCACAACATATTAGTTTTCCTATGAAAATAACCCTTCAACTATGATTATATTAGAAAAATATTTTATTTCACTTTTTTAATACTAGTAATATAAAAAAATATGTAAATAATAAGTTTTAGTCTTGTAATTCTGAACAAACCCTATCTTTTTGTGACAATACTTTTCATGACAAGCTGCAAGTATATGAAGGAGTATGTTAGGCTTAAAGTTTTATTCTTCATGGTGATATTGCACAAATAAATAAAATATTAAATATGTTTAAGTAAATTATATTTAAAATGTTCTTAAAAGAATAGTATATGAAATCTGTTTATATTTTATTGTTTAAAAAAAAGAAAAGAAATATACAAAAAACAAAACTAATGCCGGATATCCGACGGATATCCGGTCCGGATATCCGTATCCAGCAGGCACAAGAGCTCCGGATATCCGATATCCAGTATCCGGCAAAATCACTATCCGTTTCATCCCTAGTAAAAATCCCTATCAAATTTTGGTAAAAATTGTCTTACAGGTTGCGTTGCCATCCCACTTTTTGTAAATTTTTAACATGGTGATATAGAACAAAATTTTGTATAAATGTGCATAAAGAGAGTTATTTTTTAGTAATCATTATGAAATTTACAAGAATTATTTATAATAGAGACAGTCAACTAGGAAAAAATTTTTGTATGTTTAGGAGCCTCGTCAAGCCCCCTGGGGGGGGGGGGGGAGTCACCCCTCGAGGGTAGTAAATTTTCAAGATGGGTATCTTTCGAAAGGTCTTGTCAATACCTTTAAAATGAATGGTTGAACTATAAATCTGTGATAATTTAAAACAAAGTTATTGGTTTTTTTTACTTTTTACGAAAAAAAAATCTGTAATTTAAAAAAAAAAAAAATTTAACGAAATTTAACCAAACTTGGTATTTAGTTGGCCCCTGACATAAACTGGTGCTCATTAGATTTGGAGATCAATCGCTCAACAGGTGGTGCTGTGATCGTATTTTTTCTAAATTTTTAAAATGGCAGTATAAGACAAAATTTCGTATAAATGTACATAATGAGAGTTATTCTTAACCTGTGATTGTAAAATTAATATGAATTATTGATAATAGTAATAGTTACCGTAATTTCGCGCGTATAGTCCGCGGACTATGTGTGTTTAAAAAGCAAATTATATAACCTGCGGACTATACGGTGGTGCGGATTATCTGCTAGTTATTCACAGTTCAAAACCTCAAAAGCATAATTAAACATGCGAATACTACGAACTGCCGATCAAATATAAACATAAACAAAAGAATAAGACACACAAAGAAAACATCGTATCGTATCGGTAGCGAACCATGGAGCATAAAGCAAGATGGGTATCTTTCGAAAGGTCTTGTCAATACCTTTAAAATGAATGGTTGAACTATAAATCTGTGATAATTTAAAACAAAGTTATTGGTTTTTTTTACTTTTTACGAAAAAAAAATCTGTAATTTAAAAAAAAAAAAAATTTAACGAAATTTAACCAAACTTGGTATTTAGTTGGCCCCTGACATAAACTGGTGCTCATTAGATTTGGAGATCAATCGCTCAACAGGTGGTGCTGTGATCGTATTTTTTCTAAATTTTTAAAATGGCAGTATAAGACAAAATTTCGTATAAATGTACATAATGAGAGTTATTCTTAACCTGTGATTGTAAAATTAATATGAATTATTGATAATAGTAATAGTTACCGTAATTTCGCGCGTATAGTCCGCGGACTATGTGTGTTTAAAAAGCAAATTATATAACCTGCGGACTATACGGTGGTGCGGATTATCTGCTAGTTATTCACAGTTCAAAACCTCAAAAGCATAATTAAACATGCGAATACTACGAACTGCCGATCAAATATAAACATAAACAAAAGAATAAGACACACAAAGAAAACATCGTATCGTATCGGTAGCGAACCATGGAGCATAAAGCAAAAGATTACTATTAGGATAGCACGTTGCTGAATATTTCTGTACTGTTATTTTTTAAATTATGTTCGCAAAATATCGTCGAAGTTTTACTGTTGAGCAATACCAATGTCAAACTTTGAGATAATCTTCCAAAAAATATATCTCATAGTGCTGAATCGCATACAATCAGCCATACTGCATTTCTAGTAGGAAAGTAAAACTCACTCAATGATTTAACCGGGAATTCCGATAGAAAATGTAAACATCAACTTTAAAGGTTTCTTTTAATGTATAATTTTTAAAATATGGTTTATTAATAACAAGTACTTCTTTTCTTTATACTATTTGTTTTAATAGTTGGAATGCTTTAATATTTTCATATAAAACTACATAATAGTGTTTTTACTTGCTGTTTTCTTGGGGTTATATTTTTCTCCTGCGGACTATACGGTAGTGCGGACAATCTGATGCTTTTTAAAATAATTTTTACATAGAACTTCACCTGCGGACTATACGATGGTGCGGACTATGTGCACGAAATTACGGTAATTAGGGGAAAAAATTGTGCATGTGGGAGCATCGCTTCCCCCCCGGGGGTACTTCCCCCCAGGGGGGGGTAAATTTTCAAGATGGGTATCTTTAGAAAGGTCTCGTCAATACCTTTAAAACGAATGGTTGAACTATAAGTATGTGATAATTTAAAACAAAGTTATTGATTTTTTTTTACTTTTAACGAAAAAAAACTTGGAATTTTTTTTTTTTAAATATATTGTTACTGAGTGAATATAATATAGGAAAATATAGAAGAAAGTCTTGTGGTGGCCACAACATACTAGTTTTTATTGGTGCATTCAAAAACTGTCTGCAAGTCATTTTCTGTGTCCGCAACTATGTCGCCGTGTCGCGGTGTTTCTGTCACTGGGTTGCTTAATGAATGAAGGTAGGAGGGGATGAAAAGAAATCTATATATTTCTCTAATGTGGACCAGTTATGATTACTTTTTTCGAAACAATACGATAGTGACACAAGGTATTATCTGATTGGTCAACCCAGATCAAATTCATGAAATAAATTCGGTTACAATGCACATTTTCTTAAAGAAATTGAAACAATATTAACTTTTTATGCTGAAACATAAGCACAAAATCTCATATTTAGAAATGTATTTGGAAGAATTTAATGCCAGTTAAGCCTTGCATTTCTTTATTGGCTATTCAATAGGACATGGTAGCACCATCTACTGATGGAAATCAAAATCATCATATTAAGATACAATTTTAATATAACAAATTTAATTTTAATTAATATGTATATATATATTAAGCAGATGCATAATTAAATATGTCATGATTAATCCAAGCTAAAGAAATTAATAAATTTCAAATTACTTTTGTTAACTAAATAAAGTGTCACAATAATTCTCACACAGTCCACATAACGAAATGCAGTATTAAGTAATCAAAGTTCTAAAAAGGAAAATGAATGCGTTTGCTGTAAATGACACTTATTAGAGTCAAATGTAGAAATTCTAAGGGAGGGAAAAAGTGGAAAAGAGAAAGAAAAAAATCTTAAAAAGAGAGTGTATTACACTTAAGATTTTCTATTTTATAAGCAGTTCACACATGCGTAGTGTTCATGTTATGCAGTTTTCAAAGGGCACTGCACCATGCCTTTTTCTGAAGTGAAAAATACGCCCTGCCCCTTTTTTTCAAGTGAAAATGTGCCCTGTACTTTCCCGTCTGCTATATCATTACCTTTTTAAAGATATTTTGCGGTTTCCGCTGAAGAACATACATTTATAATAAGTTTTATTTGATGCAAAATCGGACTTCAAATACCTTTGCACAAATGCGATCCGATAATTCTATAAGAAGTTACTTCCGGGCGCATTCTATGTTTCGCGTTAGTCTGTTTTTTCGAGTGGCTGGTGAGAAAAAAGATTGTTCGACACGTTTTCTAGTTTTCTTCAATGGTTTTTGCTTGTGGCATTGCTCAAAGCCTGCGTACTGGGGATCTATGTCCATTAGGGAAATAATATAATAAAGAACTATAGAAATTATGTGAAATTACTCAAATCGGTACCCAATTCTTGTAAGCAGGATTTCAAGTATTCTGCATAGTTTCTATTTTGTGGTGAAGCATAATAGTTTTTGCATTTAATAATGATTATATTCTCAAATTTGTGCTAAAACTTGCTTATTTAATAATAAATCATGGAACATAAAACAGACCTTTGACAAAAGTTTTTTTTTTTTTTAAATATTCTAACCAGAAAATTGCATTATTTTGGTAATCAGACGCAAAAGTTATGCATATTTCAGCAATCACCAAAAAAAGAAGATATTTCACTGATTTTTTGTCTAAATATGTATTTAACTTTTGTAGTATCAAGAAATAACAAATTTTGTCCTTATGGCAGTAGAAATAGTTACCTATACATCATCACACATACATCATCATAAAAATAGTGAAAACGGATTCAGGATTTATGACATGATTACAATACTTTCCTTACATATGCATGTTGGGAAAGTAAAAATTCTTGAATTGTAAATTACAAATATTTTACCACAAATCGGCTCGCAATTATTTTAATTGTACTTTTATGAAATTTAAGCTCTTTTAGTCAAGCAGATTTTGAGCTACACCTAAAAAACTATTGCCACCAGGAAAACACATTTAAAATTGGAAAATGAATTTAACATTAAAAAATTCAAAAGTCTCAATAAGTATAATTGCTAAGCTCATTGATTGAATGACTTCATATTACTTACTTAGTATCCAATGGTAAAATTTTCTCTAGAATCTATAACTGTGTATTCGGTGGAAGTGGAAATTTAACATTGTTGCATGTTTACTTGTATATAGCCCCTAAGCTTATATTTTTCATTAAATAATTAAATTAAAATAGACATGAATCCAAGAAGGATGGTACCTGCTGTGTTTCTTCATTAATTAGGTGATGAGATAGATAGGGTGTTCTCTTTTTATTTATTTATTTTGTGGACTGTACATTTTATAAACCATTTAGCGAATGGTGAAGAAAGTGCCCCTTCGTCTATCAATTTGTGCCCTTTTACTCACAAAAAAAGTGCCCTTTTTGATAAATCCACCCTGCTCCCTCCCTTTTTTTTTTAATATGTGAACACTGCACACTAGTATGTGCTGTGTTCACATTTTATTATGTCTGTCTCACATTTCAGAAATATTTTTAGAATGCTTTGAAACATAATTACCGTAAAATCCCGATTATAAGCCCTCCGTTTTTCAAATGCAAAACCAGTAAAATGTAGGGAGGGGCTTATAATCAGGATTATTAGAAATTTCTTTTTAAAAAGTTGTGGTGGTGCCATCTACACCAGAGAATAAAACTAATATTTATTATCTAATCCAG
Source organism: Salticus scenicus (assembly GCA_963930645.1). Lineage (NCBI taxonomy): Eukaryota > Metazoa > Arthropoda > Arachnida > Araneae > Salticidae > Salticus > Salticus scenicus. The sequence goes on from OZ005653.1 coordinate 176,601,690, forward strand.
AATTGAATATAACTTACAGAAATAAATCTTAAATTATTAAATTAAATTAATTTTTTCATATGGTTAATATGAAAGACTAATAAATAAAATTAGACTGACTTTGGTAAAGGCAAGGTAAATCTTGAAAGGTTATCGAACATTAATTAATTTAGAGTTTATAAATTAATAAAAATATATATTTAGGTAAATATTAAATGCATAAAACTCATTTTGTATATTATTGTTAAACATAATATTTTACAAAAATATGACATCAATTTTTTTAATTGAAATAAATTAAAAGAAAAGCTAATATATTTTTTAAAAATGTAAGCTTTATTAAATAAGTAAATAAAAGAACTATAGTTATTCTTTAGTATATGAAAGGTAAATAAAGAAAAATTTACTTATAGATTCAATTATTATTATTTTAATTAATACTAGTTAATACCCGCCAAAATTTGACAGATGATGTGCAACTAAAATCTTTTCACGGCATAAAGTTAAAAACACCCTTGCTTTAATATTTCGCATTGCTCTTAACTGATTTAAAACCCCTGCTTTAATCAATTATCTTTTGGTTGGAGGGAGGAGGGATAAATTTTATGAAATTTCAATATACAAAATTTAAGCATACTCCATATATTAAAAATAAAATCCCAAGGTTTTCCTATTTTTACTCTAAATATGACCAAAAGAATGTTAGGAGTAATTAAAAGAAAGGCAGAATTTATATAAATTATCGAAAGAATAAATGTTTCTTAATGAGATAGTATCAATATTTGTGATAATACTTATCAAAGCATCAAGCATGTAAATTAATCCCACAATAGAATTCCTCCCTGTCGCACCAAATCGACTAATAATCTATAGAACTGCACTCGTTTTATGCTTACTGTGAAATTTATTTGTTGTTTTTCATGCAAAATGAATGAATACAAAGACATACTACCAGAATATAATTATATTAACTTACTATCAATGATAACAGGTCACAGTTTTTTAATGAAAGTCATACATGAAAGACAAAGATTTCATTCACTTGTGAAATATATCATTAATTCTAATTTGCCAAGACAATAAGTGCATTTTAAGTGTAAAATAATAATTTTGATTCTGATTTTTCCTTCCTATATTTTTAAAACCACTTCGATATAATCCAAAATATTAATTCATTGTATTCTAAAAATAAACTGCAAATCGGAATACAGTTAAAATTTGTCTTTACTGGAATAGTGTTATAACACTTTATTCTATCAAAATAGTATATTTCAACAAAAGTATACAGTTAAAAATAAATTAATTAATAAGAATGAATTTAATACTTTAGCAAATTAATTTGCTCATTAAATTTTTAATAATAAACTACACAATGTATTTTTTTACTCGTATAAATTATCGATATTTTAATGGTATTCTTTTTAAATTATTTTTACTGTAATATGGTATCAAAATGAAGTATCAGAGATTATAATAATTAGAGTAAAAAAAAAAAAAAATGTACAAAAATAAATTAAAATAAAACCTCCTTTGATTTTAAATATCTATCTCTATCTTTTCTAAACAAAATTTTCAACTGATAAAAGTTAACTTTTAAAGAACAATAAAATCTGACAATTAGTTAATTTTAAAAGATTTTTTTCTTCTTCTTTTAAGAAATGGAAAAAAATACAGATGGCGCCACATCCTGTGTAAAGAAATTTTCGTCGAAAAAGCATACGATGATAACCGATCATAGATAAATGTAACAGATAAGTATTCGCAAATTGCTTTGTTTTTAATATACATCCTTGGGAAGTAGGAATCAATGAATTAATCGTGTGAATTATTTTTATGATTAAGTTTTAATCAGCATCTGCCATAGACATATGAAATCTATAATATTAAAACACAAAGCCTTTTCTGTAAGACCAAAATCGTTATGTATTAATGTTGTCTGCTCAAACTTTATCATCGGTATTCATATTGTACTGCATAAAGAGAAAGGAATATTCTCTTTCCGATTGGTTCAAAATTTTCTCGCGCATGCCCAGATCGTACGATTTTGGTCTTACAGAAAAGGCTTTGTGTTTTAATATTATAGATTGAGGAAGCCTGTAAGAACATTTTCTGGAATTAAGACTGGTGTTGTCATCTATCGAAAAATAGGTTTACAATTTCAATATAGATGTATACTTATTTTATATTTCTCATTCCCACCTCATTGTTATTTTGTTAAAACAGAAGGAGAAAGGAGTTAATAAATTTTGCTGTAAAAAAATATTTAAAAGAATACATTTATTTAAAATCATTAAATATACATAAGATTACAGAAAATAATTTTTTACTCAGAATGAAAAAAATGGAGATGGGGGTTTATTTTTAGGATTATGCAAAAAATCCAAAATTGCCTAAAAGTGGGGAGGGGCTTAGTTTCGAGGGGGGCGGGCTTATAATTGGGATTTTATGGTATGTTATTCAGATCAACTTGATAAAAGGCTAAACTTTTAGAAAATCTTATTAAGCAGAACCACAATTTTGTGAAAACGTTAAGTTTCAGTTTAAATAAAAATTATTTGACTAGTAACTAAACGTGTTGACTCAAAATAACAAATTTTTTTTTAACTTAATAAAAATTTATTCAAACATTAGTATATAACAAAAAACTTAACAATTAGATTCAACAATATAGAAACATAATTTATCATTATAAAAACTTATTTAAAACGAAGTTATAATTCATATTTAAAATAAATTCAATACAGCACAAAGCCGAAAATCCGGAATCGTTGGGACCTGTAGCAGTGCATACTACATTCGTTGTTTCCCCATGCATATTCAATACAATTTTTTTTTTACCTCTTAAAGGTTTAAATTAATTTGTAAATATATTTAATTACCTTTTTTTTCCTTAAACATCCAAAGTTTAAATTTATTTCTTAATTTTATAGTTTCCTATTAAGAACGATCTAACTAGACGTTGTTTTGTTTACAAAACTTACTTTAATGAGCTGTTGCCACTCTATTAGAAAACTCCCAGTTTTGGTATTCAGCAATAACAGTTGCGATCGCAACTGCATTATAATAACTAGCTACTAGTAAAGCTACTAAAACTTAATTTTTCTCTAGACATTTAATAAATATTCGTTTATAAAAATTCATTAATTATTTTACTTTGGATGTTTTGTTCTTTTTTACTTTACTTTATTTAAATTTTTTCATACCAATGCATTTGCATAGATAACGCAACCAGCATAACGGCGAAATTCGCTGTTAACTGCCAATCAGCAAGATATAAAACAAGACTTCATCTGCTATCAAATCGCTTTTTCTTTTTCTTACCAGACTCATCCGGAGACGGAGATATGCCAGTTACTAGAGAATGGATGCAGGAGTAGCAATAAAAATTTCCAAATGTTGGTTTATCTTTGCAAAGGCATTGGGTATGAGTTTATACTATTTAAATTAATGTTTGAAAATTACTTTCAAGTTTTCTCTTGTTACTGTCAAGACAATATTTTTTTTTTTTTTGTAACAATAAGGATCAAGTAGAATTCTCAAATAAAATTAATTTATAGCAAATTCTTAGTTTTTATTTCAAGATTTTTTCTTATGATCAATTTTACACCAAGATTTCATTTGCTTCAGGCTGCTTAGATGAGTGAAAGTTTATTTACTTATCTTACATTTTTTAAGGAGTACTTACTTAAAATTCTTCCAGCAAAAATAAGGTATTTTAAAAATTGAATTTATATTACTAATAGGTAGATGAAGATTTCAAGTAATGACTAAATGTGTATTATAGAAGCAACAATATTTTCCAAGTATTCCACTTTATATACTATTTATTCTTTCACTCATAATTTTCTTTTAAAAGTTAACAGTATCCATAAACTTAAAGTTTAACAGTGGTTATGGGCCCAGCCCTAACCTGAAGAATGAAGTATTGTAATATTTTTTTTATTGTAGCCTTTATTGATCGAAAAGTAATTGCTAGAGTTGCATTTAAATTCAATTGAAAAATGGCATGCAATATAAATCCACAAATGTTGCTTACTAGATATAATTACCAATCTTGGTCAACTAGTATGAAGCGAATTTTGCAAACAGAAGGGTAAATTGCTTGGATTGATGCAGAAAAGCATCCTCAAGAAATAGATAAATTATCCCCACTAAAGCAATTTAAATTAAATCAATCTAAAGCAAAAGCAGCAGGCCATGCAAACAACAAACTATATACGAAACAGACTTTTGCATAGTTCAACAGGGGAAATACCGTTCAAGCGCTGGTTCGGCAGAAAACCTTCTCTCCGTCATTTAAAAAGATATGCATGTGTAGCTTATGCTCACATTCCATCCCAAAAGCGTAACAAATTTCAAGTTCGTGCTCAAAAAGGAATTTTAGTAGGTTATAGTTATAGTACTAGAGGTTATCGAATATGGCTACCCACTGAAGACAAAATAATAGAGACAAAACATGTCAGATTTGATGAAACGAAATTAGGTATAGAAAAACAAGGTCATATATTAGCAGAAGAATCAGATGATGAATTAGACATATCCGAAAATCCCTACCAACCAGTAGATGACCCACAATTAATGTTTGAGAGATATATAGTAATTAGAAAGACAGGAGAAAGTCGAGGTAAAGAAGACATTTATGTAAAAACACCAGAGAGGAAGGTATTAAGGCGTTCTAGAGAATTAAAAGATTATTGCGAGGAAAATAACTTTATATATGACGATTCATTAAATATTTTTTCTAAAAACTGCAAAATCCTTGGCAAATTTAAACTAGAAAAAAAATCCCCCATTAATGATATAGATGAGAATCTAAACGAAGCCGAAGAAAGTTCAGACAAAGAATCTGAAGAAATACCATTAGTCGAAGATGAAGCAAATTGTGTAGAAATAATTATTCCAAAAACAGCTAGGGAGGCAAAAAGGTTACCAGAGGCTGCAGAATGGAAAAGGGCCATGGACAGTGAAATAAAAACTATGATAGACAGAAAAGTTTGGACAGTTGTTCCCAGACCAGCCAATACTAAAGTAATAGGAACCCGTTGGGTCTATACCCTTTAAAATAAAAATGAATCTAGAAAGTTTAAAGCAAGATTAGTTGCTTTAGGTAATAACCAAAGAGAGGGTTTAGATTATAATGAAACATACAGTCCAGTAGTTAATTTCATGTTAATAAGATTGTTCATTGCACTTTTTATATGTATTCTCCAGTGGGAACATAGTCTTTTAGATGTAAAATGTGCATATTTGTATGGTAATATTGATAAGGATATATATATTAACCAACCTAATGATTATATAATACCAGGCCAAGAAAATTACGTTTTAAAATTAAATAAAGCCCTCTATGGCTTACACCAATCTGGAAAATGCTGGTTTGAAGAATTGCATCATAAACTCATTGCAAACGGGTTTACAGAAATTCCGGGACTAACATGTATTTATAGATATAACACTAAAGCAATCATTATGGTATATGTAGATGACCTCCCGATTTTTGCTAAAGACAAGTCAACTCTAATAGAAGTTATTCAGTTACTAGAAGGGTTATATCAGCTCGAAAATCTAGGCCCAATCACTCAACTATTAGGCATACAATTCGACATTAAAGACGGTACAGTCAACATAAATTGTAGCAAATATATAGATTCCTGTATTGAACGATTTGATATTTCTACGATAACTAACGTATCTCTTCCTATACAACCAGGTACAGTTTCCTCCAAACAGGAATCTCCTAGAGACAACCAGTCAAAAGCCGCAATGGAGAAGATGCCTTACTGAAACCTCCTTGGTTGCCTTCTGTATATATCTGGACGCTGCCGCCCTGATATCTCGTATGCTGTTGCTACCCTTGCCCAAGTTGCGGAAAACCCAGCTAAAGTCCATTGGAACCGTCTCAAGCAGATTCTGAAGTACCTTGCCTCTACAAAGACTTTGGGATTAAGGTATGATTCCCAAGATTCTACCCTCCAGATTTCATCATTTGCCGATGCAAGTTGGGCCAGTGATCCTTCAGATCGAAGATCCTTTTCTGGGTACTCTATCTTTATGAATGGAATGCCCATAACTTGGAGAGTCAAGAAACAAACATCTGTTGCCCTGTCGCCCATGGAGGCAGAGTTTATTTCTACATCAGAAGCGGCAAAAGACCTAAAGTATATTAAAACCAACATAAAAACTGTAATATTGACTATGAACATTGATATTAAATTTCAAGTTCCAATACTATTTTGTGACAATTCAGCTGCTATTCAGTGTATCAAATTTAGATCTGAAAATATCAGGAATAGATATATTGATATCAAATATATGTTTGTCAGAGAACTGCATGAAAATCAAGAGTTTGATATACAGCAAGTAAGATCACAAGAAAATTTGGCTGACCTCCTAACTAAGGCACTGAACAAAACTATTTTCTTAAGATTAAGAAGTGCATATTTAGTGCCAGCTAAAATTATACAGTAACTCTTTTTAAAAAAAGGACTAGACTACAAAGTGAACTTAAAAAAAAAAAACTTTTTGCATTTATAGTTTCAATTCAAGTTTACCCTGAACATGTTCAGGTCATCTGTAAAATTCTATGTATTTTGATTTCTAGTTTTCATGGAATATGTATGGGGAAAGGGAGGCATTTGTAGATGCAGTGCATACTACATTCGTTGTTTCCCCATGCATATTCAATACAATTTTTTTTTTTTACCTCTTAAAGGTTTAAATTAATTTGTAAATATATTTAATTACCTTTTTTTTCCTTAAACATCCAAAGTTTAAATTTATTTCTTAATTTTATAGTTTCCTGTTAAGAACGATCTAACTAGACGTTGTTTTGTTTACAAAACTTACTTTAATGAGCTGTTGCCACTCTATTAGAAAACTCCTAGTTTTGGTATTCAGCAATAACAGTTGCGATCACAACTGCATTATAATAACTAGCTACTAGTAAAGCTACTAAAACTTAATTTTTCTCTAGACATTTAATAAATATTCGTTTATAAAAATTCATTAATTATTTTACTTTGGATGTTTTGTTCTTTTTTACTTTACTTTATTTAAATTTTTTCATACCAATGCATTTGCATAGATAACGCAACCAGCATAACGGCGAAATTCGCTGTTAACTGCCAATCAGCAAGATATAAAACAAGACTTCGTCTGCTATCAAATCGCTTTTTCTTTTTCTTACCAGACTCATCCGGAGACGGAGATATGCCAGTTACTAGAGAATGGATGCAGGAGTAGCAATAAAAATTTGCAAATGTTGGTTTATCTTTGCAAAGGCATTGGGTATGAGTTTATACTATTTAAATTAATGTTTGAAAATTACTTTCAAGTTTTCTCTTGTTACTGTCAAGACAATATTTTTTTTTTGTAACAATAAGGATCAAGTAGAATTCTCAAATAAAATTAATTTATAGCAAATTCTTAGTTTTTATTTCAAGATTTTTCTTATGATCAATTTTACACCAAGATTTCATTTGCTTCAGGCTGCTTAGATGAGTGAAAGTTTATTTACTTATCTTACATTTTTTAAGGAGTACTTACTTAAAATTCTTCCAGCAAAAATAAGGTATTTTAAAAATTGAATTTATATTACTAATAGGTAGATGAAGATTTCAAGTAATGACTAAATGTGTATTATAGAAGCAACAATATTTTCCAAGTATTCCACTTTATATACTATTTATTCTTTCACTCATAATTTTCTTTTAAAAGTTAACAGTATCCATAAACTTAAAGTTTAACAGGATCGAGGCGAATCCGGATTTTCGAATTTTCCAGATTTTTGGTCATGCCTGATATCTATCGTCCTCACACATAAAAAATTGTTAATTTTATAAATATAAATGCTTATTTTTCATTATATAACTGTTAACTTACCTTTTCTTTAAATTTATTAAAAGTTTTCTTTACTTAAAATTCGGTCAGCCATCTTTGCCTGCATCACGCCCACGGAAGAAGAGTCTATAGGAATTAAAACTAGATAGGGCAGCGAGCGCGGGACCATAAGCTTCCATTTCCGCATTAATTCAGCCCAGTCCAGGAAAGCGATTCTATCGCCGCCTGGTGTAGTATCTTTGAAACTTATCGGAAGAAAGGGAAAGCCCGCCCCTTCGGCTTCAGTCATCCAGCCAGAAATGTAAAAACGCACTGATTGGTGTATTTTCGAGATTTGGTCGCCCTCTATCTGTAAGATGAAGATTACTACCTTTCCGTAACATACGTAATACATCCTTCTCTTTTAATCCGTGATCACGCCTTAACGATCGATGTTTTGTTTACATCGTTGCCGTTGCCAATCTTGCTCTGCATAATTTTTCTTTTTTTTACTGTTTATCTGTCTTATTTTCTTATTTTTACTGCCACTTCTATTGAAATAGTTATAGTAAATTGTATTTTCGGCTATGACCGTTGAGTGGCAATAGTGATGTATTGTTTATATGCAGATTTTGACTTTTCAGTCAGTATAAAAAGATCGCGGCGCGTGTGTTAAAGTGCAGTTGTCAGCAATGGCCAGCTAGTCTTCAATTAGAAATGAATTAGTAGTTTGTGAATAATTGAGCAGCTTTAAGCTGTTGATGGCTAAGCACTGGTGTATGTGCTTTTAGTGTTGTTACAGCTAAGCTAGTTATGTTCTTTTGGCTATTGCATTTTTTTAGAAACGGTGGCTGCCGTTGTTGAAAGTTTACATATGCTAAATTGTTAAGTTTCTGTTTTAAATTTGTTCCTTCTTAAAGGATAAAGTTTTTTTGTCATTCGCGGGTGATGAGAATTCTTGAAATAAAATTGATAATCGATGTTTTTGAAGCGAGATCGTTACATTTGATTTTTTAGTGATGTTATATTTTGTTTAGCTGCTTTTTAAGCAGCACTTGTTAAGTTTTAAAAAAGTCTAAAGTTAATTAAAAAGTTAAATTAAAGTCTTCTAAATTAAATCATATAATTAACAATGTATGAGCATAATCTTCATCGTTGCTACTCTGTGCTAATACATCAACCTGGTAATCGCGGAAGTATAGTCATCATCCTATTTCCCGCTGATCAACCTGGCGATCGCGAATGTTTTGTTGTTAAAACGAAATGTGATTGTTCTTCAAGTGCATTATTATAGATATCTGATTATGCTTATTGCTATGTCTGGTTCATCACCTGAAAAGGTAATCTTGTTTTTGTCATATTTTTGAAAGTTTAATATATATTTATGCTTTGTTGAATAAAACTGTTTTTTTTTTTTTTGTTAAAACTTTTGTATTTGATGTGTCATAACAGTTGAACACTGGTCAGGTTACCTTTTATTGAAACCCTTAAAACTTAAAGATTAATTTGTTCCCACTGTATGCGATCTGCATAATAAAAATTAATTAAAAGATAGACCTTTAGTCTATGTCAATGCCTGACAAATATAATATTTTGGTTTAAGTATTAAGGTAATTATATATTACGATTTTTAAATGTATTCTGTAATATTTTTTTCTATCAACTTTAGCAATAAATAATTAAAACTAAAAATTAAACTCGAAAAACAAAACAGATTTATTGAAATATTTGCATAAAAAAATTAGTACAAGGTACAGTACAATAGAAAAAAATAAATAAGAAAAACATACCACTTTTAAAACATTTTTGCAATTTTTTTTCTTATTTTTATTTTAGTACTTTAGGTTTTCAACTAAAAATTTAAGCATAATTGAAATAGAATTTAGTTCTTAATTAGATAAATGTTTAAGAATTGTTACTATCATTATAATCGTCTTCTTCCTCCTCTTTCAGACTTTGCAAATGCCGGTTTTGAAGATTACTAAGAAATAAAATACTTTTTTGGTTTTTTATTTAGATATGTTTTACTAAAAAAAAAAAAAAAAAAAAAAAAAAAAAAAAAAATGCTGTTGATGATGATGATTAATGCCGCCGAAATTGTCCGGATTTTTGGCGTCCGGATTTTCAGCTTCATACTGTACCTTTATTTATCTTCGTTCATGTCATAAAGCTTTTTCGCGAGGGGATCCCCTGCGTCAATGGTGCCTACTGCTTATCTTGGATGGCAGCTGCCTAATAATCATCCCCCCAACATTAAAAATTTTGCCCCTAATACCCCGCGCTTATTTCGCCGTTACAAAGATCATAAAACCCCCCAAAATTCAGACCCATATTTAATAAAAAAGAAGGACCTACCTATCCGTTAGAAAAATACATGACTGAAATCTATCGTGAACTTTTACCACCGTCAACTACCAGCTTAAATTCCACAGAAGACTTCATAAAACAATTAAGAGAATTAGAAATAAATAAAAATGATCATTTAGTTAGCTTTGATGTTATTAACTTATACCTCTCCGTTGAAATTAACGAAATATCCGAAATAATTAAAGAAAAATATGAAACCTCAATTGCCAATACCCTTATAGCTACCAGCAATTTAATCTTACACGAAAGTTATTTTAAGTTTAAAAATGTTATATATAAACAAAATATGAGTGTCCCCATGGGCTCTCCCATATCAGGGATCATAGCCCAGTTTAAATTAAGATTAATGGAAAATAAAATTACTGATTTAATGAAAAATAAAATTAAATTTTGGTCCGCTATGTGGACAACATTTTCGCTGTAATCAAAGAAAATTATGACACCAAAGAAGTTCTTGACCAACTCAATCAGCTAGATCAGGGCCCGAAATTTCAACTTAGATTACACTCATTGAAAAACAAAGTTACTCGCCACAAAATATGATTGACTTACTCTATTTTTTACGTATAAGGTGACCAGAATTTTTTATTGGAAAAAGAGGAGAAATTAGGCAATGCCTTATTTTATAAGAAGATAGAGGACATTCAATTTTGAAAAAGAGTTCATTTTAGAGGACACAAAATTGAATGGAAATAATTATAAAAATCGATTGAAAAGCTACTTTACACAAGTGGTGCAAACATTTTTATCTCAAATGGTGAATTTGGATCAGTACACCTTAACTTAAATCCCAGGAGCAGAATTATATCCGATGTTCTGCAACGAGACATTAAAATTTGCAGATGTTCTGCAGGTATTTTGTCCAAATTTGTCAAAGCACAGTAAAATGCAAAATAAGCATAAAAATACTTATTAGTAAAATATTTATTACACATATATAATAAAACATGGTTTAAAATTTTTATAATCTAAAACTGAGGAATACACCCAGAATTTGAAATTTTTTCAATGACTTTTGGCATTAATATTGTCACATTAATGTGGATATACTACTTACAAAATGTTTATAAATTTTGTCTATACATTGAAACAATGACTGTTTCCAGCAATTTTCTAGTATGCTAACAGATTTACAGGTCAGTTGAGCATATCTAGGTTTTATTAATTTTAGAAGGTTAGCTGTATCAATCAACATCATCCAGTTAGGGGATAGATGAAATGTTCTGCAAAAGCCTCAATTGTTCTGCGACGTGCGTCGCAGTTTTAAGCACTTTCTGCTCCTGGGACTTAAATTAATAATATACAGATACGAGAGGAAAAATCCTTAATTTTTTTATAGGTGTCACTCAACAATACAGAATTTCTTTCTTTTTTTTTTTTTTTTTTTTAAATCATTAATTTTTGCTATAGACAAAAACTTTTTTTGTGATACTTTCATGCAGTTACACAAAAAAGTTGGTAGACATTTTGTTATTAAAATCATAATCATAAAAGAAAAAATAAAATTGGCAAATGAAAAAATAAAATTAATATTCGGCAGATGAAACGATTTGTTTTAATGAACAGTCATTCTTTATCAATATTTTATAAAAATTCTCAAAAGTATAACCTAAATTAGTCTTAGTAGTTAATAAGTTTTTAAAATAGGTATATAAAGGGGATTTTTTTCACATGTCTGCATTTTGTTCATTGAAGAAAACAGCTGCTTTGTGAGAGTGTTTTTTTTTTTTTGCCAGGAGGACATAAAATGAATTCAACTAACTTTTGCATATTTTTGTGAGGTAGTGGTAGTATGTTATGGCCTTAATGACATTAAGGCCAACTCTCTGCACTAGGGTTCTAGGCCTGAGTAAGAGAGTTCTCCGTGGGGTTTTTCTAAGAGGTCCTAGGCCATATTTATGCTATTTTCGGAGAAAACCATGGAAAACTCCTAGCGGCTAAGCCAATGAGTGCGACTGTATATCGAACCCAGCGCCTCACGTATACCAGCTTCGAGGACAAAACCTCTTTGTCACTAGTGGGCCTATTTTTAAGAGGAATATTATTCATACAAAAGTGAGAACACACATCAACCCACCATGTATCAACCGGAGCACCACCTTCTTAATGATTTCATGACAATTTCAATAGTGATTCCGTGTTCTGGATCAAAGAACTGTACAAATATAGGGGATACTATAATATACTTTAAATACCTTACATAAAATTCTTTTTGTAAATCTTGGCATATTAATTTCTGACATCAACATGTCCATCTTTAGTGCCAAGTACATTCACAATGTCGTTCTTCACGAGAAACTTCAAAGTTTATGCTGTTGGGGATTCCTGACGTCATGTCTTCACTTCAATTCGTTTTTTATCTGAGCTAGTTTCTTGTAGGAATTGTTGCCACACAGGAGGAATGAGGTAGTGCTCTCGGTCGTTCAAATAGGTATTTAAAGTATATTATAGTAAAATAATCCTTTCTTTAAGGTATTTAAAGTATATTATAGTAAAATAATCCTTTCTTTAAAATAAGTTTAAATATATAGGGATACTTTTATTTCTTCGTAATTCGAAGAATCTGAATAGACATAAACCATAATACGCTTTGGCAAGTTTATTAGAAAGTTGTTCTTTTGCGAACATAATGGAGAAAAAAGTTAGTGCTCACTGTTCGATACAGCGAACAGTCGATTAAGCTTCCTAATTTTGTGCAATTTTTGAAATTAAGAACTAAATCCTTTTCATTTGAAAAAGAGGACAGAGGACAAAAAACATAAAAAAGAGGACTTTTTAGTCCTGTAATGTCTTTTTTCGTTTAGGAGGGCAGAGCATTGAAAAATAAGACTGTCCTCTTAAAAAGAGAATGTCTGGTCAAACTACCTAAGATTAGCATGATTTTATGTTTTTAAATTGATATACAGTATAGGATCCGTTATCCGGAAACCCGTTATCCAGAATGTTCCGAAAACCAGAATGCAAAATGCCAACTACCAAAATTTTTAATTATAAAATTTAAGAATTAAAGTTATACAGTAACAGCGGTCAGAGTTATAGTATTACAACTTACTTTCTTTAATGCTACAGTGTTATTCTGAGGAAATATGGTCAGCACAAAATTGTCTAAATAACTACAGACAATTCTGCAAATTTAGGTTAGAAAATGAATTTTTATAGTATTTTTTAATAGATAAACATTAATAACACATACTTCTTAAAGTGCCCAATAGCAGATGAATTTCATCCTTGAACTCAGGTCGCATGCATGAAGTCCCAATTGTTATAAAATTTTTATATAGTTTTTATTAATTTCTATTTTTTTTTAGAATTCATTTCATAAAATATTTAGCATTGTGTGCTAAAAATATTTGAAACAATTATTAACTATCAGTATCAGAGCAGAGACTCATTATAAGCAAAAAAAAAATATATCATAGAAATTTTTGCAAAATCCAAATGAAAGGATTTTACTCTCAGGTCCAAAATTAAATTTCATATATGTTTGTTTATTTTATATTTATTATTACTATTATTATTTATAGTTTGAAATTCTAATTAAGAATGTTTTTATTTTTTATTTTGTGGAAATAAGTTATTAAATGAACAAATATATAGGTAAAGAGTTTACATATATATTATTCATGTTTATCACTGCTATTTATGAAATTATTTTGTACCATTTTTATACATATAATAAAGTGTTCCAAATTACGGAAAAACCCCTTATCCAGAATATCCCAGGTCCCAAGCTTTCTGGATAACGGATCCTATACTGTATATATATATTTTTTTTTTCCCGGTAGCACCGTATTTAGACAGAAATTTTACTCGCCACAGTAAAATTTTCACTCGCCAATGGCAAGCTGGTGAGTGGAAATTTCGCACCCTGAGCTAGATGATAATATAAAATTCACTTCTGAAGAAGAAAACAATAATGAAATCAACTATCTCAACGTTAAAATTAAAAGAGACAATAACCATTTTAAAACCACCGCATATATCGAAAACCCACCGCTAGTAATGAAATTATTAACAATAGAAGTAGAATACCATATCGCTACAAAATCAATGCAATATGTAGTTACATCAACCGTGCTATCTTAATATGTTCTGAAAAGTCTGATTTAAACAAAGAATTAAATTTCATAAGTAAATTAACCACGGATGCAGGATACCCCAAAAAACTTTTAGATCAACTTTATAAAAAACGAATTAAACAGTTAAATAAAATTCCTAGTAGACAAAAAAAAAAACCCAAAATATAATTTTTCTATACCCTATAACCAAGGTACTTCAAATAAAATAAGAAACGCCGCCAGTAAACTCAATCTAAATATTCCAATCAAACCCAATCCCAATATTTTTCAATTAATAATAAGTGACAAGGACCAGATTTCCCCCATTGAAACTGCAGGAATATATAAAATCCCACTCAAAAATCATAAAAATGAAGAATTCCACTATATAGGAGTTACTAAAATTAAAATCAAAACAAGAATTAAAGAACACGAAAACGACATCAAATTCAATCGAAATACCAACGCGTTAGCTAGATTTTATCAAGAAAACAATATAAATATAGATTTCAATAAAGTTACAAAAATCGCAAACTACAATAACCAAAACTACACATTTTTTACAGAAAGCATCAAAATCGTGCATAATAATTACTTCATTAACGACCACGAATCGGCAGAGATTGACAAAGTGTGGCGTCACCTGTTCGAAAATAAAAGTGAAGATCAAGACTTCCACAGCCGCCATCCACGACAAGCAGTAGGCACCGTTGACGCAGGGGATCCGATCCCCTTGCAAAAAAGCTTTCTGCCATGAATGAAGATAAATAAAGGTATTGAATGTATTTTAAATATAATTTATCATATTTACCTCATTACAATTTCAGTAGGTAACAGAAAAACTTGACAATAAAGTTGATAACACTTTCTTGAAAGAACGTTCTAATTTGTAAGTCCTTGTAAAAAAAAAAAAAAAATATTATTTACATTTTATCACGATGAAAAACTTTTACTTGAAGAAAAAACAATACGATACATCTAGGTCACCAAATGACCATAGAAAACGAAAAACTCTAATACGAAATTTACAACTGTAGAAGACTGCACTTATATATTTAATTAATTTAATAATGAACGATCATCAGGGTCACTAACATGACCACTGGAAAAAACGAAGAAACCCATAAGATGAAGAATCAACTAGCACTACCTCACGGTCACCCAGTTGACCAGTGAGGGAAAAAACGATACAGAGAATTTACATCTCACGGTCTCCAGGTTGACCAATGAGCTTAAATAAAGATTCAATCATAATATAAAGTTCCATCATTAACAAAAGTTCCATCAACTCAAAATCAAATTAAAAAAAAAAAAAACGATTATATTTCAAAAACTAACATTAAATATTTTTAATATATTGAAAAAACTAAATTGAATAAACCTTAAATACATTTCAGAAAAACCTCCTCATAAAAAAAATACTTTTTAAATTACGATGTGAGACCAGCTCAACATCAACAAATAACTCTCATCACTGAATAACCAGCATTGCTATTGATAAGCTGCTCAACTGACAAGTACGATAGATATCGCATGCATTTATACTAATCATAGAACGTCACATTTGCATAGAACATCAATGATGATGCTCTCTAGTGGCAAAAGCCAAAACACTCAGGTAAATTAAATTAAGCAATTATGATGCGATGGCAACAGCTAAAATAGAAACATTAGAACTTCATAAAAATGGCAATGATAAAAAGTAAACAAAGATTGATATTTAATATTGAGCAACGTGAAAAGAAAATGAGAAATTTAAAAGAAGGAAAGAAATAACTAAAGGCTTTTATAAAGTTCAATTCATTGAAATAAAAGTAAGTAAAAAACTTTTAAATATAATATATATATAAATAAGAAAAAAAAAAATGCTTCACAAGTGTTTAACAAGCACAGAATAAACTTAATCATAGCTTCTCACAATGAAGATTTTAGATATGGGAGCTTGGTGCAATTTTAGTCAACAGATTTTGAGATATAGTCATGTGGAGAATCACAGAAGGTGGGGAACTGCTACGCCACCTGCTAGTCGATTCAATATACACCCAAATTAAGCCAGCATTCGTTCTCATATTATTTATCTTGCATATCAAGTTAAGTGCAATTAAATGCTATAGATGTTGAGATTTAACCTTATTACTCACAGAGTAAATTCCCGCATAGTAGGGTCACCTATCGGCCAATATGCACCAAAATTGAATCAGAATAATGTTTTATAATAATAGCCCTCTCACATACCAAATTTTGTGCAATTATACACAATAGCATCTGAGATACAGCTTTACCATACATGATAAAATTGCAGCATAGTATCATCACCTACCAACCGATATTCACCGAAATTAAATAAGCATAATGTTTAATAATGGACCGGTGACATACTAAGTTTTCTTTAATTATACACATTAGAAACTGAGATATAACTGGTGGGCACTTTTTTTTATTAAGGTACAACTATAAATTTACATGAAATTCAGTGTATTAGGTCTTCGGCTAGAGCTGCTACAAAATTTTTGTCAGACAGACATTTTCCGAAAATGGTCAAATTGTATTCTGGTTCTTTCAAAACATGCAAATTCATCAAAAATTGGAAGTTGAAAATGTTTACAAATCAATATTTCCTTCTATTTAATATAGAAGAAAGTAATAATTCAAAACAAATATATATTTTTTTCTTTGTATTGTATATACTTTTTACTTATATTTTTGTATTCTGTATAGATAAGAAAGAAAATTTTATTTAATAAAATGCTTTAATGAAATGTAAGTATTAAGTTTTTCTAATGTACAAAACCAAAAACTTTAAATAACTGAAAACAAACTTTTTTTTTATTCTTCTTCTTTCAATCCAAAAGTACTACAGACTTTCTAAAAATTCAAATATGTACTTTTACTTTACATAACTTTAATTTTTGGGAATAATATCTTATGCAAGGCAACAGAGAGTTCTAAATTCAGGTGCTTTAGCAGGATATTCCTTTAAAAGTGCAAATTTATATAAACTAGGTTTTTTTTTTTTTTTAAATTCTAACCAAAATGAAATAGGTAAATGACACAGGCAGTGTCAGAGGGTCTACTAGTGTAAATACATGGTCACAAACACACCAATTTTCTTGTGTATTGGAAAGTGGATTGTAAATAAACAGGCAGGTTCTAGTCAATAAATATACACTATTTGACTGAATCTCAAAGCAATCTGATAAAATTTTACGTCATTAAACAAAAGTCATGAAAACAGAATTATATGTGTTACCGCTAAAGTGCAGAAATCAGTTAATCTGCAGATTAGCTAGGTAATCTGCACATTAACTAGGGTGATCCGTTAAAGTGAGGAAAATTGTTTTATTTCTCAAATTACCTAGGTAATCTGCAGATTACCTAGATAATCTGCACATTACCTAGATAATCTGCACATTACCTACTAGGCACTAGTTAAAGTGAAAATAAGATATCTGGTGTTGTAATTTTATAGCACGCTGTGTTGTATTTGTTTTTTCATTCGGAAAAAAAAAATAGTTTTCTTTTCTTTTTTATTTATTTCTTTACTTATTTTAATCTGTATGTGTTTTAATTTTTATATCTTTTAAAGTTATATTTGTTTTATTTTTTATTTATTTCATCTTTTTTATTCTGTCAATATAAGTTTGAAGATGTTATGCATTTTTAATATGAAATATAATAGCTTTAATAGCTTTCAATAAATTCTATTTTATAAATGAATGTTAGAATTGTAATACAGTAACGATTTCTTTTCAAAATAAAAATATTTAACAATTAAAAAAAAAAAGTTTTATTAACAATTTATATTGCTATTACTATTTAAATACTAGAAATATTAAATTATATAAAATATTACTAGAAATATTAAATTAGACAAATCAAAGCATTATTTAAGAAGTACTTCAAATAATTAAAACTGCTTTAACATTTTTTAGAATGCATGAAAATTAAAATGACAGTTTTCAATGCTTTATTAAACTATATTTTGCAGCATACATATATCTGCACAAGTTTAGCAAATATATTAATTTTACAAAAAAAAAAAAAAAAAACCTTTATTAACACTTTTTATGTGATAAACTACAACGAAATTATCTGAAAAAGCGAACAAAATTTAAAATAAATAAAAATATAATCATGATATATAAAATATGTACAGGAAACTTGAAAAAATGTAATGAAATGCTAAAAAATGTACAAAAATTTCATATTAAGTATTTATTAAATTCCATAATATTTTTCAAAGTTAATAATTAACATATCTTTTTTTTTTTTAGTAAGTAATAGCAATTTAAATCAATTTTAAAAAGTTATGGTTTAATAGTTTTAGTTCGGAAGGAAATAATTACTGTAATGTAAATCTAATATTCATAATTCAAAATGGAGTTTCACGAGAGACAGCTTTTAATAAAGATTACATTTCATTAATAAAATGCAGACCCTTATCAAACTTATATTGACAGAATTAAAAAAGATAGAAATAAAATCAAAATTAAAACAATTATAACTTACTTGTTACTTTAAATGTTGTGTTAGTAATAATAATAAACCTAATCATGGCTTCCATTCTCTACATTTTGCGTTTGCCGTTTATCGGTTTATCATCATAGCATAGCGGAAGTGCGGAAGGGAAGGGGAAAAAGTTTTAGTTATGTTTGAAGGTCATTCGCGTATCTGTATCACATGGCTATTTGACGTCATAGTGAATGTAAAAAAAACTAAGGCTCGAAACAAACATTTGAACTTTAACGATACTGAAACCGTTAATCTGCAGATTACCTAGTTAAAATGCAGAAAACTCTTTATTCCGCTCTTTAACGGGTTATTTTAGTTAATCTGCAGATTAGCTAGGTAATCTGCAGATTAACCGATTTCGCGTTTTAACGGTAACATATGCACCATAGAGCATGGATATCATTTGTTGAGGAACAACAATCAAATGACTCTTTTTATAGTCATGGGAAAGATTAGGGAGAATGTTAGAGATCATTACGGAAAAAACCTAGCTAACTCCTTACAAATTTCAGATATAGCTTCCATATTTCTTATAATTGAAGCTATTACTTTTGACCAAATTCGTTTGCTAAAGTGGCCAACTTGAGCTTTTGTAGAAGCCAACTTATTATCTTTATTTTTACTAGCTGCAACAGATCTAAACGAAAGTTTTTTTTTTTTGGTCACAATAAAATATCTAATTTTCCTCTAAGATGAGTTTAAGCTTGAAAATTCCCCATTGAACATCCATATCCAGAGTGCTGATATCGGGTACCCATCGGATAGTTTAAATCAGGGTGCGAAATTTCTGCTCGCCAGCTCGCCATTGGCGAGTGGAATTTTTACTGTGGCGAGTAAAAATTCGGTCAAGTTATAGACAGAATTCTTACACGATACGGTGACAGAAAAAATTTTTTTTTTATAGATTTAAATATGGCAAAATCTTGTGATCTTATAACCTCATATTTAACCTCTCCTTTTTCTCTTCTCTGAATGCCGAGTCTTTGTGCACTGTCCGACGATCATCCCAGTCTAGGAAAGGAAAAAGTGACGTGCATGCATAAAGTTTTAATCTCTTCGGCAGTTTCGTTTCTCCCGCTCTGATTTCTTCCAAGCAGAGTGAGAAGAGAAATGTGAAAGTTTGCCTATGCAATATTGGCGCATGAAAATTAGCCCGAGCCCTTTTAAAGATACTGCTTATTTTTATTTTGTTGAATAATTACCAAAAAACAGTTCACATTTTCCAGTTTTTCACTGAAACGCCAACAATTTGCGCTTGTAATGATTTGTAAGCAACGATTTTATCGAAAAAGTTATTCCGAAATGTTATTTCAAATGACAATGAAGAAGCAATACACATCGACATTCCATCTGATTACAAAAATAAAACTAATAAAAAGACATTTCTGATGTAAAAAATTAAATAAATAAATAGGTAAATAAGGAAGCTTAATCTTTCAAAATAAAAAGATTTTCACATGATATTGTTTGACAGTTTTTTTTTTTTTTTTTTTTCTTATTTTTCTTTAATGAATCTTTCCATTTATGTTAATAGATATTTTAACGTTTTTCAAATCTCAAACACAATACATTATGAGGATTTTTAATTATAGATGATTGTGAGACATGATGATATACGACACACTTTTAATATATATAATTTTAGGCATATTTGTAAAAGCATTTAAAATAGTCAGGAAAAATTAAAAACCCAAAATGCATAAAAAAATGACAACCCTAATTTATGGAGAGTAAAAAAAAAAATTTTGGCGAGTGTAATCTGAGTTGAAATTTCGGGCCCTGGTTTAAATTCAGACAGAAATTGGGTAGTTACCAGATATCCATTTCATCCCTAGTTTAAAGAACACAGGGTTGGCAAAAACCCGGGTTTTTCTAGAAAAACCCAAACCACTTGGGGGTTTCTGGGCTTTTGTGGGTTTTTCTGTTCTTATGTGGGGTTTTGCTTGAATACATTTGCATTGTAATGTTAGATATATGTTATTTAGCATATTAGTTGTAATACACCTAATTATATTAAACTACAAATTAATAATTAATCTAATATTTATCTCAGAAATAAAAATTGGTTTGATTTTAATATTAAAATAGTGTTAATTAGTAAGATTAAGCTATATTTTATTTTACTGTATGCTTATTCAAATATTCTTAATGACAATAACTGATAAAATAAAAGAATTTCAATTCTTAAGTACAATACATATCATTTAAATTTTTTAGTTCCCCATCATGCTGTAAGTATGAGGAATTTAGGTAATCGTGAAAATTTTCGACCTTGGTTTAAAAAACTTCGGTAGTTATTAAAAATTTACGCTTTTCTTAACATGGGCTAATAGGGCAAAATTTAACTTAAACATGTATTAAATGGAAAAATTTTAATGAAGAAATGTTTAACCAGTTTTAAAATATGAGTTTTGATGTTGGAATGAACATCAGTAACTTGAGACATACGACTTTGAAAATTTCGCAAGTTATTGGAAATTTACGAATTTCTTAACATGGCAGAATAGGGTAAAATTTCACATAAACGTCAATTTTCAGGGATATTTTCACAGTAAATATGTCAGACCACTTTTGAAATATTATTTAGGATGCTAGCATGAATATTATAGAGTATGAATTTTCTAATTTAAAAATTTAATAAATTATTTGGAATTTACGATTTACTTAAAATGACAGAATAGGGCAAAATTGAACATAAACATCCATTTTGAGGATCATAAATATATCAGACAACTTCAAAATAACATTTATGATACTTGTTTGAACATGATTGACTACAAATATTCTAATAGGAAAATTTTGTAAGTTATTCGCAATTTAAGATTTTATCAACATAGCAAAATGGGACGATATCCCATATAAATATGGATTTTCAGGATTGTTGCATTGGAAATAGTAGTATGAAAATGAAACTAAGAAATTGACCCTAATAAAATAAATTAATAGATTAGAATAATATAAATATGTCAAAGTGAACGGTGGATAGCCTATTAGGCAGGGATTTCATTCTGTCACTGTGTCAAATTCATTTCTAACATGATAATCATGTTAAGAGAATGTCCTGTACTAGAAATTTATGAGAACATATATATGATAGGGAGCTGAGCAGAGTCCACCTACGCCAACTAGTTTCAATCTATATAAAAAAAGAGAAGTGTCTGTGTGTGTGTCTGTCTGCGCTCTGGTGCTCAAACTACGGATCGCAGAATTTCCAAATTTGGCATATAGGTACCTGGGACCCTGCAGGCATGCACCTCATCGAGATTTTTTCAAATCTGAATTTTTTAAATTAATGTTTTTTTTATTTTAAACATTGGCTTTTATGTTTCATTTTTCATGAATTTATTCTTCAATTGTAATCGCCTGCGTATCTTAGCAACAGCTATATCATGCAATTTATTTTTTATTTAATACATTCATTTGAAGGTGAATCTTTTTTCGCTTTTTAATTTATTATATGTATTTATTGAAAATAGAATGGTAATCCAGTAGAAAAAATTAAGTATATTAAATAAAAAATTTAAAAACGTATTTATAACAGTTATGTTTATGTATAATTTTTGTAGTATAACAACAATTATTTTTCATTTGTTAATTTAATTTCTTTAAAAGTTATTATTATTATTTTAATTTATAGTATTTGTCAGGAAATAATGTTAGTATATATAGTAGAAAGGATTAAACTGATTGAAATTTATTTATTTTTTATGTATTTAATTCCTTTTAAAAGAAAATCTACTTTTTATTTCATTTCATTATATTGGTCGGAATCAAATTGTAATATAGTGTAAATAGTGTGAGCTTTAAAATACATAGTTCAAAAACTGAAATATTTAATAGACGCTGAGATACAGTTATCTTTAAAATCGTAACTCTTAAATAATAACAGACCCACCTGTCGTCAGTAAATACCCATACTGAGATGTATAGGAAATTGATTTCTGCAGGCAGTGAGAACCTGCTCCCCATGCAGTACGGGCAGAGAAAGAGCTGTCATCATACGCAGCGGGTACCCGAAGCGAGGTCCAGAGCAATTCCAATGTAATTTAGTTTTTATTTATAATGTGATGTGAAAAATAAATAATTATCCAATTCTTTTGAAGATTCATTTAAATATAGTGACCAGTGAAGCGGGCATAGCCTGCTAGTTATAAAAATAAGTTGCACTGCTTTATCTTTTTTTTTTTTTTAATTTTTTTATAGTTGAAATGGTTATAGAAGAAAATTTTATTAAATTTATAATTATGTTGCTACTAAAATTAAAATAAAATTATTATAAAGTTTTAAAACTAAACAATTTAATTAGTTAAATATTGATTCTGGACAACATTTATGTTCGTTGTTGTCAAAAATATTGTTCGGTTTTACAGGAAAAGGAAAATTTAACCAATTATAGAAGATAAACTTGCTTTTATTATATTTATAAATGTAGTTACTTTTTATGTTTAATACTATTTTCTAGAAAATAAAAATAAGAGTTTATTCTTAAAAGGTAAAGTATTTCTATACTTTATAGATAGGATTTGTAAATTATAAATAATTTTTAAGAAAAACCCACTTATTTGCAAAAACCCAGTGGGTTTTTGTTGGTGGGCCCGCCCAGAAAAACCCGGGCGGGTTTTTCTGGGCTGGGCCCAGTTTGCCAACCCTGAAAGAACAAAAGTCAATATAAATTTTCCTATATTTATATGGTCATGATCTTATGTAAAAGGAACAATATTTCATAAAACAATTCGGAAGATTTAATTTTGTTAAAGCATTTTCAAAGAAAAAAAAAAAAAAAAATTGAAAAAATTAATTTTTTAATAAATGATTACACCTTGGATCAGCACACTTCATATAGTTAGAAAAGATGTCTGATGAATTTATAAGTTTTCTCAGTTTGACGTGTATGTACACAAAATATATATAAAAAGGATTATTTAAATATTACCCCAAAGGGTGGAGGAGGAGGCATCATTAACGGATGAGTACCAGGAGGTCCACTTGGCAGATGCTTTGGACTATCTGAGGACTAAGATAAAAGTTTCAATTAGTTTCTAATAGATTTGATTAAATCTTTAATAAGAATAACATACATTACTAACTTAGAAAATTCCAATCAAAATATTTGCACTAAAAATTCTGATAAGAAACAAATCATATTTAAAAACCTTATAGTATTTAATTACCATAACCTTGCATTGTAACACCAAAGTATGACTGCATTAAAAAAAAAAAAAAAAAAATCTTGCAGACTATCAAACTTAAGCATGCATGATAAAGATATACAACTGCACATAAATTCACAAAAGCATTGTGTTTGTTCATTTTAATTTCTTTCTTTAAAAATAAAAAGGAAAGGTATTTAAAAAAAAAAAAAAAAAAAAAAAAAAAAGTTTTATATCATAAATTTCAGTGGTCATTCTTATAATATTTAATATCAAATGTTCAGTGTTCATTGAACTAAGTATTAGAGAATCATTAGAAATAATAAAAGAAGATAAGATGTCTGTCTGTCTCTCTGTCTGTGCATCTATACGTTCAGCCCCTACTAAACGCAGAAGTATAAAATTTGACATACGGGCAGAAGCCTTCCCAGTTGATAGTGAAAACAGAATTTTAAAATTTTAATTAGTTCCGGAGATATTAATTAAAACGTCGACCAATGTCTAATTAAAAAGCGAGTGGATCGTAATTTTCGCCCTTCAAGTAGAATTCAGCATGTTCCTCAAAAGAGAAAGCAGAGAGAGAAAAATTTCGCGGGTTTTTCTAAAGCGATCGCTGCCAATCTGTCGGAAATATCGAAAATACACCTATACCACAAGAAAGAGCATTTATTACCGATTCTTACGGTACAGTTTAAAAAAAAAAAAATACAGATTTTTTATATTTTTAAAAAAAGTTTTAAAAAGGGTCGAAAATGTCTCTTTTTCTCAATCGTCTTTTTTTATACGCCCTGTACGGCCGAGTAACTGTTCCATTTCTTAACAACTGGTATATTCGGAAAGGTCATTTAATCCTCTTTCGAGCCATATAAACATTTTTACAAAATACAGATTAGCGATCCATATTTTTAGATTTTACGAAACATCTATTTTTTCACAAAACATTTTATAACTCAAAAGTGTTTAGAGATAAATCTTCTTTTTTTTTTTTGGATATATAGATCTCGCTTCAACAATTTAATTCCCAAAAGATTGAGAGAAAATTTCAAAAATTGAATGAGTTATAAATTTTTTAATTTTAGGCATTAAACCATTGAAAATGCCGTACTTCATTCCAAAATGAATACCGTAATCAAATAATGCAGACGTCTGTTGTGTCACCATGACAACCCGTTCAGACAGCAAGCATTTCTGGACGGAAGCGAAAAAAAAAATAATAATAATAATAACAGCTGGCACTGATTGAGAATCGGAGGTATTTTGAGTAGGATAAAAAATTGCAAATTTCTATTTTCTTCAATGTTTTACTTTCGCACACGACACTTAGTATACAATCTTAACACCACAAAACAAACTTGCAGTTAAAATTTCATCGATTTTGGTCAATAAACAAAAGGTTTACGTTTTAATTGCAAATTAAATTTTATTCTAATACGCGTATTTCAATTATTTTTAATACATCATTCGAAAGATATTTAAACCATTGAAAACGGGCATCGCCATTCCGTAAGGATAAGGTGCCGCAGGCGCCACCAAGTGGGACTTTGCTAAAGTCAGAAATTTCAAAGATCATAACATGGTGAGCGAACAGGCTGTTTCAGATATTGAAAGTGGAAGAGGGCGCCACAGGCTATTAAGCGGGAATTTACTGTGATTAAATTTTTCAATAAAGCTATTTTTACTATATGTCAATAAGCTGTTGTAAGATCTAAAACGGGAAAAAGGTGCCGCAGGCACCACCGAGCGGGAGTTTAATAAAGTCGGATTTTTCAAGGATCGCGAACAAACTGGTCGCCAAAGGCGGCTAGTTAGAAATACTACTAAAAAAAGGGGGGGTGGAGGGGATAAAAGGATCCTTTTTTATAATAGGACTTTATAAAAGGGTAATTTTTATAACAGAAAATCTTGGTGAAATGGCCATTTTTATTAATTTGATTTTTTTGAAGGGGCAACAAAAGGACTCCAATTTTTACCAAGATCAGCCCCTGGTCGTAGACACTTATAAAAATTATTATAAGTGTAAGTTCTTTCTCCTTACACTCCATTCTTTCAAAAAATTAATTTACCTAATTTGCAAAAAAATATATTGTTCCTCACTTTAAATTATCGTGATAACTTTTGCATAAAATTTGTATCATATCACAAGGTGGATACAAAAAATCTCACATGGTAAGTTAATTAAGAAATCTTTCATAAAATTACATGCTTAATTAACTACTTTTAATAATTTAATGAATAAAAGTATTACAATCAAAAAATAATAGCTTTGCTAAACAAAATTTATCAGAATGCTAAATATGTTATAGGAAATTCAGTTAAATATAATTTTACATAAAAGATGGCAGCAGTGTTCTTAACTACTACTAAATTATGTTTTTGTGCTTGATTATTATCTTGGAGAAATTATATATGAGGAATTGGAATACAACATATCAGCATGCAGGGCAAATGAAGGTAACTAAAAGAGGTCAGAAGATTGTACAAATAGCGTCAACCTTGAAACTGGTATGCAATGTGAAGCCGTTATCACTCAAAATCATATCCTCAAATATAGCTCAAACACATGGGCGTGGTCGAAGAGAATAATGAGTTTCAGAAAACTGAACTACTCTCACTAGAGCATGTGCCAATGTTTGGGCTACATTTGAACCAATTTTTAGAGTTCATGCAGGAGATGAACTTTTAAGTAAAGAATTTTTATGGTTTACAGGTTTCATGCAGAAGATGTCCATTCATCTCTATAATCTTCTAACCTCTTTGAATTAACTATTGCCTACACTCCTACACAAGATGGCTGCTGCCACTCACTGTACTAGTGGCTATATGGTAATTTTCGGAAGAAGGAACCCAGTCAATCCCTGTGACAGAATATTTAAATGTTTTCTTCTATACAACAAGCCTTGTTGTTCATGCAAGCCTTTTCTGCAAGACAATATTGACATATTTTCTAATTTAAGCATAATATGTACATATAAAGATATCAATATTATTAATAGACTGCTAAGAATTTTTTAATATAAGACACAAGTTTCTATTTTTTACTGAAATTTAGAATTATCTTAAATTTTAATGAATAAATCTTTCTACAGGTGACAGTTTCTTTTCGGTGACAATGTCACTGTGTTGCCTAAATTTTGCCACAGGGTGGTCAATCACAGAATGTGCAGAATTTAAATTCATTATTTAAACACAAAACAAGTTATTTAACACGTTAATACTTGTTGTATGTTGTTTGGATGCGTCAGACATATAAGACTGACACGGCTTGTCGAGAAAAAAAAGTTTTAATATAGGGCCATGTCAGTCATATATGTGTGACATAAAAAATAGTGTTTTTCTGGGAATTTTGGCAAAAAAAAAATTTTCTGTGATACATTAAGTTTCCTTGATACATTTTTAACTAAATTATCTAATAAAGTTACCATGGCCCATGTGAAAATTTTTCTGATATTATCGTGGCGATTAACGTGTTAAAGATATAGATATAGTTTAAATTTTTGGAGAAAAAAAAAATATTATTCATTTGACAATCAATCTTTAAAAATTAACATTATGAAAAAACAGTACAAAATTATATCAAATATCAAAACTTTTATAACTAAAATTCCAAAATCTGAAAAGGAATAGTATTAAAGTTTAAACCCAATTTCTTTTGTAAAATATTTTAGCTTGCACAAATCATGTCTATCAACCTTTTAACAATAAAGATTTCAAATGTTATATCCATGTTTCCAGTGTATTTTTTTACCTTAAACAAATGACAAGGCAATACTTTAATATTAAATTAAGCTAAGCCTTACTATAAGGCACCCATTGGCGATTTGTGACACTGTCATGCGATTCAGTGTATCAATACTTTTTAATGTATCGGAACTTTGTTTTTCTTTTTGCACCAATCATTCGTGTATGTTTATTATAATGCAGCCCAGCTGAATGACTTTTTTTTTTAAGTGTTTTTAAGATTTAAAAATTATTTTTTTGAGTATATTTTGGTTTTAATTTGGTGATTCTTTCATTAGGCATTAAAAGGAAATTTCGTGATAATCAGTAGGGGGAGGAGGGGGGCTTGAGCCCCCTGAGCCCCTCCCTTTCCTACACCCCTGAAAATAACATGTGATGAAAATGAAAAAAAAATTTACAATCACATGTGGGGGGGGGGAGGCCAACACCGGAAGAAATAGATGGTCAAAATAGACAAGAAAAGTAACAAACTGGGACAAAAGACCCTGAGGCTACTGTCAAGGATTCGCTACATTTCAGCTAAAATAAGGTAAGTAAATTGGACCCGTTTTTCTTTAATTCTTCAATAGCATTGCATTATCTCTTGAAAGCCTACATTCACAGAATTCATGATATTTAGTAAGATAAATGGCCAATGAAAATTTACAGTATTTTGGACGGTAAAATTATATTTTACCATCCATAATACTGTAAACATTCATATAAAAAAAATTACACTAACATGACAAATATTTTAAAATTTTACATCACAAGAATTAAATTCTAATTAACGGTGTATAAATTATAAATCAACGTATAAGTAAAGGCAGATCTTTTCTTTTACTAGATAAACTAATAATATTAAGTTCCATTCGCAGCTAGTTTAGTAGCAGTAATTCTTAATCAGAATAGTACTAAAACTATAACTTATTAATGTTGCAAGTTTAGACAACTCGATCAGTTATGTACACATATCTGATATCTTTAAAAAGTTATGCATGTAAAAAAATAATAAATTTTCTTTTGATATAAAGTTAACGAAATCCAATTTTTAATGTTAATCATATGTCACTTTTAAAATATCAGAAGCGCTAGCAGAAACAAGGAATTTAAAAAAAATCACAAATATTTAGCATAATTAAAATTAATGTAATTTAATAAAAGCAGTAATTATAAATTATAGTTAAAAGTTTACATTTGGAAAATTTCATGCATGTATTTACGGCACGCTAAATAAAGTTATTAAAAATCGGATTCATTTTTCAAAAAAAAAAAAAAAAAAAAAAAAAACTAACAAGAAGGATTCGCAATTAACATGCGTGCGATCATAGCTGCATCTTTTATTATAAACATAGGAAATATGACTAAAGTACACACCATTTTTTAGAAAATAATTTTATGCATTTAAACAGTAAAATATTTTACGATGCATAATATATCAGGAAGTAAAAGATTTAGACTTATATATACTTTACACTAATATATATTCCTGAAATAATACTTCATAATAATATAATTTTACACATATCACAGTTCAAAATACTCAGCAAGTACAATAAAATACAATACCGAAATCACCGGAATGAGTTACCTATCGAATTGATCGGTTGGATGTAATCAGTGCTGCCATATGGAAACTTTAAAATTTCCCTCATTTCGCTTAAAAATTTCCCTTTTTAGCATAAAATTTCCCTCAATTGCGCAATCCGCGTTTGTAGTGATCGATAGATGGCGCTTTTTCAGCTTTGTTGTTAGTAAGGTTGAGTTCACGATACACAGCCCGGGCTTGGGCTTGGGTATGCACATCCCCCGAAAATGACGTCATAACTTTAACCTGGGTAATCGTTTTCGTGAACGCTTTTACCCACTCTCCATTTCCCCATTGTTGTTGTTGACGCTAGCAAATCAACCAGACAATTACAAACATGGCGGATTTCGTCGATGTTTTGTGTATATTTTACGATTCCAAAAAGAGGAGTCACAAAAAATAAATAGCTTAATAAAAAGAAATTATCATCCAAGAATAAGATATATGAAAATTATAAAAGAAATGGATGATTAAACAAATTTCAGGAGATATTTCATACTAAATCGTGAAACAGAAGCTGTTGTTGGAAGCATGGTATGTTTTTTAAATCGTATTTTCAGACGAATTCTTTTCTTTAGTTTAAATTATTTTATACTGAGAAGTATTTGAGCGGTTAAATCACATTTTCCGGTTTATGTTGGTATTATTTATACAGGTTTCTTTTTTGTATTTTACATTAGATTAAATAGCACTTGTTAATTGTGCAGTTGTACTAGTGTGACTTCGTAATGCATATCAGATTTAACAGATTCATGTTTCGCGTGTTAATTTGGTTTTATGTATTACTATCGTTTGAGAAAAATGTAATTTCCTATAAAATGTATACATGCTAGTGTTTTTATGTTGAAATTTAAAGAAGTACTAAATTTTATGGATGATCAAGTTTACTTTGAAAAGATTGAATTAAAACCGGATACTTTTCATCACGTATATGTTTTATTGCGTCTTATTTAAAAAATAAAATTGTGTTCAATTTTTTAGAATGTTATCTATTTTATAATGTATTCAACATTCTTTGTTTTATGTAAGTAATTACTTTGGTTTATGAAATATAATAAATGGTATCCTGATTAATATATATATTACATTCTTATTAAGTGATGCTGTGTATGTAGTGGAGTTACAATTAATTATAAATTATCATTTAAAAATTTTTGTGTGTGGAGAGAATTTTTCAATCATTGAATAAAACCAAAAATAAAAGAAAAATTTTAAAAGTCCCAGAGAATGTAGTGATTTATGCATTTATACTTTGTTTTTAGCATAGGCATAGATTTGATATGTTGTCCTTGGGAATCAAAAACATACATGACATGTGTATATTTTCATGATATATATTGGGCAAAATGTTGTTTCATATTACTGATTGCTCCCTTAATATACATTATCAAGATAATCAGGATTCTTCAGAGGAATTAAATATGTTTGTTAAATAAATTGGTGATCTTTCTTTTTCACTAAGGACAACAGATATTACATCTTTTTCTTAGCATATCTATCACATTATAAAATTTTGCAATTTAAACTTTAAATGTAGTTATATAATGTAAACTTTATCAGGCCTGGGATCCTCGAGTACTCAATTGCCTTTAATCTTAAAACACCAAATACCAATGAAAACTTGATCATCCATAAAAAAAAATAATAAATACTACTTTAAACTGTAAAAAAAAAAAAAAATCCAAATTGCATTTTTTTAAAGCAACAGAATCTATAAAATCTGAAATGTATTGTGAAGTCTGGCTAATACAACTGCAATTAACAAGTTTACTTTAATGTAAAAAAAGGAAGAAATGTATATAAATACCAATGTGAACTGAAAAATGTGACTTTTCGTTCATCTGCTTAAGCACTTCCAGTATAAAGTACTAATAGAAACTAAAGAAATGTGTTCAACTGTAAATACAATTGAAAAAAAAAAAAACTAATATTTTCACAAGAGCTTCTATTTCTTCAGCCTAAAGTGTCTTCTGAAATATGATAAATCTTTCACTTCTTTTATAATATTGGCTGCAAGCATGCATTCAAATAGTGTTTAATAGTGCAATTCACATTTATAAGGGAAAAATTAGTCTGTTGGTCCACTTGGTGCTTTTTTTTTAAATTAATATTTTACCATTCTGCATCCTGTCCGCAGTTATAATAGCCCATTGGCGGCATAAGATAGTGAGCTTTTCAGTGATTTAACTAATCAACAAAACATGTTGGGGGAAAAAAGCAGTTTGATCAGGAACAAACATAGAAAACAAGAAAAATCATCTTCAATACAATTTTTAATAATTTTATTAAAAATTATGAAACTATAAAAACCAATTAGAAAGAAAATGATATAAATCTTTATCGACTACTAGCAAAGCCCCGGTTCAGAAACGTACAGATTTCCGAATGTGGGAAAAATTTCAAAATCAAACTCGATATGTACAAAACTCGGTCTGCATGCCAATAGATCAAAGTTTGTTAACGAAACCATTTTTTAATTAATAAAATCAATGAAGGTAGTGAATCAACAAGGCTTTTCTTGCTTCGTTGGCAGGGCCGTGCCTACACTTATAGCCACCCTGGGCGAAAGATTTTAGCCGCCCTCTTAGGCAAAAGATTTTAGCCACCATACTAGGCACTAAAATTATTTCCCTCCTGCTTCTGAAAACTATTCTTTAAAGCGAAAAATTGCCAAGTTGCCACAGATGAAAAGTTATCAAGTTTTTTTTTCTCTGTTTTAAAAATAAGCCTCCAGCGGCCGAGTGGTTATACGCTCAAAGCTGGTAGACATGAGGTGCCAGGTTCAATCCCAAGTTGTGCTTGTCGGCCTAGCCGATCGGAGTTTTCCAAGGTTTTCTCCGAAACTTGCGTAAATACGGGCTAGGATCCCTTAGAAAGGCCCCACGGAGGGCACTCCCCTTCAGGTCTAGGACCTACAGCAGTCAATCCGCCTTATTCCCAAATCCAATCCAATCCTGTTTTTAAAAAAATCGAACAATTTTAATAAACCTAATTTTTAGCTGAAATTTTGTCATCTTTAGCCGCCCTGGGCGACCGCCCCGGTCGCCCCCCCCCTAAGCACGGCCCTGTTTGTTGGTCACTATATTTAACACATTCACGCCGGCACATTTTGTTTGCATAGTCTACTCAAAAGTTTCCAAGCGCTAGCCAATAATTCTGATATCGAAAAAGTACACTTAAAACTTTTGTTCAATAAATCCTTATCGAATCATGTTGTTAGACTGACTAAGAACATGATTTGTCAAGGATTTATTTAACAAAGCAGTATTAAGTGTACTTTTTTTGGACAGAGATCATTGCTAGTGCTCGGATATTTTTCTGCCGACTGTAGCTGTGACCCACCGGTGGTTCACGCCGGCGTGAATGTGTGAAAGAAAACTCTTTTCTATATCGCTTTACAAACAAAAATAAGATTTAAAGACATCATGAAATTACTTTAAAGCCCGCTTTGGTTTCCCGCTGCCTTTGGCAGCGACCCACTCATTCTCGAGTGTCTGTCCCTATTGCCTGTGACAATAGCTTACCAGTGGCTTCCATTTGGGTGCTTATCAGATGACAGTTTTGAAACAGACAGTATCGAAAAAATTGAAGTAAAATGTCCATTTTTAAAGCTTTTACCAGGTTATTATTTTCACATTTTAATTAATTTTAAGAAAATCTAATCAAAGTTTCGTTACAAATAAGGTACCAAATGAAAGGGGCATTTTTTCTGAATCGGTCGGTTTAATTAACTTATCGGACTATTAGATTTTTTAAAATTAACTAAAGTATGAAAATCTGGTGGCAACTTGCCTCAACACACAGACAGAGTCAAAAATCTCTTAGCCATTTATTTATATAGAGACTAGCAAGCTTTGCCCGCTTCGCTGGATACAATATTTAAATGAGTTGTCACAATCCCTTATCGTTATTAATTACCCTGAGTTAAAGTTCCCGTTGTGTTCGGTAGAGATTTTTCTCGCTCGCAAAGTGAGGAGTCCATGTTCCCACTGCTTTCGGCAGCAACTTACCCGATTCTTACTTCCCCTTCCCTAGTGGCTAAGTTCGATGTTTTGCGAAATCTCGACAAAGTACATACTGCATACACCTAATAAACATCCACACACCAAAGTTTGCCATTCTAAGATAAATTAAGGCAAATTGAAATGTAAAAATGTGTTTTTACACGTGTTTATAGCCCCCTCGTCCTCAAGGGGGGGGGGGATTTTGTAAAATCCCATTACAATAAGTGTCAGATACATATAAACAATTCACACACCAAATTTCGTTACTGTAGATCCCATAGATTTCCAAAGAGAAATTTACCGTTAAAAGAGGGGGGGGGGGTCTTGAATTTGCTACTTTGAAAACTCCCCCTTCCCAAAAAATAAATAAATAAATCGAAAATCACAAGAGAGAAAATATCTTTGGAAATACCTTTGTAACATCTTTAATAAAGCTACTAAAAAATACGGAATTTCTGAAATTTCCCCCCCAAAAAACGATTTTCCCCTCTCTTTTTTTAAGAATCAATAATTAAAAATGGTATTTGTTTTATATATACTCAATTCTAATCTCACCATGTACAATTTCTTCACCATGAAGCAATTCGTTTTTTTCTTCCTGCCCTCCAGAGGGAAAATGGGGGTATTTCGATAAATCCCGTTTCTTTAGTTGTCAGATACATATAAAAAATCCAAGCACCAAACTTCATGACTGCAGCTCTCATAAATTTCCCAGGACAAATTTAGCACTAAAAAGGGTGTCTCAAATTTGCCCTTTATAACACATACAATACCCCCAACCCCCCCCCCCACCCAACTAAAAAAAAAAACAATGGCAGGTCCAAAAAATTAAAAACGTGTTTTGGAAATATCCTAAAGAAGTCGCATGGCTGTTTTTTACATCTTTGTTCCATTCTTTGCAAAGTTTTATTCAAAAATCCAAAATTTCATGCCAAAAACGGATTTCTCCTATCCCTCCTCTTAAAATTAAGGCAAATGATTTTATAAATAAGATGTGTTTGGGAATAAAGCCTACTAGCTGAAACCCATCGAATTCGACGATCACTTTATTGACTGTAATGTTTCAAAAATCATCGCATCATTATAAATGTATTTCAAGTTAAAATATGTAATATATTTTACGACATTTCACTTAAAAAAAAGAAATTCGGAAAAATACTTATAAATAGAAATATTATATATGACATCACTTTCTACAAAGTACTGTCAATGTGACGTCAAACTGACCCAAATAAACAGCTGCTATCTTTTATTTTCTATTCCGTTAAATACTACATGTTAGCTGACCCGACCGGCGTTGTTCGGGCCTATGGTAATAACCTTAAATTTGTATGGTTTTACATCTTTAACTCGATTTTGTTTGAATTTCTATTTTTAAATAAAAGCATCGCAAAAAAATAATCAGCTGTAACAAAAAAAATTACCTTGAACCAAACAAAACTCTGCCTTGTGACCCCGGTGCCTTCGGCAGTGCATACGCCGGTCGCTAATAACATAAAAATATTCCCAAAAATTAATCTGGAACCAAACGAAAATGCTCGCTGTTGCCCGGACCCATGACAACCTTAAATTTGTATGATTTTATACCTTTAACTCGATTTTGTTTGAATTTCTGTTTTTAAATATTAGCATCACGAAAAAAAATGATTAGCTGTAACAAAAAAAAATTACCTCGAACCGAACGAAACTCTGCCTTGTGACCGCGATGCCTGCGGCAGCGCATACACGGGCCGCTAATAACATAAAAGAATTGCAAAAAAATAACCTGGAACCGAACGAACCCGCCCGGCAATGCCCGAGCCCATGATAATAACCTTAAAAATGAATCTTCAATGTGTATGGTTTTATATCTTTAACTCGATTTTGTTTGAATTTCTATTTTTAAAAGAAAGCATCATAAAAAAAATAATCATCTGTAACAAAAAAAAAATTACCTCAAACAGAATGGAACTCGGGCTTGTGACCCGGTGCCTGCGGCAGTGTATATGCAGCCCGCTAATAACATGAAAAAATTCTCAAAAATTAATCTTGAACCGAACGAACCTCTAGACTCGTGTTACCGCTGCCTGTGGTTGCAGCACTGTATAGCAGGCATGCTACACACACGCTGCAAAATCCACTTTCCTCCACCAGAGGGCGCACTATGCTGTATACGAACATCACCAATTGCCTTGAATTTCCTAGACCTTTCATATAAGGTGCCACATGGTGGTGTCAACTGCAAAATCCTTTAGTTGCACTTTTCACCGCCAGGGGACAATGCGTGTTCTATACGAACAACACCAACGGTCAGGAATTACCAAGACCTTTAAAATAAGGTGTAACATGATAGGGTCTACTGTAAAATCACCTAGTTCCGTTTTTAACCACCAGGGTCGCACTATATTGTATACAAACATTCCCAATCAACATGAAATTTTAAGACCTCTATCATCAATCGTCTTGAATTTCCAAGACCTTTCAAATAAGGTGTCACATGGTGGTGTAAATTGCAAAATCCTTTAGTTGCTCTTTCCACCACCAGGGGGCACAGTGTGTTCTGTACGAACATCACCAATGGTCAGGAAATATCAAGACCTTTAAAATAAGGTGTAACATGATAGGGCTTACTGCAAAATCACCTAGTTCCATTTTTCACCACCAGGGGGCGCCCTATATTGTATACAAACATCTCCAATCAAAATGAATTTTCAAAACCTTTAAAATGAGGTGCTACATGTGTGGGTCTAGAACGGATTTCCCTCTCAAACTAATTTCCCCCCTTCCTCCAAATCTACTTTCCCCCTTTAAAATCGAAAATTCCAAATTCGCAGAAAGTTATTTTTTAGTATTCGACTCTAGTATCAAAAGGTACAATTTCTTCACCGTGAAGTAATTTAGAGCTTAGTTAAGCTTGTAAACGTGTTTTTAACCCGTTTCCCCTCCCCCCGAAACCGTTCGGCTTTTTTTTATTTTTCTCTTTTCATAGCACATCTACAGACCAAGACGTTTTTTTAGACACCTCAACCAAATTTTTACACCAAGTAGTTCTCTCAATATAGTGGAGACAGACAAAAACATGTTTCAAATTAATATATAGATTCTTTCCTGTTGCCACACTGTAAAAAAGGCATAATAATTAAAAAATAAAATGATAACACGTAAACTTTGCTTTTATAAGGCAATAAAAATTCTAAAAATTCAGATTAACTCGCTGTATTTTTGCATTTCCAAAAATGAAATAAAGAAATAAGAGAAAAAATGGCGAAATAAATAAATATCTTTTCCTGTTGCCACACTGTAAAAAAGGAACAATAACTAAAAAATAAAATGATAACATGTGAACTTTGTTTTTATAAGGCAATAAAAATTCAGATTAACTCGCTGTATTGTTGCATTTCCGAAAATGACGTCATTCTAAAAAAGAAATGTGCATTTTTCGTATATTAATTGGGACGTTCGACTTTTTTTTTATTTTTCCCTTTAATAGCACATCTACAGACCAAGACCTTTTTTCAGACACCTCAACCGAATTTTTACACCTAGCCGTTCTCTCAATATAGTGGAGACAGACAAATGTTTCAAATTAATATATAGATTGACTGCACAAGCGTCCTAGGCGTGAGAGGGAAGGCATTACATGGAGGTCTTTTTAAGGGATCCTAGTCCGTATTTATACAAGTTTTGGAGAAAACCATGAAAAACTTAGAACGACTAGGCCTACCTGGGTTCAAACCCGGTACCTCATGTCAACCAGCTTTGAGTGCAGGATAATTTTAACTATTCATATTTACATTATTCATCTATATACATAAATATATATTTCATAATTATTGCCTATTATTAGTTTATTCAAATTTTAAAAGCATTTTAGCAATGATTTTGTTTTTCTTATTATATTAACATACTTGAACTAATTCTTCTACAAAAACATTTCTAAGTGGAGAGATTCTTCTCTCTGGTAGACAAGAAGTGCCATGTTCAATTCCAGGTTACACTCATTGACCTTGCCGAGCTCATACATATATCTTAACCGAGTTCATTAATCAAGTTTAATCACCACCTTCTTTAAAAATAGTGACCAATTCCAAAAAAAGAAAACTATTCCTCCAATTGAACAAGAAGGACTTGTTTTTTAATGTATTTTCTAATTCAAGGAGGAAAAAAAAAAAAAATCAAATTTTGATGTGTAAATTGTTTATTCTTAATATCTTAAGAATAGATTAGAGTATAATTTAGTTATTTTTAACGAATTTTAAAAGTATTTATCAGTTTGGTTTTGGTCAGTTTGTACATGTTTTCATATCCATATATAATATATGTATTTTTAAAATTCCATTAAATATATATGTTAGTCAGTTTTCAGAGAAATCGTAAGATGATTTCTGTTAAAACTAATATGTAGCATAAATTAAATTAGTTTGTATAGAAGGACTCAAAGCCAGATCGCCTTTATTACAATACAGTAAGACCCCGCTTAACGCTGTTTCGGTTTAGTGCTCTTTTATTTCAACCCGGGGATTCCCCCCAAAATTGTGCGCACGCAGCGCTAGGTTTCCAAATAACATATCCGAAACAATGTAGTTGTGTTTCTTGTTTAGTGCGGTGCTGTACGGACGCATTTATATTTTTATACTTGTTTAGCGCTGTTTCGCATTACGCTCTACTTTGATGGAACATATCCCCTGCGTTAAGCGGGGTCTTACTGTATCTCTAATTATAATTATGATGCAGGCTTTCGAATTCCGATACTCCACTCACATTTCGTATTGAGGATTTTTAACACTATTTAGCCCGCAGATGCAAGTTTCAGAGAAAAATCAGATACAACTTTTTTTATAACAATGCTTATATTACCTTTCTATCTCAGCTTCTAATTAAGATAATTTCATAGGTAAAATATCATTTTAAAAGTCATTTAAATTGAAATTGAAGAGTAATATATTTCAAATCTTTGTCGCCAGAGGACGGTTTGACATTTTAATAATTCAATATCTCCAATTCTGATTATGAGTGAATTACTTACAGGGAAAAGATTGGGAGACCATAGGCCCAACCAGGTTGCAGATTTGCCACAATCA
This sequence comes from Salticus scenicus, assembly GCA_963930645.1. NCBI lineage: Eukaryota > Metazoa > Arthropoda > Arachnida > Araneae > Salticidae > Salticus > Salticus scenicus. Next base: position 176,639,943 of record OZ005653.1, read on the forward strand.
CAATTTTCAAAGGTCCTTTACATGGTGAGCAAACAGGCAGTTTCAAATCATGAAACGTAAAGTGGCGCCTTAGTTGCCACAGAGCAGAAATTAGCTACAGTTAAAATTTCCAAAGCTATTTGCAATATAAGCAAGGAAGCTGTTGTAAGTTCTAAAATGGAGATAAGGCACCTTCAAGTGGAACATTGCTAAAGTCAGAAATTTCAAAGATCATAACATGATGAGCAAACAGGCTGTTTCAGATATTGAAACGGGAAGAGGGTGCTACCGAGCAGGAATTTACTGAGATTAAATTTTTTAATAAAGCTACTTTCACTATATATCAATAAGCTGTTGTAGGACCTGAAATGGGGAAAAGGTGCCACTGAGCGAGAGTCGGAGGATTTTTCAAGGATCGTGAACCAGCTGGTCGCCGTAGGCGGCTAGTTCTTAATAAGATAATTACAAAAAATTAAACATTAATTATACATTAAAATCAAAATTTCTAAAGTCTTATTATGATTAAGTTATAAAGTAAATTTTTTTTTAATTATATAATTGTTATTCTAAAATTCTGTATATCTGCCCTTTACAACAAAAAACTGGATTTTAATAATTATTTAGTGTTGCTTTATTAAATTTTTCATAGTCAATAAATTCTCATAAAATATTTTTAATTATTGCCCCTCTACGTTACTTAACAGTGTTGCACAACAGATTTCAAGACGTTTTTTTTTTTAATTAATTTTTTTTTTTTATATTCCTCAAGTCTCACAATTTTTTTTATATTAATAAACAACTTTTTACTTTCTTCTATATTCAATAGAAGAAAGTGTTGGATTCGTAAAAATTTTCAACTTCGGATTTTTGATGGATTTACATGTTTTGAGAGCTGTAGAACATGATTTGACCCTTTTTAGAAAATGTCTGTGTGTGTGTGTGACAGAATTTTGTGGTGACAGTATCTCAGGTACTACTGCACAGAATTTCATACAAATTGGTATGTAGTTACACATTGACATAAATTAGTGCCTATCAACTTTCGGTAAAAATTGGAAAAAAAAAAAATGTGTATGTAGGAGCCTTGCTTCCCCTCCTGTGGGTGAAGTTCCCCTCGAACGGAGTAAATTTTCATGATGGGTATCTTTCAAAAGAGCTCGCCAATACCTTTAAAACGAATGGTTGAACCATCGATCTGCGATAATTTAAAATAAAGTTATAATTTTTTTTTTATTTTTAATCAAAAAAAATTTTTTTTTTATGTAATATTGAGAATAAATTCCACATTTTTTGGATATTTTATGTTATACTTCTTCTCCAATATGGAAATCGTCTGCATTATCATGGAAGATAATTTTTTTAAATAATAATTTTAATAAATTATTTTTATTGAGTGAATTTATTTATGAAAATATAGAAGTCATGTGGTGGCCACAACATACTAGTTTTTCTTGCTTTTGTATAGGTAATTTTTTATTATGTTTTAATAAAATAATTATAATTTTTTTCCATGGGAGATTTTTTTCTCCCTACAGAGCAGTTTGAGAACCTCCAGTATTTCTGAAAATTCTTTGTTTATGTTCTATTAATGTACATAATGTTTGTTTTATATTTATATGTTTATTATAAGTTAGATAAAAGTGGAATTTTAAATAAGGACTTTGAAAAAAACACTTGGGTTTTTTCAGGTGGGTTTTATTGGGTCGGATAAAATCAAGCCAACCCTGCCTTCTTTCTACTAAAGTGAAAAGAACTTTCTTTATTGAGAGGTTACCATACAATTAAGCATAAATACATTAGCACAACACACTATACATCAGGCCTATGATTATGGCAACCATTCACTTGTATCTCCCAAATATGACTGTTTACTAGTTGGCAAATTGTATCATATAGTCAGTAACTAAACACATCCGAAAGTAAAATTGCTATGCTAGGAAACAAATTTGACATTTAGTGATTTAGTCTATAACAACCTTGTGTAAAATATTACTCAATGCTGCAAAGCTTTAAAATTACCTTCAAAAAATGACATGTGATATGTCGTTTTATTTTAAAATATAAAGAGATATCATTTACAATCATTGCAGTATTGAATAATAACAAGGACATTGAATACAGTTTCACTTAACACAAATAAATTTTAAGAAATATGTTCAGGAAAAATATCATTGCTGACATCAAATGACTTATCAGCATTTCTTTGTATTTGACTTAAATATATATTAATACTTTTTATCAAAATATAGTGAAAATTGTAAACATTTATAAGTATGTTTCAACTTTACAAAATCTTTTAGATTAGTACAAACAATGGAACAGAAGAAAACTAAAACTGCTAAGATTGAGTGATAAACCCTGATTAAAATCAAATGAATTTAATAGCATAAAAATGAAAAAATATTTATGCAATCAATCTAAACCATTTGTAATAGAGTCAGCGGGTGAAACTATTTGATATGCAAAACCCTCCTAAAACTGCTACATGAATGTAGAATGAAAGGCAATGGCAGACTTAATGATATCATATGGCTATTATTAATAGTACAAGTAGTACTTATCATAAGTGATATTTAGAGGATTCTTAATACATTACAAGGTAAATAAAATATCCGAAATGAGAAATCTCTAAAATACAACAATAATTCAACATGAAGTTCAAGGATAGCATTTTTTTCAAAAACCCTGAATACAGGGGTAGCCCCTGAAAAGTTTCATACCTGTATCATCAAAATAATTTGTGAAAATGTATAAAAAGAAACATAAATATTAATTTGAAATAATAACTCAAACTGCTCATCATTATTTAACGCACAGTTCATATAAATGAAATCTAGTTTATAAAAATATTTTCTTTTTAAAACAAATGATTAAATATAGATTAATTACTGTAAAGGTGTATATTATGAAAATATTTCTATATTTAAAATATTATGAAATAAATTTTTCTACGTCTGTTGAAATACACATGTGTTGCTGAAATTTTCAAGGGATAAAATTGGTAAGAAAAAATAACTTAATATAAGTGAGGTATAACATTCTAATACAACGAATAAAAATCGTAATTCTCATCAGATATTACGATGTTGACAAACAACATGCATTTTACCCATCACGTGACCACTTTCCCCAGAAAATTTTTCTGGGTTAAGTGTGCAAAGCCCGGGCTACCCATTCACCAGCTGTGAACGCCTTGGGCCAATACCTTCTAATCAAGGCCTTCCAACCGCAAAACCGGAAGTGGTGTGACGTATGAGCATTTGGGCCAGTTATTTCACATGTAATGAGAGCGTCGAATTCGAAATTCGAATACTTTCTTATTAGAAGTTTTAAAAGTCGTTTATCATGTTTCTGATACTTTTTCTTTCAGAAGACGAACTCGAGAAGTTTTAATAATCATCAAATCAATTTTACAACCAAAAGTAAGTGTTAAATACTTTACTTTATTGTGTAATTTTTTTATTGTAAGCTTTGTTAGTATTAATTGCTAGAATAAATCTTTAGCAATATTCTAACAATATGAATCGTATTTAGAACTTGTTTTAATGTATATAGTTGTTTAAAATGCATAAAATTTAAAATACGTTATTATAAATCTTAGTTGTACGTATCGTTGTATTATAAAAATAAGTATATTTAATTTGTGTGAACTATAATTGTTTGCATATATTTTTAATGTTAAGCGCATACTAATATTTTTATACACATAATTACAACGCTTTATTTTTCTCTAAAGATGGTTCAGAAGTGTTCTGTGCCTGGGTGCAAAGGGAATTATACAAATGGTCCCAAAGTATCTGTATTTGGTTTTCCGAAGGATGAAAACTTACGGAAATTTTGGAAAAACGCTATACATAGGGATTTTGAAATAACTCCTAATTCTAAGGTATGTTTTTTAAATTATCATTTGCAACATTTATCGATCTCAGAACAAAAATATAATATTCATACTTTTTTTATATTTAAAATTTTTAATGAGATGAATTAAAAAATAAAGGTTTTTTGTTTATCTGTTATGTATTCTATGCTTTTTTTTTTTTTTTTTTTTTTTATTTAAATATATTTGTCAAATGGTTGATAATTGTAATATGTAATAAAAAATTGACTTTTTAGTTATTAACTATTTGATACCAAATTTTTCAGAAGAAATTTGAGAAAAAATAATATGAATTTAAATTATTACATGCTGCATTCTGTTCTCAGTTTAAAATCAAATTGCAATATTTATTATTAGCGATAAATAATAGATATCTTGGTATATATATATTCAACTTTATGTTATTTGTTTCATTAAAAATGATTGATGATTGTAATAAAAGGTTGATATTTTTAGTTATTAAAAATTTGATTTTTTTTTTTTTTTTTAGAACAAATTTATCCAAAAATAATATAAGTTTAAATTATTAGCTAATCTGTTCCCAATTCAAAAGCAAATTGTGTACGTGCAGCATATTAAGTATTCGTGATAAATAAATGGTATCTTATTAAAAATATATACTTAATTTCTTTTTATTTGCTTCATTCTTAGCACATTTAAATTTAAGAACCATTTGCTATTTTAATTTAAACATTTTTTTTTTCTTTTAACTATGCTCTATAAATTAAGTAATCGATTGTAAACAGTCAGTTGTATATACTATTTCCACAATAACTTAAAATTCATTATGATTTTCTTCCATTTACATAAGAAAAAAGTATTGGATTTTTGAAAATTTTCTTTATTTGGCTTTTGGTTCATTTACACGTTTTGAGATTTCTTTAAACCCGTTTTAGGAGATGTCTGACTATGTATAATGAAATTTTTATGTTTTGAGTGCTGTGTCTCACAAAATAATAAACAGAATTGTACAAAAGTTTATATTTGGATGCACTTTGATATAAATTGGTCCTGAATAGCTTTTGGTACATATCGCCCAACAAATGGCGCTACTATGCTGCAATTTCTCACAATTAAGGAAAGATTATACCTTAGCTTCTATTGTGTGTAACTTCCCCTAACTTGATGTGCAAGTAGTCGATTGTGAAAGACTATGTTTATTCAACTTAGGTACATATAGGTCAAAAGGTAATGCTAGTATGTTGCAATTTTCCGTTTTTAAGAAAACGCTATATTTGAGCTTCTAAATCCACTAAACTTGATATGTGCAACAGCCATTATAAAATATTGTACTGATTTAATTTGGACGCATATCGGCCGACCGATGTCGTTGGCATGATGCAAATTTCTCTATTTATAGGAGAGCCATATCTCAGCTTCTATGATATGTATATACATTGAATATGAATTTTATATGTAAGATGTATGTTATGAAAAACTATGCCGAATCAATTTGGATGTACATCAGATGACGTGCGGCGTTACTATTACTATTTGTAAATTTTCAGATAGTTATATCTCAGCATCTATTGGTTAAATTAGTTTGTAAAATATTTATTGTGAGAAACTGTGTTGATTAAATTTTTGTGTGTTGTAACAGATAGATGGCGCTATTATATTAAATAATATAGAAGAAAATTTTGTAATGGCTGCAGTATATTAATTTTAAATATAGTGGATCAAATATATGTTAGTAATTTGTGACTGTTAATTATGAACGATTTATTTATAAATTGTCAAGTATAGTTCCCCAGAAAAATGTTAAAATTCAGATAGTGTAAACCATACATTTTACTCTTTGCTTTTGTGTAAATTGTATGGTTAATACCTGACATTTTTTTATCCACAATAGTATTAAGACACAATAAATACATATACTTTATCATTAATGGTATATGTAAAACTTAAATATTTCCAATTTAACAATAAAAGTTTTTATGATTTAACCCCAAGTAATTTAAAATAATTTATTTACAAATGTGTAATATGCTTGAAAAAGAGAGCAATTTTTACAGTATCACGCAAAATAAATAAAATAAATAATTTTATTCTACTTTTATTGAAAGTTTAGACTATTTCGAGCATTTTTACTCTCTTCTATATTCAATAGAAGAAAGTATTGGATTTGTGAAAATTTTTGACCTCGGGTTTTTGATGGATTTACACGTTTTGAGAGCTGTAGAACACGATTTGACTATTTTTAAAAATGTCTGTCTGTCTGTGTGTGTGTGACAAAATTTTGTGGCAACTGTATCTCAGGAATTACTGCACAGGATTTCATACAAATTGGTATGTAGCTTGGAATAAATTAGTGCCTATCAACTTTTGGTAAAAATTGTCTTACAGGTTGCGTTGCCATCCCGCTTTTTGTAAATTTTTAACATGGTGGTATAGGACAAAATTTTGTATAAATATGCATAAAGAGGATTATTTTTTAATAATCATTATGAAATTTACAAGAATTATTTATAATAGAGATAGTCAAATTGGAAAAATTTTTTGTATGTGTAGGAGCCTCGCCTCCCCCCCCCGGCGGGGGGCCCCCTCGAGGGGAGTAAATTTTCATGATGGGTATCTTTCAAAAGAACTCGCCAATACCTTTAAAACGAATGGTTGAAGCATCGATCTGCGATAATTTAAGATAAAGTTATCAATTTTTTTCATTTTTAACGCAAATAATAATAATAATAATAATAATAATAATAATATTGACAATAAAATTGACTTTTTTTTTTAAAGTATTTAGTGTTATACTACTTCTCTAATATGGAAATCGTCTGCCTTGTCGTGGAAGATAATTTTTTTAAATAATTTTAATAAATTATTTTTACTGAGTGAATGTGTATAGGAAAATATAGAAGAATGTCATGTGGTGGCCACAACATACTATTTTACATTTAGTGTAGTATAAATCAATACAAAAAACCCTTAATGGGTTAAAGGTTTGTGACGCAGCACTGCACTTTATGGCTATAAGAATTAGAAATACGGGTCTTAAAAATAATGATATCAAATTTTCAGTGACGCTTTGCTATTAATTAAAAAATGCAGAGATTTTCTTATTTGAATTTGTTTTTTTCTTCTATTTCTTTTTACAGTGTAAACGTTATTTTCAACATAAAATAATATATAACATTTACTTACCGATATACCTTTTCATTCACATCTCTTATAATATCAAAATATGTGTTTTAAAAGAAATGATATAAAATTCCAGCAACGCAGTGATGTTACACTAAATGATTTGTTTTTAAATTCCACTGCAATTATTTTGTTTTGCATATTAAAGTATATTTGCACATTGAAATATTGCTTTTAATTTTCAAATACGCAGTCAAATATATCACTTTCATTAAGTTTATATTATGTACTGAAATGTACTTATTTCAATGAATTATTTTATCTTCTGCGTCACGCTATCCAAAACTACAACTAAAAATTTCGCTTTTTTCAATTAATTTGGATAAGATGGCACAAAATAAACAATTCCATAAATTTTATTTACAGTTTTGGATAGCGTGACGCAAAAGATAAAATAATTCATTGAAATAAGTACATTTCAGTACATAATATAAACTTAATGAAAGTGATATATTTGACTGCGTATTTGAAAATTAAAAGCAATATTTCAATGTGCAAATATACTTTAATATGCAAAACAAAATAATTGCAGTGGAATTTAAAAACAAATCATTTAGTGTAACATCACTGCGTTGCTGGAATTTTATATCATTTCTTTTAAAACACATATTTTGATATTATAAGAGATGTGAATAAAAAGGTATATCGGTAAGTAAATGTTAGATATTATTTTATGTTGAAAATAACGTTTACACTGTAAAAAGAAATAGAAGAAAAAAGCAAATTCAAATAAGAAAATCTCTGCATTTTTTAATTAATAGCAAAGCGTCACTGAAAATTTGATATCATTATTTTTAAGACCCGTATTTCTAATTCTTATAGCCATAAAGTGCAGTGCTGCGTCACAAACCTTTAACCCATTAAGGGTTTTTTGTATTGATATCATTACTTTTTAGGGGTTAATGATTAAAATGTAAAATTAAAGGAGCATGGCAATGAGTTTGTAACCCTTAAAAAGTGCAGTTTCATAGTTCATACCACATTAAATTTTACCTCGAACAAAATAACAAACTAAATGAAATTTTAAAAATTTATGAAAAGTGATAAATAAAAAACTTTAAGAAAGAATATTTGTTGTGTGATGGAAACACGCAACATTACAAAGGCATAATATAGTATATTTTAAAAATAACAAACAATTTCTACAAAAAAAAAAAAAAAAAAAAGAGAGAGAGAGAGAGAGATTTATATTATTTTATTTAATATTCAATTTCTTTGGTTCAACGGTTCATCTGTTTCTTAAATAGTTCAACAGAATATTTAAAATGAATGTTCAAAAAATAATTTGTTTACGAAAGTTTTTGTAAAAAAGTGTTATGAATAAGTTTTTAAAGAGCTCCATTCACCGCATAGATTTTGGTTAGATTAAAAAAAATTAAACACATGTTTTTAAATGGTCCAATTGAATGAACAAAATATTAATATTTTGTTATATTTTTAATTGGAGATGTTTAAAGTAAAATTTTGTAAGGATTTGTCAGTAATTTTCCAAAATACCTAACACCATGGGGGTGGGGATCAGATCCTCCTTTGGAAACTCTGATAATTCTAAAAAAGATGCTTAATCAATCTGAGGGAGATTTTGTTTGGTTTAAAATTAATTCAGATGGGGAAAATAGGAGGGGGGCAATCAGTTAGACCACTTTGAAATTTTAATCGGGAAAACGTTTTTTTAGAAAATGTTTTGTTGAATGTAGTTTTATTCCTATCTGGTTAAATATACTGTACCTAGTTCCCACATTTTTCCTGGCTAGAATTCCTGAAAATTTTCTAAAACGTGGTGAAGGGATTTTGGACATTGCCTCATTCTCTAAAATTGGGTTATGGGGGTAAAAAGTATACTAAGAGATCTAACATTAAAATTTTAAATGATAAGGATTTTTTAGCACTTTGAGAAATCTTCTAAATGCAATCACTTCAACGATACTTTTTTAAGGTTGGTTGGTAGTAGGTTTTAAGGCCAACTGACTACGCTAGGGTCCTAGGTCCTAGGCATATAGGTAGAATGACCTCCATGAGGTCTTTCTAAGGGGTCGAGGTCCGTATTTAAGCGAGTTTCGGAGAAAAACACTGAATAAACGGCTAAGTGAAAGAGTGCAGGATGGGATCGAATCCGGCACCTCTCATCCACCGCTCGGCCGCTGGTGGGGCATTTTTAAGGAACTTATATAAATATATATTTTTTTTTCTAAAAGTCCCATCTTCCTCCCCAAATCTATCGGAAACGACTAAGGGAAGACAATAAACTGCAATATCTGAATAAAGGCAATAAACAAAATTTGCAAAATAATACAAAATTTGAAATGTATTATTAATTTCTAATTTAAAGGTTGCAGATGCATGGTAATTTCATTTTATATCAATATTATATGTAAGAAATAAGTCTGTACAAGTGAAGGAGGATTTTGTTTTTTTTTTTTCTAGAGTAGCTTTTATTGTTATATTCATGCCTGCTCCCTACTGTTAAATTTAAGAAAGAAATAATTATTATTTTTGAAGTATAGATTTAATTTAAAAGAGAAAAATAAATAAAAATAGAACAATCTTTAAAATGTGAAACTTTTATACTGATAAATATTTAATTAGTATAGTTTTTTACTGGAAATTTAATGAACAAAGTAATTTATAAAATAATACACTGTATAATTCTTTATTATAATTATTATAATTATTATAATTCTTTATTATAATTAATACACTGTATAATTATTTTATCAGTATGCTTTGCAGAAGTATATTATTTCGTAAAATTAAGTATCACAATGCGAAAAACAAAATTAATTAATTAATATTTTTAAAAATATATTATGGGTTGAAATTAAAGTCAAATAAAGATGTATTTTACTTAATTTTATTTTATTACTTATTTTACTAATTTTAATTCTATTTTCAGAGTTTTTCCAATGCATTTAAGTGTTTGGTAACCGAGTTTTTTTTTTTTTTTTTCATTACACTATTATTTTATAAAATTAAAAAATAATAATAATAACGGAAAACATGCAATTTTAGATTTGGATTTGATATATTATAATTATTACAATCTTTGTAAAATATTTCATTTACATACTATATTATAGAAATTTAATGAGCAAATTAATCAATTAATTATTATTATTATTATTATTATTCAGGATTTTTTTTATCCATAGTTTAAGTGATTTATCACTTAGTTTTAAAAAAAATTACAAATATGATTATGATATTATCTATCATTTTTATGAAAGTAAAGAAAAAGGTTTTTGTTGTTTCAATCACTTTTTAAAATAAAACCAATTTTGAAAGTTAACAACGTATCAACTTGAAAACAATGGAATTGAATGAATATTTTGATTAAAAAAAATATTATATAAAATACAAATCTCCAAATAAATAACACATTTAATATATATATTAAAGAAAGAAAACTATTTTATTTTGTAAGTTTGTTTTTGACACTAACTGCCGATAGATGGAGCCAAATTACCTATCTGAGATTGAATATTTCAAATGGAAACGAAGACTGTATACGTCCGCGAACATTCCAAACCGGATTACAATCTTTTCTTTTGAGCGATGCGAAAGAAAATAGTGTAATCCGCGAGGTAATATAGTTCCATTTTTTAAGTGAAATATATAAAAAACAAGAGTTTTTTGGGAAAAAACGAAGCACGTCACGTTTCTTAGACAAAATAAATTAATATCATATATCAATTTCATAAAATTTCTTCGAGCCGTTTTCGAGAAAAAAAACTCACACAATTACCATTTTTCCTTTGAAGTCTTAAATTGCAATTTCAGATCTCAAAATATATAGAATGTGGAAGTGTGAAACTTTCAGGATAGCATCATGCAGAAGATAAAATATTATTCTGAAAACATCAGATCAAAATATCTCCTATTTACTGAGATATTAAATGTCGTCGTTTCCAAATTCTTCTGATGTAAAACTAGCTGTATAATAGAGTGTCGCTGCTAAGCTTTGTTTGAGCTTTGCTGCGTCACTCAAAAAACTGTCGTTTTTTATGATATGCTAAAACACACTTAAAAAAAATTCTGTCCATAGACTATAATGTATTGGACTTTTTGTATTTGTCGGTACATACGTAAATTATCAAGATAGCGTTTATAATACGGTTGTCAACTTTCAAATAGGCTTAAGAATCGCGTACTTACAACTATATATTCATTTAAACATTAATAAAGTTAAAAAAAAAAAAAAAAAAAAAAAAAAAAACTTTAATAAAACTAGATTGATTTTGGAAAAAAAAAAAATCTCGTGCGTGTTTTCCTAAAGTAATCTTTTTTTTTTTTTTTTTTTTTTTTTTTTTTTAAAGGTTTGTGAGCTCCATTTCAAACCCGAAGAAATTATACAAACAATAACATATTTCGAGAAAACAGAAGGAAAGTTATATCAAGTTCCACGAACTAAACCAGTCGTAAAAGATGGCGCTGTTCCTTCAATTTTCAGTGGTTTGCCTTCATATCTGTCAAAACCAAGCACGTCAAGACAAAATCCTGTAGAAAGATCACAAATGAAAGAAGCTGCTGCCATCCAAAAATCGATTCAAGCGTCTCTAGACTCCTACCAAGCGGAACAAGCCAAGAAAGTAATTAATTCTGTTAATGATATCAGAACTCACTTAAGAAAACTCTCTAATTTTTGGACTGTTTTGGATCAAACCCATTTTGTAATTTGTAATATAGATTATTCTCCTTTTCCATCTATTAAATATAGTTTATTAATTAGTGATGATCTACATATAAGTGTATTCTATAAAAGCACAAAATTAAGAAATATTGGTCAGTCATTTGCCATTCCTGATACTATATGTAATACTGATGTACTGTTTGATATTTTAGATAGACTGGAAAATTTTGATAAAAAAATAAGCAACAGTACAATATCTGCTGCGGCAAGTGTAACAGACGTTCTTTTTAATTCTCTTGTAGATATTATATCAGAATTAGAAAATGTTGCAGAAGGGGACCAGCAAAATACTCTTGCTTTCATATCTGAGCAAGTTTCTTTGATTCAGAAAAAAATTACAGCTAGATGTTATTCCTTTAATACTATGATTTTTGCTTGCATTTTATTTACTATTTCGCCTCATGCTTATAAATTTATTAGAACATGTCATAAAATTATTCTTCCACATCCTAATACTGTTAGAAATTTATGCTCAACTTATAAAATTAATCCGCAAATAGAACAAAAAGAGTCAAAATTTTTGTCTTATATGAGGCGTAAAATTATTTGTTTATCAGACGTTGAACGATATGTAACTCTGATGTTAGATGAAATCCACATAAAACCATATTTTGATTATAAAGGGGGTAATATAGCTGGAGTTGCATTTAATAATGAGAAAGCTGCTACTTCGGCATTCGTTTTTATGAGTGAGAGCATACAGTCTAAATTTAAAGAAGTGGCTCATGTGTTACCTGTTCAAAAGATAGATGGGCTTATACTGCATACAATAATTAAAGATGTAATATGTGGATTGGAAAAAATCGGTTATAGAGTAATTTGTATAATAAGTGATAACAATTCTATAAATAAAAAGGCAATTTCTTTCTTTAATTCTCCCCCTAAAGTAAGTTTTGTATATAAACATCCAACTAATGCACAGAGACCCCTTTTTTTTGCTGTAGACACAGTTCACATTTTAAAGTCGATTCGTAACAACTGGCTAAATCAAAAAAATGATGGCCAGCAATTCTTTTTTCCAGGATTTAGTGCAGATTCAGATAATACACAAGTTCAGGTAGCTTCGTTTAAAGCAGTAAAAGATTTATATCGTTTAGAATGCACTAATTTGTTAAAATATGGTTATAGTTTAACTAACAGTGCATTAGCTCCATCAAGCATTGAACGGCAGAAAGTAAAATTGGCCTTGCAAATATTTAATGAGTATGTTGGAAATGCTCTGTTGACATATGGTGTTGAGAGGAATATAGCATTCGCAAAAAGTACAGGTGAATTTATTTTGATCATTTGTAAATGGTGGAACATAGTGAATGTGAAATCCCCTTTTAAAGGAAAACGATTGAACAATGTTTTTCAACAACCTTTTACACAAGATGACAATAGTGACCCAAAGGAAGAATTCTTGAACAACTTCCTAGATTGGCTTGAAAGATGGGAAAATTGTAAATTTTCTACAGGAATGTTAACTAAAGAAACACATTCAGCTTTATATGCCACAACTCATTGCATATTGGAATTAAAAAACTATTGCTTTTCAGAGCTTGGGATGGACATATTTTTAGCAGGGAAAGTACAGACTGATAATTTAGAAGCTCGATTTGGGAAGTACAGAAGGCTATCAGGAAGTCAATACCACATTTCACTGAGACAATTATTTGAGAGTGAACACAAACTACGATTACAGAGTTTTCTATCGGGGGAAAAATCAGAGACTGAGCAAATTTTAATAGATTGGGAAAATATGGGATTAAATAGTATTGAGAGTAATTATGAAATAGATGTTGATCAAGCCGATCTGGATAGTTGTAAGGAATTTCTTCCAGTTTTATATTATATTGGAGGGTATAGTATTTATTCTGTAACGAAAAGATCAAAATGTAATTCTTGCAAAGACAAGTTGACTTGGCCAGAAGAATTGGATATAGCTGTAAATTCTACGTCAAATCATTTTGATTTAATTTCTAGATTAAACCGGGGAGGTTTGCTATATCCAAGTCCATATGTTGTCAATATTGTCATGCATAATTATGTAGTTATGAAAAAACTTATGAATTACCCTACGTTTTTAAAAGAAACAAATCAAAGAAATACACTTGTAAAAACAACAAATAATATTTTATCGAGCATTGAATTTTCAGATTTTGATGTATGCGACTTAGGTCATACGTCCGAGGACATCATATTATCAATATTATGGGTTTCTTCAAATATACTGTTAAACAATTTTTGCAAAACTCTTAATGACTGTAGTTCCTCTCAGTCATGTAAAAAAAGAAAGCTCAGTAAATTTTTGAAGATGTAATTTCTTTCTATGTGTAATTTATTTAGTAATTTTCCGGGTATTCGTTCATGTAAAAGTTTAACAGAAATAATTTTTTCAATAGAATTTATAAAAGTGAAAATTATAAATATATATTTGCTATTTATTGTTTAACTACAAAATTAAAATGAAAATGATTTACTTCATTGGATTTTTAATTATCTGTTTTAATTCTATAGATCAAGTGAATAAATAAATAAATAAATAACCGCAAACAAATACATTTTTTTAAATATGACATCAATATCATACTTCACATGCAAATACGTACGAAAACCATGCGAAGAAACCGACAATAATGATAATATAATGTCATTATACTAATAGATTGAGACTCTATTATTATAATAGAAAATTTTTGGGTAGTTCAAAAATAACAGTAATAATAATTTTAAGGGTTCTTTAAATATATATATATATATATATATATATATATATATATATATTAGAATGTATTTTTGTTCAATATTATATACCTTACTACTTGCATTTAACACACACACACGCACACATATATATATAAACTAATGCCATTTTGTGTAAAAAAATTCCAATATATTTATGAAATTTATTAAAAAGCATAATCAGATTTCTGTTATAGTCAACTGATAAGAAAATAATTTGATAGGAATATTAAAAATTCTCCTTACCGTTAAATGAGTTAATCTTGAATATATCGCCTGAATGTTTTAGAAATGCCTCTGATGCTTTTGCCAAAAATTTAAAGTTAGTAGATTTTTTGATTCATTGTAAAATATGTTAATCTTCGGAAAAATTACCTTTTACTAATGGTGATTTCCGAAAACAAATTATTTTTTTTTCTCTGTATATATTACTTTTTCCTTTCCACGCTGATTCAAAATGAAACTTGGACAAATGAGGAATTTTCTCTCGGATTCATTGTTAAAAATTTTCGATGCTTATAGGTAAATGATTATTTCTCATTAAAACTTTATAATTTTTAGTTTAGTAATTATATTAAAATACTAAATATAATAAATAAAACTGAGAGTAAAAAACAGCATTTGAATAACTATTCCAAACATATATATTTTTATTAACATTACTAGTAGGCAAAAAGCGTAAACATCAGCAGTCATACATAAAATTTCTTACTTATGTGGGAGAAAAACATGAATTATTTTTAAAAGCATAATTTCCCTTTTTATGTTTACAATTTCAAATATTTCTCTCTTTTAATTATACATTCCAATACTCTCATAATCTTAGTATACTAAATAGCTTCTTGTCATTGTTTCTTCCCATATCTGCACTGAAAAACAGAGAAATTGATTTTAGCCAGCACATATTTCTCATAATAGGAGAAGATTAATCTAAGAATCAACTGAATAGAATACCATTTGTTTCTTTTCTGTTTCAGAACTATTTGGATCTGTAAATAACTAAGTTTGGAAAAATTACCAAACAGTTACTAACAAAAAATTAAGAAGTATTACAAAACACAAGGCATGTAAAAAATTATGTTTTATTACCCAATGATATTTGTGCTTTTATATTATTATTATTAAATTGCGTCGCTATCCTCCATCTTCTGATTAATTTTTATGTAAATTATAAAACAATCTTCTTTATGCATATGAAACATAGTTATAATTTTCAATAAAATTATTTTATCTTGATTTTTGTGTTTTTTGTTTTATTTTAATAACATAGTTTTAACTAAGGAGAAATCTTATTTAAATAAGTCATTTAAATCTTAATCTAAAGAATGTTGAATGTAATGTTATCAGGTAAGTGAGAGTTATTTTGGATGATCAAATACTTGTAAATTATTGTTATATATTAAAATTTCACTGTGATTAAAATTTACAGAGACTTAAAAAAAAAAAAAAAAAATCATAACTAACACGGTAAAAGGTTTTTTATGAAAATTTTATGTCCACCTCCACTTGAAAAAAAAAAAATAAATAAATAAATAAAATATATATATATATATCATTAATATTTATGATTTTAAAACTTTAAATGACCTAAAATTTGGAGTTCAATGTCATGTATAGATTAGTACATTGTATCGTCTATGCTTTCGAATTTGTACTGACCCACTTGTAATTCAAACAGAAGATCGTTATGCAGAAGTTAACACATTCTCAAAGTCTCTTATTCAAAAATATTTTAGGGATTTTACATTATATAATCTGTGACGAGAAATTTATAATTTTGATTTTTTAATAAAGGTATCCCTTGAAAAGGCACGAAAATATATACACTTACACACATACTTTTATAAATACATGCATATCTGTTATAGTTGTACAACTGTTAAAAAGAAAATACCTTTTCAGCGTATTACTAAAATTTATTGCTATTAATAAATGTACACATGAAATGAGAGACATTTGCTACTTATCTATAATTCTAAAGTAGTGGAAAAAATCCATTATTTAAAAAATATATACATATATTCAGGTGGCTTAAAGATTAAAGAAAAAGAACCTTAAAAAAAGGGGGGGGGGTACATTTATTTTTGTAATCATAGCGTAAAAACGAAAGCACCGAGGAGAAATAAAAATATTTCTAAATCCATTTACAAAGATGTGCATAAAAAGTGGCCTAAAGCATGTGACGTCACAATCAGCTTGGAAGGCCTTGATTAGAAGGTATTGCTTGGGCACGCATGGGTAACCCACAAATGATCACGTGATGCCGTCTGTGAACGGTGTGGGTTAACCTGGGCAAGCCCGTGCTCGCCCAGGCTGTGTATCGTGAACTCAACCTAAATATAAGGGCCACGTGTATTAATTTTTGTTCTATTTGTATTACTACTTAACACGGAGTAATATTTAATATTACTCCGTGCTACTTAATATTCGTGCTATAATTTCTCCGCCATTACTTCATGGAAAATTGATTGCTTTTGGAAAAAATATTTCAGTTTATTCAACGTTCGATCGGAAGTAGATTTTTAACTGAAGCTGAACAAATATTTGTTTCAAATCATCTGATTAATTTTTTACTTCCATTAGCCGAAGCAACTGAAATTTTAAATTTGTCATTTGGAAATAAATGGAAGCTTAATTCTGGATTTTTTTATTCTTGGAGTTACAGTGTGGCACACAACAGTAAGTGTTATCTTTTTTACCGGATTTATTCATTTTTATTCAATAAATATATGTGAAATTAAATATCGGCAAGCAATGGCGTCTAGATGAATTCGAAAACTATGCATGTTAATTGTAATTTCACCTTAGCCCACAGAGGGCGAGCATTTCATTACAATCGCGGATAGGCAAAGCCACGGATTAGGATACAGGATGATAAACTAGATAGGGCGGTCAGCGTGGGGAACGGAGCTTTATTTTCCGCATTAATTCAGCCGAACAGAGTAAGCGATCCTATCGCCGCCTGGTGTAGTATCTTTGAAACTCACCGGAAGAAAGGGAAAGCCCGCCCCTTCGGCTTTAGTCATCCAACGAACGAACAGCCAGAAATGTAAAAACGCGCTGATTGGTGTATTTTCGAGATTTGGTCGCCCTCTATCTGTAAGATGAAAATTACTACCTTTCCGTAACATTAGGGGGTACATACAAATGAAACACTTCCGTTTGCAAAGCCGTCTGCAGCCGTTTGCAAGCGTTCCAAATGTATGACTACAGTCGGCAGCAAAAGCATACGAGCACTAGAAAAAATTCCTATGTAAAAAAAGCACACTTAACACTGTTTTGTTAAATAAATCTTTGTCGAATAGTGTTCTTAGACTGACTAAGAGCAGGATTCGAGAAGGATTTATTTAACAAAACTGCATTCAGTGTACTTTTTTTATATAGGAATTTTTGCTAGTGCTCGGATACTTTTGCTGCCAACAGTATTTGCAAAAAACTTGCAGAATATACGTCATCGAAGTTGCAAGCGTTCCGTTTGTATGTAACCCTAGTAATACATCCTTCTCTTTTAATCCGTGGGCAAAGCTTTAGCGCTTGAATGCTGCTTGCACTGCATACAGTCGGCAGCAAAAGTATTCGAGCACTAGCAAGAATTCGTACATAAAACAAGTGCACTTAATACTATTTTGTTAAATAAATTCTTGTCGAATCATGTTCTTAGACTGACTAAGAACAGGATTTGACAAGGATTTTCTTAACAGAACTGTATTAAGTGTACTTTTTTTACATACGAATTTTTGCAAGTGCTGCCGACTGTAGGTATCTTTCTAAGGAATCCTAGTCAATATTCGTGTGTGGTTAAAGGCATGTTGAACATGATCTATAGTATAAAAAGCACCACAGAACTGACATTTAAAAGTAATAAGTAAACCTTTTGAATAAACACCATAAGATACAAGTACTTGCAACAATTGTTTCAGATTGAAAAAGGACATGACCCTTCGTCTGGCAAACAAAGTAAACACTAGTGCTGCAAACAAAGCGTTCTTGCATTGTATGGTGTTTATTCAATTTTTTTTACTTATTATGATACATACATATAATGCAAAATTCTATATGACACACAACCTCGTGTTTTTAGGTTTGCATTATAAAGTTATTCTACTGTATGTTAAATATTTCTTTCATTCTGATTGCAGTATGCTGTGATGCAGTATGCTTTTCATGTAGACCTGTGTAATTACTCAAATTAAAGGACAAGGCACTATTACAGGCCTTGTGTGTGTTGTTAAATTCAAATAAATGTGAAAAAATGTCTGTTATAAACAAGACATTTTTTTAGAGGGGGTTCACAAACTATAGTACACAATTTTAAGTGTTAAAATGTAATAAAACAAAAAAATTTCTACAATTTTGAACCCCCCCCCCTCCCCATCATCTGAAAATGGCTTTGGTTATGAACTTATGATGTGTTATTAGACTAAAGTATTATTTGTTTTAAAGTATATAGTGTACTGTAAAAAAAATACTGTTACACTTCATCATTTTTTGTAACAAACTATCTTTCATTTCACATTTTCATATTCAGTTCAGAACTACAAAATCTGCACAACTTAAATTTTGTTGATTTCAGTTTATAAAAGAAATCTTTTGAAACGTGTTTTTTTCTGTCTCCACTAAATTGAGAGAACGGCTAGGTGTAAAAATTTGGTTGAGGTGTCTAAAAAAAGGTCTTGGTCTGTATATGTGTTATGAAAAGAGAAAAATAAAAAAAGTCGAACGGCCCCCCCCCCTGGGCGGCAGGGGTTAAAAACACGTATGCGAGCTTCACTCAGCTCCATATTACTTCACGGTGAAGAAATTGTACATGGGGGGACTAGATTCAAATACTAAAAAATCAATATCTGCGATTTTGGAATTTTCGATTTTAAAGGGGGGGGGGGAAAGGGGAAATTAGTTCGAGAGGGAAATCCGTTCTAGACCCACACATGTAGCACCTCATTTTAAAGGTCTTGAAATTTCATGTTGATTGGGGATGTTTGTATACAATATAGGGCACACTCTGGTGGTGAAAAATGGAACTAAGTGATTTTGTAGTAGGCCCTATCATGTTACACCTTATTTTAAAGGTCTTGGTATTTTCTGACCATTGGTAATGTTCGTACAGAACACACTGTGCCCCCTGGTGGTGGAAAGTGCAACTAAAGGATTTTGCAGTTGACTCCACCGCGTGACACCTTATTTGAAATGTCTTGGAAATTCAAGGCGATTGGCAATGTTCGCATACAACATATTGCGCCCACTGGTGGAGGAAAGTGGATTTTGCAGCGCGTGCGTAGCATGCCTGCTATACGGTGCCGCAGCCACAGGCCGCGGAAACACGAGTCAGACGTTTGTTCGGTTCAAGGTTAATTTTTGAGAATTTTTTCATGTTATTAGCGGCTTGCATATACGCAGCCGCAAGCACCGTGTTCCGAGTTCCGTTCTGTTTCAGGTAATTTTTTTTTTTTTTTTGTTACAGATGATTATTGTTTTCGCGATGCTTTCATTTAAAAATAGAAATTCAAACAAAATCGAGTTAAAGATATAAAACCATACAAATTTAAGGTAATTATCATGGGCCCGGGCATTGCGGGCGGGTTCGTTCGGTTCCAGGTTAATTTTTTGGAATTTTTTTATGTTATTAGCGGCCAGTGTATGCGCTGCCGGGGTCACAGGTACCGGGGTCACAAGCCAGCATTTCGTTCGGTTCGAGTTAATTTTTTTTGTTACAGCTGATTATTTTTTTTTTTCGGAATGCTTTTATTTAAAAATAGAAATTCAAACAAAATCGAGTTAAAGATATAAAATCATACAAAATAAAGGTATTTTCGATTTTAAAGGAGGTAAAAAGAGCAAAAGTAGATTTGGAGGGGGGGGGGATTAATTTGAGAAGGAAATCCATTCTAGACCCACACATGTCGCAGCTCATTTTAAAGTTCTTGAAATTTCATGTTGATTGGGGATGTTTGTATACAATATAGGGTGCCCCTGGTGGTGAAAAATGGAACTAGGTGATTTTGCAGTAGACCCTATCATGTTACACCTTATTTTAAAGGTCTTGGTATGTCTTGACCGTTTGTGTTGTTCGCTGTGCCCCCTGGTGGTGGAAAGTGCAACTAAAATATTTTGCTGTTGACACCACCATGTGACACCTTATTTGAAAGGCCTTGGAAATTCAAGACGACAGGTGATAAAGGTCTTAAAATTTCATGTTGATTGGGGTCTTTGTATACAATATAGTGCGCCCCTGGTGGTTAAAAAGGGAACTAGGTTATTTTGCAGTAGACCCTATAGACTTTTGCAGTAAACCAAATTTTAAAAAGATCTTGGTATTTCCTGACCGTTGGTGTTGTTCATATAGAACACGCTGTGCACCCTGGCGATGGAAAGTGTAACTAAAATATTTTGCAGTTGACACCTTATTTGAAAGGTCTTAGAAATTCAAGGCGATTGGTGATTTCGTATACAACATACTGCGCCCCCTGGTGGAGAAAGTGGATTTTGCAGTGCGTGTGTAGCATGCCTTTTATACGGTGCCGCGGCCACAGGCAGAGGTAACATAAGTCAGAGGTTTGTTCGGTTCAAGGTTAATTTTTGATCATTTTTTCATGTTAACGGCCTGCATATACGCTGCCGCAAGGCACCGGGTCACGAGCCCGAGTTCCGTTCTGTTTGAGGTTTTTTTTGTTTGTTTGTTTGTTTGTTACAGATGATTATTATTGTTATTATTATTATTTTGTATTATTATTATTACCATGGGCCCGGGCAACGGCGGACGGGTCAGCTAACATGTAGTCTTAGTATTAAACGAAATAGAAAATAAAAGACAGCAAGTGTTTATTTGGAGGCAGTTTGATGTCACATTGACAGTACTTTGTAGAAAGTGATGTCATATATAGTATTTCTATTTATAAGCATTTTCCCGACTTTCTTTTTTTTAAGTAAAATGTCATAAGTTATATTAGATGTTTTAACTTGAAATACATTTTAATAACGATACGACGATTTTTGAGACATTACGGTCAATAAAGTGATCGTGGAATTCGACGGGTTCCAGCTAGTATTATATTTAAGTCAGAAAGATTGGATAAATCTAACAAAATGAAGGAAGCGCCCTACAGCAGCATTCCACTGTAGTAGTACATGTAAGAAATCTGTGCTTCATTTTTTTTTTTTTTTTTTGGGGGGGGGGGGGAGGAAGGAACATTACTATGTTTAAGTACAATTTAATTTTTTTCTACATTCTTATGCCACATTAAGATGTACATAATAAAGGAATAACCTAAAACGAGTAGTGATGCGAGGCTAAAAAATTTTCTGTGTTTTTTAGGAAAATTTTCAAAGCAAAAAAAGTAATTATTTTAGTAAATTTAAAATATTACCAGATATATGTTTTGAGCAACTTGCTCAAGAAGGAGAAGGTTAATAAAATACAAGTTAGCTATAGTTGCTAATTAGAATTTTGAATGTCCTTTCAATATCTTTGTGTGAATGCAGTTACAAAGCATTTGGCGACACAATCTATATATTAATTTGAAACATGTTTTTGTCTGTCTCCACTATCCGCGATTGTAATGAAATGCTCGCCGTCTGGTGGGCTAAAGTGAAATTACAATTAACATGCTTTAATTCGGCTTTCATCAGGACGCCATTGCATGCCGATGTTTAGTTTCACATATATTTATTGAATAAAAATGAATAAATCCGGTAAAAAAGATAACACGTAATGTTGTGTACTCCAGTTTAACTCCAAACGACCAAGAAATCCAGAATTAAGCTTCCATTTATTTCCAAATGACAAATTAAAAATTTCAGTTGCTTCGGCTATTAGAAGTAAAGAATTAATCAGATGATTTGAAACTAATATTTCTTCAACTTCAGTTAAAAATCTACTTCCGATCCAACTTCGAATAAACTGAAATATTTTTTTTCCAAAAGCAATCAGTTTTCCATGATGCAATGATGGAAAAATTATAGTACGAATATTAAGTAGAATAACAAAAAGAACAATAATAAAAACACGTGGCTATAATATTTACTAACAACAAAAGCTGAAAAAGCGCCATCTATCGATCATTACAAACGCGGATATTGAGAGAACTACTCGGTGTAAAAATTTGGTTGAGATGTCTAAAAAAAGGTCTTGGTCTGTACATGTGCTATGAAGAGAGAGAAAAAAAAAGTCGAACAATTCCCCCCCCCCCGCTGGGGAAACGGTTTAAAAACACGTTTACGAGCTTAACTAAGCTCCAAATTACTTCACGAGGAAGAAATTGTACATATGGTGACTAGAGTCGAATACTAAAAAATCTCTTTCTGCGAATTTGGAATTTTCGATTTTAAAGGGAAAAAAAGGGGGAAAATAGATTTGAAGGGGGGGGGGAATTAGTTTGAGAGGGAAATCCGTTCAAGACCCACACATGTAGCACCTTATTTTAAAGGTCTTGAAAATTCATGTTGATTGGAGATGTTTGTATACAATATAGGGCGCCCCTGGTGGTGAAAATGGAACTATGCGATTTTGCAGTAGGTCCTCTCATGTTACACCTTATTTTAAAGTTCTTGGCATTTCCTGACCATTGGTGATGTTCGTACAGAACACACTGTGCCCCCTGGTGGTGCAAAGTGCAACTAAAGGATTTTGCAGTTGACACCACCATTTGACACCTTATTTGAAAGGTCTTGGAAATTCAAGACGATTGGTGACAAAGGTCTTAAAATTTATGTTGATTGGGAATGTTTGTATACAATATAGTGCGCCCCCTGGTGGTTAAAAATGGAACTAGGTGATTTTACAGTAGACCCTATTATGTTATACCTTATTTTAAAGGTCTTGATATTTCCTGACCGTTGGTGTTGTTCGTATAGAACACGCTGTGTCCCCTGGCGGTGGGAAGTACAACTATAGGATTTTGCAGTTAACACCACCATGTGACACCTTATATGAAAGGTCTTGGAAATTCAAGGCAATTGGTGATGTTCGTATACAACATACTGCGCCCCCTGGTGGAGGAAAGTGGATATTGTAGCGCGTGCGTAGCATGGATGCTATACTGTGCCACAGCCACAGGCAGCAGTAACACGAGTCAGAGGTTCGTTCGGTTCAAGATTAATTTTTGAGAATTTTTACTTTCCGAACACTATAGTGAGGAAAGTATTGTAATCATGTCAGAAATCCGAATTTGATATTTTGATGTTTCTATACGTTTCGAGGTCCAATGAGTCCGTTTTCACTACTTTTGTGATGATGTATGTATGTGTGTATGTATGTGTGTATGTGTGTATGTATGTGTGTATGTCTGTGAGTGAACACGCTAGCGTCTAAACGCTTTGTTCGAATAACCTGAAAGTTGGTACGTATATTGTAAGTCACCATAGTACGAACCCTATAGATTTTGGTGAATCTAGCACTTATAGTTTTTTTACAGGGAAACAAAGAAAAATTCTTTATCATTATGGCCTATGGGAGCAAAATCTTAAAAGTGAGATAGCATCTAAACACCTTATTCAATTGAGCAAAAAACTTATACACATATTATAAGTCACTAATACTCAATCTGTATAGATTTTGGAGAATCTAGCACTTATAGTTTTTTTACAGGGACACAAAGAAAAATTCTTTATCATTATGCCTATGGGGCCAAATTTTTAAAAGTGTGATAGCATCTAAACACCTTACTCAATTGAGCAAAAAACTTATACACATATTATAAGTCACAAATACTCAATCTGTATAGATTTTGGAGAATCTAGCACTTATAGTTTTTTTACAGGGACACAAAGAAAAATTCTTTATCATTATGCCTATGGGGCCAAATTTTTAAAAGTGTGATAGCGTCTAAACGCCTTATTAATCTGAGCAAAAAATTTGTACACATGTTATAGATCACAGTTGAACCAACTGTATAGATTTTGGTGAATCTAGCACTTACAGTTTTTTTACAGGGACACAAAGAAAAATTCTTTATCATTATGGCCTATGGGACTAAATTTTTAAAAGTACGATAGCATCTAAACGCCTTATTCAATTGAGCTGAAAATTTATATGAGTATTATAAATCACTGTTGCACTAACTATATGCATTTTGGTGAATCTAGCATTTATAGGTTTTTACAGGGACACAACGAAAAATTCTTTATCATTATGATCTATTGGCTCAAAGTTCAGTAGCGTTAAATAAAACATCGTGTAATAGATGGAGAAAAATACTCAAACACTCTATTATGGTTTTCTCTCTTTTGTTTGTTTAACAACACCTCTTTCTTTACTTTATCTACAATGTTAATTACTCAATGTTCGGAAAGTCGAGTGGAGTCACTCCAGATTTTTTCATGTTATTAGCAGGCTGCATATACGCTGCCGCAGGCACCGTGTTCCGAGTTCCGTTCTGTTTGAGGTAATTTTTTTTTGTTACAGATGATTATTGTTTTATGATGCTTTCATTTAAAAATAGAAATTCAAACAAAATCCAGTGAAAGATATAAAACCATACACATTTAAGATTTATTTAAGGTTATTATCATGGGCCCGGGCATTGCCGGGCGGGTTCGTTCGGTTCCAGGTTAATTTTTTGGAATTTTTTTATATTACTAGCGGCCCGCGTATGCGCTGCCGCAGGCACCGGAGTCACAAGGCAGAGTTTCGTTCGGTTCGAGGTAATTTTTTTTTTTTTTTCAGCTAATCATTTTTTTCATGATGCTATTATTTAAAAACAGAAATTCAAACAAAATCGTGTTAAAGATATAAAATCATACAAATTTAAGGTTCATTTAAGGTATCATGGGCCCGGGCAACAGCGAGCGTGTTTGTTTGGTTCCAGATTAATTTTTGGGAATATTTTTATGTTATTAGCGACCAGCGTATGCGCTGCCGAAGGCACCGGGTTCACAAGGCCGAGTTTCGTTCGGTTGGAGGTAATTTTTTTTTTTTTTTACAGCTGATTATTTGTTTGCGATGCTTTTATTTAAAATTGAAATTAAAACAAAATCGAGTTAAAGATGTAAAACCATACAAATTTAAGGTTCATTTAAGGTTATTACCATGTTTCCGGGAAACGCCGGACGGGTTAGCTAACATGTAGTCTTAGTATTAAACGAAATAGAAAATGAAAGATAGGAACTGTTTATTTGGAGTCAGTTTGACGTCAGATTGACAGTACTTTGTAGAAAGTGATGTCATTTATAGTACTTCTATTTATAAGTATTTTTCCGAATTTCTTTTTTTTAAAGTGAAATGTCGTAAATTATATTACATATTTTAACTTGAAATACGTTTATAATGATGCGATGATTTTTGAAACATTACAGTCAATAAAGTGATCGCCGAATTCGACGGGTTTCAGCTAGTAAAATATAATATTGAAATATTAGTCACTGCAGTACTGCTGAGCTTCTATTTTTCAAGATATTTATTTGATAAATGACAATACAGCGATGCTTTTCAAACTATGGCGGCAATTCTGATTTAGGTCATTTCATGGTCTCTGCTTCTGAAAATGTCTCAGCCAGTTGAAATTTAGTTATGATCTTGGTCAAATATTCAATTAAAAAAAAAAAAAAAGAAAAAAAATCCTAAATCACAAAATTGGCATGTTGAAAAAAGGAAAAATCTTATATAAAATTACATTTTTTTTTTCGTTTTTTAAATCTCTTTTTAAAACTAATTTCTAAAATGGGAGAAAAAAAAATAAGCATTTGTGCATTTTATGCAAGCGACATAAAGTATAATTAATTGCCTAAATAAGGTAAAGACACCGGTGTTCACCATAATTAAAATTTGTCCCAGAGTTTGCCATCCTTACAAGACATGTTGAAATAAACATTTAATAGCATCTATGAATTTGAATCTGCTCGCGCTAGATTCCCTAGAACTGGAGAATCTAGCTTGAGCTGATTCATATTCTAGATGTTAATTAACGGATATTTTAACATGTCTTTTGTGAGGGTGGTGACCACGGAGTAAAAAGACAGGAGAAGAAGGTAACGCTGAAATTTTGTGATGTTGTTTTCTAATGTTTACAGATGGCGCCAGCGTGCAATCCTTCCTTCTCTCCAGCTTCCGCAATGTTATTCAATGGGGAAATGTCTCGTTTTAATTATTTTTTTAAAAATAATATCAAGCTGAAAAAATTTCGATTGAAAGCAAATTTCATTAAATAGAGTATTCTAACCAACATGCTTTTTTTAAGAGCCATTTTATACTAATTTTACTTTGAAAGAAAACTTTTAAAAAATGACGATTCTTATGAACCGAAGCTAGCTAAAACAGACAATTGGGAGGAAGGAGAATGGATGAAATCTTGTAAAGAAAAAAAATAAACTTACTTTAGCTGCAGAAAACACGAACTCGGACTTTATTTTTCTCCTAGGGCTTTTTTTTTGTTTTTCTTATCACTATCATAGCCTGTTTTATAACTAGGAACAAAGCATTTATTTGAAACATCTGAATTATGCAGTTTTAAGAACTTACAAAGAAATTAAATTGCTTAAAACAAAAAAATTTAAATGTACTTCAGCAAAATTCTATTGAAAACAACA
Organism: Salticus scenicus; assembly: GCA_963930645.1. Taxonomy (NCBI): domain Eukaryota; kingdom Metazoa; phylum Arthropoda; class Arachnida; order Araneae; family Salticidae; genus Salticus; species Salticus scenicus. The sequence goes on from OZ005653.1 coordinate 176,666,870, forward strand.
GTATATCCGCGCCGAAGTAGGGAGGAATGACAAGTGGCGCCCTCAATATTTACCAAAAATTTAGATCACAGTTTCGTAGCTTTCTCCCATTGGACCTTCAACTCCTATTAATATTACTCCGTGGTGGTGACCCATAGAATAATAATAAAGGAAGAAGGAGCATGCCAATACTCTAATGCTTACAAACCCCTTCTAGTGCAATGCCACCGAAAGCTACTTTTGCTCCTCTCAACCTTGAAGTAGGGCACCCATCCTCAGCGCATTTTTCGCTGTTTGTTGTGGGTGCTGCCTCGCAGACTGATTGAGAGAGAGACGAGACGATTCAAAAATATCGTCAACAAGTCCCCAACCAATCAGATGGAAGCACTGTTACAACCCTATACCCGGCATTCCTGGATTTTACAAACCGAAACCAAAACACGTACGCTCCTTCTTCCTTTATTATTATTCTATGTGGTGACCATTGGTGTCTTTACCTTAAATAAAAAGGCTTAAGTTTAAATAAAATTTGGGTAAGTCTAATATATTAAATGAATGTCACCATAATTTATAACTAGAAATCTGGAAATCTACCCGAAAGAAAGAGCTCTTCATTTATTTAAAATACCTAAAATTGAGTAATACTTGAAAAAACTCATACTGAGTTTCACATTTAAACGTTTTTAAAAACTAACAATAAAAAAGTAGAAACAAAATCTTCTTAAAACTTCTTTCCTTTTTTTTTTTTTTTTTGAGAGAGAGAGGCTGGGGGGGACAGAGAATTATATCCATTATCCAATACTAACAGAACTAGGATTTTGTGTTATCAAGTTATGCTTAAAAATAAAACAAATAAATTAAAAATCAAAAGAATTTTGATGAAATGCACTATTACATGGTCTGAACTATCCTTTGCCAATCACCTTGTACAATTTCTCTGCAATGGCAGCTAAAACCCATGTTATTCTATGAAGAAATTCATTAAGAAAATTACTCATTATCGAATAATTTTTTATTTATTTATTTATCTATATATTAATTTGAAACATGTTTCTGCTGTCACCACTATATTGAGAGAACTACTTGGTGTAAAAATTTGGTTGAGGTGTCTAAAAAAAGGTCTTGGTCTGTAGATGTGCTATGAAAAGAGAAAAATAAACAAAAGTCGAACGGTTTCCCGCCGAGGGGGGGGGGGGTAAACGAGTTAAAAACACGTTTACGAGCTTAACTAAGCTCCAAATTACTTCACGGTGAAGAAATTGTACATATGGGGACTAGAATCGAATACTAAAAAATCGCTTTCTGCGAATTTGGAATTTTCGATTTTAAAGGGGGAAAATAGATTTGGAGAGGGGGGAAAGGGGGGAAATTAGTTTGAGAGGGAAATCCGTTCTAGACCCACACATGTAGCACCTCATTTTCAAGGTCTTGAAATTTCATGTCGATTGGGGATGTTTGTATACAATATAGGGCAACGCCTGGTGGTGAAAAATGGAACTAGGTGATTTTGCTGTAGAGCCTATCATGTTATATCTTATTTTAAAGGTATTGGTATTTCCTGACCGTTGGTGATGTTCGTACAGAACACACTGCGCCCCCTGGCGGTGGAAAATGACAGTAAAGGATTTCGCAGTTGACACCACCATGTGACACCTTATTTCAAAGGGCTTGGAAATCCAAGGCGATTGGTGATAGAGGTCTTGAAATTTCATGTTGATTGGGGATGTTCGCATACAATATACTGCACCCCCTGGTGGTTAAAAATGGAACTAGGTGATTTTGCAGTCGACCCTATCATGTTACACCTTATTTTAAAGGTCTTGGTATTTCCTTACCGTTGGTGTTGTTCGTATAGAACACGCTGTGCCCCCTGGCGGTGGAAAGTGCAACTAAAGGGTTTTGCAGTTGACACACCAGTGACACCTTATTTGAAAAGTCTTGGAAATTCAAGGCGATTGGTGATGTTCGTATACAAGATACTGCACCCCCTGGTGGAGGAAAGTGGATTTTGCAACGCGTGCGTAGCATGCATGCCTGCTATACAGTGCAGCAACCACAGGCAGAGGTAACACGAGTCAGAGGGTCGCTCGGTTCAAGGTTCGTTTTTGAGAATTTTTTCATGTTATTAGCGGACATGTATATACGCTGCCGCAGGCACCGGGTCACGAGCCTGAGTTCCGTTCTGTTTGAATTTTTTTTTTTTTTTTTTTTTTTTTTTGTTACAGATGATTTTTTTTTTTGTGATGCTTTCATTTAAAAATAGAAATTCAAACAAAATCGAGTTAAAGATACAAAACTATAAAAATTTAAGGTTCATTTAAGGTTATTATCATGGGCCCGGGCAGTGCCGGGCGGGTTCGTTTGGTTCCAGGTTAATTTTTTTATGTTATTAGCGGCCCGCGTATGCGCTGCCGCAGGCACCGGGGTCACAAGGCAGAGTTTTTCGTTCGGTTCGAGGTAATTTTTTTTGTTACAGCTGATTTTTTTTCGTGATGCTTTCATTTAAAAACAGAAATTCAAACTAAATCGAGTTAAAGGTATAAAATCATACAAATTTTAGATTCATTTAAGGTATCATGGGTCCGGGCAACACCGGGTGGGTTCGTTCGGTTCCAGGTTAATTCTTGGGAATATTTTTATGTTATTAGCGGCCGGCGTATGCGCTGCCGAAGGCACCAGGTTTGCAAGGCAGAGTTTCGTTAGGTTCGAGGTAATTTTTTTGTTACAGCTGATTATTTTTTCACGATGCTTTCATTTAAAAATAGAAATTCAAACAAAATCGAGTTAAAGATGTAAAACCATACGAATTTAAGGTTCATTTAAGGTTATTACCATGGGCCCGGGAAACGCCGGACGGGTCAGCTAACATATATGTAGTCTTAGTATTAAACGAAATAGAAAATGAAAGATAGGAACTGTTTATTTGGAGTCAGTTTGACGTCACATTGACTGTACTTTGTAGAAAGTGGTGTCATATATAGTATTTCTATTTATAAGCATTTTTCTCACTTTCTTTTTTTTAAGTGAAATTTTGTAAATTATATTAGATGTTTTAACTTGAAATACATATAAATAACGATGCGACGTTTTTTGAAACATTACGGTGAATAAAATGATCGTCGAATTCGACGGGTTCCAACTAGTTTTATTTAAATTGAAAAAATTTATAACTGTTATATTTTTTCTTGTTTTCCTAAAACAGTTTTTTGTTTTTAATTTTTTATGTTTCATTTTGAACTTACAAAGTGCAAAAAGACATTTTTTTTTTGCCCTTCATAGCTTCAGAATGAATTATTAAAAATTAAGCAAATTTTGGGAAAAGCAAAAACCAAATTCAATTATTCTGGAATTTTTAGCTTAAAACGGGGAAGCCATCCCGTCTGTAGAGGATCAAAATTGTGATGGCATGTTTACAGACCACTCTTAGGATCATAGCATAGCACTAGTGTGACATGAATACTTCTCAACCTCTAGATTTTATTATTATTATTCTTATTATAAAAACAGAATTAAAAAAAAAAAAACACTGACAAGGGAACATTCAAAAAGAGTCGTCTTAAAAAAATATTGAAAAAAATATATGTGATTCTACTCTTCATAAAACACCAGAAAGTGAAAAAATTATCGGCTGAAATGAATTACAGCGACCACAAAAAATTATCAAAATTATGCATTTTTGGCGATTTAGCGCTGTTAGGCGTAAGTTTGCTAGCACCGAGGTTGCCGTGTATGAACAGAACCGTGTTTTGCTTCTCTGCTAAGTACTCAAAATCAATCGCCTAATAGTGTAAAATCGCCAAATTTGATTAATTTTGATAATTTTTTGTGCCCGTTGTAATTCATTTCAGCCGATATTTTTTTCACTTTCTGGTGTTTTTTGAAGGGTAGAATCACATATATTTTTTTCAATTTTTTTGAAGACGACACCTTTTGAATGCTTCCCTGTGAGTAATTCTTAAAACTATTTTCTCTGATGTAATTAAATGGGATTGAGCTACCGTCAATGATATGTGGCGAGTCTCCGAGAATTACAGAATGCACAGAGACACCTTATTTATATCGATTTCTCAACCATCCTACATATATAACAGTCATTAAAAATGATCATAGTTTTTTAGCTTAATGCATGCTTTAAACCATTAAATCATAATTTTTATGTTTTGTTTATTAATTACTTTTTGAATTGATTAGCTATTATATTTTTCTTTGAATATTTTTGCTTACTTTAATGTATTAGTTTTATTTTACAAAACCTACATATTTAGAAAAAACTGTAAAATCCACAACCCTAAAAATAAATTGTATGCAATTTTCCAATGCATAATATATGTATGTATGTATGTGCATACATACATAAATAATGTTCATCTTGCTTTTGAATATGAGCTTACTGCTATAAACTGAAATGTTTTATTAGACAACAGAAGCGAGCAATTTTCAATAATGTATTGAAAATAATAATTCCTTTTTTATTCCTCTGAACAAACAACTTTAAAATTTTTTTAAACAGAATAGCCCTTTCTTTAAATCACAAGATGGTCAGAGCTTATGATTTATTCAACATAAACTAATATTAATAACAAACTAAAATATGCTAATGAGTTATTTCATGACAATGATTTATTGAAACTGAAGATCACATATTTGCTTCAATGACTGTCCCTGTAACAGAAATTTTTTATGCTTTCTGCGATAAGCCTTGTTCGTGCAAACTTTTTCTGCTAGACAATATTGACATATTTTCTAATTTACACATAATATGTACCCATAAATATAAAGATATCAGTATTATTAATAGACTGTTGAAGAATCTTTAAATATAAGACATGAGTTTCAATATTTTACTGAAATTTAGGAGTACATTTAATTTTTATGAGCAAGTGGTAATTTCTTTTCTGCAACAAATGTCGCTGTGTCACCTAAATTCTACCACAAAAATTGTGTTTCGGCGTACATGTATAACTATCTTTGTATTCAGTAGATGGCGTTACTAGCGCGCAAAAGAGAAGAGAGTGTATGTTTATGTTTTCATCGGCGATTGCCGGAGAGAGTAAATAAAAGTGTCTGTGAAGTAAGGCCATATGTGCTTGTGTTCTTTTAACCAACATGACACAAAACAGAGCTTTATTAATCCAGTGATTATAGCGAGATGTGTTATGAGAAAATTATTTAAGTATTCTTCTAATCAGAACGGTAAAACCAGCGATACAGTCCAAATTGTAACTATGAATAAATATAATTTGCTATTTTAATTTATTTCATGCAAACAAATAATCTTCAATGTTTCTGCTGTATGATTCGCCATGTTTATTCTAATTGTATCTGATGCAATGACACAATCTTATATAATAAGTGATTCAAAGAAATAGGAAATAAAACTACAAAAAAATTGCTCTTTAGCTTCTGCTCAATTTTACATTTGTGAAATTACCATGCTAATTTCATAACAACGCAATACTTACTGCTTTATATTTAATTCTGAATTTGTCATGGCACAAAATTCAATGTCTAAGTTAAAGGCAATTGATAAAACATCAATATAGAAAAGTACTACAAATTATGTGGTAAATATCTGAGAAGCATTTATTTACTTTATTACATTAGGTTGAAACTATGTACTCAAATTCAAAGAATGCATAAGCTTAAGTTATTTACATTTTATGAAAAAATTTTGAAATGAGTAATCAAGGAATGATTTATTTAGATATAAATAATATACATATATATATTGGGAAACATGTTATTTCTTTTAGTAGTTCACAATTGGCAGAAAATATAAATTGTTTTAAGCATCTTCAGATACTTCTCTTGCATTGTGGTTTTAAAATGCATAGTTATATTATTTTATAAGCTGAAACTTCATATCATGTTACTAAATTATTCCAGATAAACTGTGCTAGTTACTTCATACAATCTTTAGTAAACAATATATATATATATATATATATATATATATATATATATAATTAAAAATTATACAATAAAAATTTTTTGTTAATATTCAACTTAAAAAAAAAAAAAAAAATCAAAAGTAAATTTATTTGCTTTTTTAAAGTTATAAGAAACTGCAACAATGATAGTTAGCTTTCAAGAATCTGTTAATAACTTAAAACAATTGCCAGGAAAGTTTAATTTTTATACAAATAAATTAAATTCTACAAGTATTATTGAAATCTGTATAATGTGTGTAGCTATTAAAATATTGATAGCCTCAATGACCCCAATTTTGAAGAGCTTTCAAACGATAAATGGGCTTTCGGATATGCCTTAGTTAAATTTCTTGACATGATTTTTAACACCTGATCTAAACTGCACTGGGCTGGGAAATCTCACACTAATGTTAAATTCTAACGGTAAACCAAAATATTGTTTTTCTTTTACAAAATAATATAATGCCAACACTAGCAAATTTATGGAAATCGTATATAATTTTAACAGAAAATAGGTTATGTTAAAAAAAAAAAAAAAAAAAAAAAACTTGCCAACAAAGAATTATCCCAAGTATGATGTTGGTAAAAGGAAATTAATGCAAAAATCAAATCGCTAGAAACTTATTTACTACTTTTTTTTATACGTCAAATATATTAATAATGAAAAATTATAAGACTGCCATAAGATATCCATAATAATCTACATTTTCAACTGACACATAACAAACGATCTCCATTCTCCTTCCTCCCAATAGTCTGTTTAACTTCGGTTTCATGGTAAGGATCGTCATTTTTTAAAAGCTCTCTTTCAAAGTAAAATTAGTATAAAATAGCTCTTAAAGACAACATGTTGTTTAGAATACTCTATTTAATGAAATTTGCTTTCAATCAAAATTTTTTCAGCTTGATATTAGTTTTAAAAAATTAATTAAAACGAGACATTTCTCCATTGAATAACATTGCAGAAGCTGGAGAGAAGGCAGTATTGTACGCTGGCGCCATCTGTAAATATTAGAAAATAACATCACAAAATTTCAGCGTTACCTTCTTCTCCTGCCTATATTACTCAGTGGTTTGCCACAGTGAAATTGGTCGATTAGTTGAAGGAGTACGATTTCAGAAAGTAAATAGTCTTTCTTTTTGTCTAGTAAATACTCGGAGGAAGGATAAGAATGGAGACAGCGAGAGCCGGTTTTCAATGGAGAAAGAGTGAAGTAACTGTATCAGGTCCCTTTAACTCGTGTCCCCAAAACATTCGCTTAAATTCTATTGCTGTTAGTGTTAAACATACGAAAAAACGGTATAAATCACGGTTTATCCTTCAAAAATACTGAGAAATATTTTTTGTTTAGTGTATCAATCTTTTTTTTTTTTACTTTCTCTTACCCATAAATATTGTTTTTGGGTCAAAATTTCGAACGCGAGTTTTTGTTATATTTACATGTTCTGAGGTCCCCTGAATACGAAAATCATGTTTTTAGCAAATGGCCTGTGTGTATGTCTGTGTGTGTGTCTCTGCGTGTGTCTCTGTGTGTGTGTCTCTGTGTGTGTGTCTGTCTGTTATAACCATATCTCAAAAACAAATTATGGCAGAAAGTTCAAACTTGGTATTCTAAATTTGTATCATATAAGGATGCTACACTAAACTTTTCGTTAAGATCAAGCAAATGGTTCGTGTACAGGGACACTCAAAAGTATTCAAATATTCAAATACATTACGTCTATGGGGGAAATTGCAGGTAAGTAGAGTTTAACATCTATAGCCTGCACCCCAGGAGCAGAATTACATCTGATGTTCTGCAACAGGACATCAAAATTTGCAAATGTTCTACAGGTATTTTGTTCAAATTTGTCAGACCCCAGTAAAATGCAAACTAAGCATAAAAATAATATTTATTAGTGAAATATTTATTACACACATATAATAAAACATGATATCAAAATTTTATAATCTAAAACTGAGGAATACACTCAGAATTTGCAATTTTGTCAATGACTTTTGGCATTAATGTTGTCACATTAATATGGATATACTACTTACAAAATGTTTATAAATTTTGTCTATACATTGAAACGATGAGTGTAACCAGCAATTTTCTAATGTTCTAACAGATGTACAGGTCAGTTGAACATATCTAGGTTATATTAATTTCAGAATGTTAGATTTATCATCATCATCCAGTTGGGGGATAGATGAAATGTTCTGTAAAAGTCTCAATTGTTCTACGACGTGCGTCGCAATTTTAAGCACTTTCTGCTCTTGAGGCTGCACTAAACCAAATGAAACGAATATATATATTTTGTAATAGAGATAGTCAACAGGGGAAAAAATATTGTGTATGCAGGAGCCTCGCCTCCCCCCTTGGGGGGAAGTCCCCCCCTCGAGAGGAGTAAATTTTCATCAGGGGTATCTTTCAAAAGAGCTCGCCAGTACCTTTAAAACGAATGGTTGAACCATTGATCTGCGATAATTTAAAATAAAGTTATCGATTTTTTTTACTTTTAACAACAACAACAACAACAAAAATTATTATTATTATTATTATTATTATTTTTTAAATATTGAGAATAAAATGGACTTTTTTTTTTTTGGATATTTGGTGTTATACTACTTCTCTAATAAGGAAATGGTCTGCATTATCATAAAAGATAATTTTTTAAAATAATAATTTGAATAAATTATTTTTTTTAAACAGAATTATTTTTAGTTCCCCATCATACTATAGGTATGGGGAACTTATGTAATCGTGAAAATTTTCGACCTCGGTTTTTTGACTTTTCTACACGTTTTCAGGTGTGAGGAATCCGAAAATGACAAAATTTCTATGGTGTCTGTCTGTAGGGTGTCTGTTAGTGGGTTACTGTGTTAGTCCGTTAGTTTGTTAGTCTGTGTACACGATATCTCAAGAACAAATTATCGCAGAGAGGTCAGATCAGTTTTAAAATATTACTTTCGACACTGGCAAGAACCCTATTCATTTGCAACATTCGAATTTAAAAACTTCGTAAGTTATGAGAAATTTACGATTTTCTTAACATGGGAGAATAGGACAAAAATTCACTTAAACGTGCATTAAATAGAAACTTTTTACTGTAAAAATGTCAAACCAGTTTTAAAATATCAGTTTTGATGCCGGAATGAACATCAGTAACAATAAATATGCTACTTTGAAAATTTCGCAAGTTATTGGAAATTTACGAATTTCTTAACATGGCAGTATAGGGCAAAATTTTACATAAACATCAATTTTTAGAGATATTTTCATCGTAAAGATGTCAGACTATTTTTGAAATATTATTTAGGACACTGGCATGAATATTAATGACTATGAATTTTCTACTATAAAGATTTCGTAAGTTATTGGAAATTTACGAATTTCTTAACATGGCAAAATAGAGCAAAATTTCACATAAACGTCAATCTTGAGGGATATTTTCATCGTAAAGATGTCAAACCACTTTCGAAATATTATTTAGGATACTGGCATGAATATCATAGACTATGATTTTTCCAATTTAAAAAATTCGTAAGTTATTTGGAATTTACGATTTACTTAACATGTCGGAATAACGCAAAATTGAGCATAAACTTCCATTTTGAGGATCCTGTAAATACATTAGACAACTTCAAAATTACGTTTATGATATTGGTTTGAACATGATTGAATACAAATATACTAATAGGAAAATTTCGTAAATTATTCGTAATTTACGATTTTATCAACATAGCGAAATTGTAAATTTTTCATATAAATATGAATTTTGAGGATTATTGCATTGGAAATAGTAGCATGAAAACTAAACAACGGAATTGACCCTGACAAAATAAATTAATAGATTAGAATAAGATAAATATATCGAAGTGAACGGTGGATAGCCTATTAGTCGGGGATTTCATTCTGTCACTGTATCAAGCTTTGGTCAAATTCATTTCTTTTAACATGATTATAATATGTCTCGCACTAGAAATTTCTGAGAACATAAATATGATGGGGAACTGAGCAGAGTCCACCTATGCCAACTAGTTTAATAACCAAATTAAATTCTATATAAATGTAGGTGCATTAATGAAACGGCGGGTTGAGGGAGGCTGTAGCCCCCTCACACAGAACTAATTATCATATAAATTTCTCCCGAAGCCTAATTTGAATTGTTTAACATAGGTTAACATAACATCGTTATCTTACCTCTTAATCTCCAACCTGTATTTATAGTATTAAATTTCAGGATAAGAGAAAGTCGTGTGAGTGACACACCAGATTATTGTAAATTTTTTTTATAATGAAATAAAATCAGGAGCATTTCATCGTTAAATATTCTTTTCCTTTTTCATGCCGTAAAATTACACAACACAGCGGCCTGGAAATCTTTCTTATTTAAAGTTAAATATCACATTGAAAAAGCTAAAAACTTATAAGAAATATAGTTTTTAAGATTATGTTAAATTGGCGAGAACATAGGTTGCTTTCTATTTGAAACTGTAATAGTGATAAAAATAATGATTTTTATTATTTTCATCTATTCAGAAGAAGAAAGTATTGAATTCGTGAAAATTTTTGATGCATTTACACGTTTTGTAAAGCCTTGAAAATGATTTGACCATTTTTAAAAATGCAAGTCTGACTGTGTATCGTGTATGTGTTATCAAAATTTGTGGGTGCTGTATCTCATTAAGTAATGGGCAAAATTCCACAAACTTTATATTTAGTTAAATCTTCATATGAATTGGTACTGATTGTATTTCGGAGTAAATCGCCCATCAGGTGGCGCTACTATGCATATATGTATGTGTCATCAAAATTTGTGATTGCTGTATCTCATTAAGTAATGGGCGGAATTCCACAAAACTTTATATTTAGTTAAATCTTCATATGAATTGGTACTGATTATATTTTGGAGTAAATTGCCCATCAGGTGGCGCTACTATGTATATTACTCCCATTTAAGATAAAGCTATATTTCATCTTCTGTTGTGTATAATTTCGCAAAATTTCATATTTAATTGGACCTTAATGGGATTTTATCCTGATAACACTTTGTCGTAAATTTCCCAACAGGTGGCGCTGCTATGCTGTGAGGCTTATTAAATGTAAGTGTAAAATTTGCAATATTGATTTTAATTATCTCAAAATAACTTTAAATGTTTGGGTTTTTTAAATAATGCTTTTGTAATTAAATATATTTACACAGTCATTATGAATGTATTTTCAGCAAGATAACAAAATTAAAAACTAAATTCTGATCCTCATTATCTGAAATTTAATGAAAATTTAATTTAAAATTGTTATGAACAATTTATTTGTTCTTTCCTTAATAAAGCAAAATCTGCTACAAATGTAAGGCGATATTTTTTCTTTGTCCTATTTTTGGGATTTGAAATTAATTCTTTAATATACATAAACTCAATATTTTATTTGAAAGATGGGGGTATTTATTTAAAGAATATTACTATTTTTAGAAAATCTTATGTAAATATTCATATATTTTCCTTTTTATCAATTATATATTTATATAAATTCAGTCTATATTGTTTAAAATGTGAATTTTTAAAATATACTTTTTTTTTTTTTTTTCTTATTAAAAGGTTGGCAAGTATGTTGAAGTTGATAAAACCCTTCTAAAATAGTTTTCTTGATCCCTGTTAGTTATAATGATATGAATTTTTTTTTTTTTTTTTTCATATCAATTGTTTTAAACCCTTGCACTTGAATGAGTTACTTGTGGCAATTTGTTTTCTTATGCAATAAAAACAAACAATTTTGTTTGAATAATAATAATAATAAAAAGAATTTACATTGCAAATTTTTGTAAAAAATTAGAAATGAAACTAGGCGCTTTAATATTCAATGCAAAAAATAACAACCCTCCCCCCCACCTCCCTGATGTAGATAATTGGGCCAATAATTTACCCAAGCACCAACATCATTTTTTAAATTAGTTAATTTTCTATCTATCTATCTATCTACACATATATATATAAATTAAATCAATTTAGATCAATAAATCAATCAAGATAACTAGTTACTTAGTTTGGCCTGTGTATGTTTCTGTGGGGATTTAATTGACTAACTATTCTTCGTTCTTATTCTTTTCTATTATTATCAAACGCATTATATAATATATATATATATATTTATTTACTAAAAATTAATTAATTTCAAAAATGGTATTGGTGCTTGTGTTAAGTCCAATTATCTACGACCTCGGTCTCAAAGGAGATACCGGAGATACCCTCCTCTGTAGGGGCTTTGCTTTTCTTTGCTTGTGCTTTGAGGTGTAGGCTACAGCTTGTGCCGGCATTACCTCAATTGATCCCCGGCCGACGCAGCATCCTAGCTGGCCAGCAAAACACACCAACAAAAAACGAAAAAAAAAAAAAAAAAAAAAAAAAAAAAAACAAGAGTAGGCAAGGGATATGAAATATGAAACCAAAACATTAAAAAACTCGTTGTACTGACACAGGAGAAACCAAAGAAAAAGTATATTACAGGAAGCAGGAAACAAACAACTCAGTTTCTTACTGTTGATAATTTAAAACTTTAAAACCGCCCACTGTGCAAAAACAGTCTGATGAAAAGACGATAGAACATAGTGTTGGAGCTTAGTAGGTCCCAAAACTCGGACCATTCTGGAGTATTTGAACTGTCGATATTCATTTCTTTAAGCAGGTAAGTTCTTTCGTCGGCCCAGGCGCGACAATTAAAAATGTAGTGTTTTTCAGTTCCGTAATCCGCCCCACAAAATGAGCACATGGGCGAGTCCCTGAGCTTGCATTTAAAAAGCCTGTATTCCGTAGGGAGGCTTTCGGGACGAAACCGAGCTAACAAAACGGCTTCTTTCCTATTATGAATATTAGTATAGTGAAGCTTCCCTAGGTGATTGCAATTTTCTGCATATTTGCTATTATTCCACCATTGTTCGAATTTGTACTTGAGAGTTCGGTGGAGATTATTCTTGAGGTCTTCTTGAGCAATACCACTATACGTAGAGATAGCAAATGGTCCGAATTTGGCCAGCTGGTCGGCGCATTCATTGGCATGAATACCAACGTGTCCCGGAACCCACATTAAAATTAGTTTTTTTGCTCTCTGTGTAGCTTGCTGCAAGGTATGGTAGAGATAGAGGATACAGGCAGGAGATTTCTGATTGGATGATTTGAGAGCTGCGAGAGCTGACTTGCTGTCGGTGATTATGATATAGTTATCATTTTCCACGAAACTTTGAACTGCCAGATTGATGGCTAAAACTTCAGCAGTAAAGACTGAATTTAAGTGCTGGATAATATGGGCTTTTTTTGTTGGGTAGCAATATTAATGGCGGCAATGGAGGTTTTGACCATGTCTTTAGAGGCGTCTGTTGCAATAATTTGGTAATGCCCGTAATTTTCTGCGAGGTATGCATAAAATAATTGCTGGATAATGGTGGGAGGGAGATCCTTGGTTTGAAAAGGGAGACTGTTATCGATAATGTCCACATACTCTGAGATAATTCCGTAGGGCCAAAACTTTTGAATGAGCATGGAGTGGGAATACATCGAGCCATTAACAATCTAAGAGAAGTCAGCTGAATAATAAGCAGGAGAAAGGAGATTATAACTTGCAGCCTTAGAGCAGCGAATATAAAAACAGTCAGCTAAATAGGTTCTTCTAAATGTCAGAGGAATTTGATTGGCTTCGCGATATAGTTTGTAAATGGGGGTCCATTTTGGAAGACCAAGGGCAAATCTTAGAGCAGCGTTATATATAATGTCCAGAGTCTTCAGCACAGTTTTAGATGCTGCTTGATAAATCACACACGCATACTCAATGGTACCACGAATCATGGCGTTGACAATATGAACCAAATGCCAGGAAGACGCAGCCCAGCGAGGGGATACGATAGCTTTAAGAAAATTAAGGCGCTTAAGACATTTCCTTTGCACCTGCTGGATATGCAACCTGTAGGTCAAATTTTTCTCAAAAACAACCCCTAAGATCTTCGTGGAATCTTGCCAAGGGATGGTAACGCCTTTGAGAGAGAGAAAAGAGTCCGAAGTATCGTTCTTACGTGACAAATTAATAGCTGCGCACTTGTCTGGACGGACTTCTAAATGCCAATAGTTACACCAAGTATTGATCCTGTGCAGGGTTTCATTGAGCTTACGGCAAACGTTTTCCATTGAAGTGTCAGAGTAGTAAAGTATTATGTCATCCGCGTAGACGACCATCTTGACACCAGAATCAATACATTCAAAGAGATCTATCATGTACAGTCGGCTGCAAAATTATTCGAGCACTAGCAATAATCCTTGCCAAAAAAAAGTACACTTAATACAGCTTTGTTAAATAAATCCTTGTCGAGTCATGTTCTTAATGAGTCTAAGAACATGATTCGACAAGGATTTACTTAGCAAAACAGTCTTAAGTGTACTTTTTAAATATAGGAATTATTGGCTAGTGCTCGAATAATTTTGCAGCCGACTGTAGATCATAAAAAGAATAGGGGAAATGACACTGCCTTGGGGGACACCACGATTGGATTCTACAGAGTTGGAAACAACACCACGCCATTTTACTTTTAAGATCCTGTTATTAATCCAGTTTGCGATCCACAAGGCCACATTACCGCCAATTCCAATGGTGACCATTTTGTAAATGAGGGCATCTCTCCAGATAGAATCATATGCTGACTGGATGTCCAATTTAACAGCACACACATAATTATTTTGGCACCTAGCCTGTCGAATGTCTCTCTCCAGAACCAATAAAGCTTTGCAACAGTCGCTGTTTGGAAGGAAGCCAAAGCGCCTCTCGTTCAGGATCGGATTAGACATAATCCAGTCTAACATACGTTTGAGGATCATTCTCTCCATTATCTTGCACAACACCGAAGTCAGGGCAATTGGACGATAGGAACCAACATTGAGCTTGGGTCTACCAACTTTCCAAATGGGCAAGATATTTGCAGATCTCCATCCTTCAGGGACATAACCGCTTTCAAACATGCAGTTTATCATATTAAGGAGATTCGCCCTACTTTGCTGGTTGAGAGCTTTTAGTCTGCTGACGGTGACTCCGTCTTCACCAGGAGTTGTGTTTCTTGAAACACTAATTGCATTATTTAATTCCTCTAAGGAAAAGGGCTTATTCCAGAGGATGCCTGAGTTGCTGAGATCATAGGGAATCCCAGGAAGAATTTCCCGATTCCCGAAATTTTCAGCAAAGGCTTGAGCTTGCTCCCTGCGATCTGCAATATTGACGCCATTGAGGTTAATCGAGAACTGCGAGTCAGCCTCCGGGGCTCTCTTAGAGATCCCTTTGATAATTTTATAAATGCTGCCGGAATTGGCGTTAGCGCAAACGCTGCTCCAATAAGCTCGAGCTTGTTTTCTCATATAAAGTTTAAGCTGAGCAGAAAAGTTTTTGTACTGCAGCCAATGGTCCCTATTCAGGTAGACTTTTGAGAGACGGAGGAACTTTCGTTTTTGACCCAGCAGCCAAGCGCACTGGGAATCCCACCAGGGAGGATTATCATTCAGTTTCCAATTAACAGGGAAAGAGTTCTTTTTTGTAGACGCCTGAAAGACCTGTGCAAACTCTACAACGGTAGGGTTGACTTCATCTGTAAGCCAATCATTCATATTCTTGTCAACGGCAGACCAGTTAGTCCACGAACGCCTACAGTAAACAGGACAAGAGGGAAAATCAATGTGAATGGCAATCGGAAAATGGTCAGAGTCAAAAGGATCGGGGTGCACCTCAAGATAAGTTCTGCGAAACATTTCTGGGCTGGAGATTGACAAGTCAATCAGCGACATGGACCTATTTGGACTAATGTGAGTGGGCTTACTAGAGTTTAAAAGACAAACATTACAGTTGAAAAGCCAATTTGCTATCACATCAGAACCAGGAGAATTGCAGGAGTTGCCCCAAGCCACATTCTTTTGATTGAAATCCCCTAAAATTAGGAAGGGGGGATGAAGATTTTTTACAAGATTTTGAAGCCAAGAATCTCGGAAGTTGCCATGGGCAGAATATAAGTTTATGATGGAAAGCCAACGATTAGAAAGCCAAACTCTAATACCAAAAGCTTCAACTCTGTCCGGATCGGAGAAGTCAGTATGACTCCGAGCTGAAGAGAGCTTGCTATTCACAGCGAACAACAAGCCCCAACCGCTGCCAGCACGATCAAGGCGATAGACAGTTTTCCCTGGGAGGATTAACTCCTGCGAGGGGGAAAGGAAAGTCTCCTGAATAACCATAATATCAGCATTGGCGAAACTAGAACTCTTAAGCCAAAAAATTTTAGACCGGATGCCCCTGGCGTTCCACTGAACAAGACTAGTGTTGCAAAAAACCCACAGTTTTTGAAAGATGGGAATAAACCCGGGAATTTAGGGGAATAAACCCGGGAATTTAGGGGAATAAACCCGGAACATTGGGAAATATTGGGAATTTTAAAAGTAAATAAAACCAGTCACTTTCAAAATGGAAGTTAGGGCTAACGCATTGAACATACATATTCATAATACTTAAAATGTCAATGAGTATTGCATAAACTAGTTTTAAATGCTAGAGCAATTTTATTTTCAGGCAAATACTGCTTCTCTTCATTGCAACCATTATATAATACTTTTTAATATATTTTCAAAAGAGAAACAAACTGACAAATTTTTAAAAAATTGGTCTTTTATTTTATTTTATTTATTTTATTTTATTATTATTTCTAGCAAAGCAAATAAATTTAAATTATGTATGTTCTGTTTTAAACTTAAAAATATTGTTTAAGTAATATTACTTCATCAGAAAGGTCTTTAATAGATAACTTAACTAAAATTATCATTTTAACTGCAATGATTTTGAGTGATTTTTTTTTCTTTAGGTTTTTCAATAAATATTCATTTTAAATGTTTCACAAACAAGTACAGTCGACTCTCTTTAATCTGCAATTAAATTTTTAATGTAAACAAAAATAATAAAAATAATAAAAATTTAAGACAAACGACTATTACATCAGTATTTAACAAAATTAAAAATAAACTATGATGAATATTCATTTCTGCACTTAAAAAATATTTTCCTTTGTATTTTTAAATTAAATATGTATATTTATATTTTATTGCTATCTATTATTTGAGTATGCTTAAATTATTTACCTTATGAATACACAATTTATTAACATTGAAGAAATATTTTATTCTGAAATTTATTAGAGATAGTCTTTCTAATTTAATGTCTATTTATGAAATAATAATAATAACTGACTTTGTAGCTGCAAAAGAAAGAAGAGTTCAGTTGTTCTTCACAGTTACAGTTAAAAATGCTAAATAGGAAGTCATTAAAAACAATAGAAATGAAAAAAATGTGTCCATGCATCAAATTATTTCAAAACTCCCAGAAATTTTCAAAATTCCCAGGAATTTTCAAAATTTCCTTCCCAAAAAACCCGGTTTATTCCCGGGGAAGAAACGGGTTTTTTCCAGCCTTTGCAACACTAAACAAGACTAGTAGAAAAATCTGACGCACCTTGAGCCATAAAAAAGGAAAAAAAGAAAAAGGAAGAAATCATAAGGAAAACGAAAGAGGGGCAAAACAAGGAAACCAAGAAGGGAATACTAAGTATCCCCCTCCATACCTTCCTCAGCAAGGTTGGCAACAGGATCTTGGTAAAATTCAGCATCAGAGGAGTCGTTGACAAAGGCAGAAGGAAGGAGTTCATTAACTGGAGACGAGGGTTTTTGGCGCTTATTTTTAATGAGCTGAGGAGACTGTTGGGATTTGTTACCAGTAGGTTTATCTGTTTTGACCTGACTATTTCCGGTGGAGACGGTTGTCAACGAGGAGGTTAAGCCCTGAATAGCTTGCAGAAAAAGGGCTGCTTGTTGCTGCATAGCTTGCACTATCAACTCTTGAGTCTGTTTAAAAAAAGAGTCTAAGGTTTGGGTAAGCTCTTGTTTAGTAATAAATTTATCCAATTTTTCAGGAGCAGAGGAAACAGCTGCAGCGAAATTTTTTGCACGGGAATGTTTGGCATAACGTCTTCGAGCTTCTGTGATAGGTAAATGGCTATCTGTCTTGAGTTTTAAAAAGTCCATTTCTTTGGCTCTGGCAGAGCACTGGAGGTCAGAAGCTAAGTGGGCAGATTCGCAATTAACGCAAGAGAGTGTGTCACTGGTACAAATATTAGCGGAGTGAGACCCACCACATTTACGGCACACAGTTTCATATTTACATTTACCTGTGGCGTGGTCAAATCGCCAGCAATTTAAACACTGCCGTGGCCTGTCGTAAAAAGGCCGTATTCTTTCTAGCATATAAAACATTTTTACTTCTCTTGGAAGAATGGTGCCAAAGATAGTGACCAGAACCGTTTCTGATAACTGAACTGACCCAGAACGGTCTTTCCTCGTAAAGCGCCGCATCTCTTTAATTTTTAAATCATTCGAATTTTGAATTTCTTGGCCAAGCTCTTGGAGGGGAATACTAGAGTCAATGTTATGGACTGCGAAACGGGAGGTAATGTATTCTTGCTGTACGTTAACCTGAACTGGGATGTTCATAAGTGAGTTTATTTCCGCTGCAGCGAGAGCACATTTTTCATCAGACGTTTCTATAAGAAGTCTGCCTGTTCTGGTAAATTTTATATTCAATGGGGCGTTAACGCCGAGTTTATTGTCTATCTCAGATTTTAGAACCTGAGGTTTGTTGCGTGGTAACACACTCGAAAGTGGGTCCAGAAACATACATACGTTTGTAGCACCATTAGAAAAAGCATATTGGAGTTGATGCGCCGGACTAATTATTTCTTTAACCCGGTGGAAGGCGCGCGCTAACCCTCGAACTGTTGGAATTTAGTTGCAGCTGCCTGATGCCATAAGTGTGCTAATTCGCCAAAAATAGTAAACTCTCATTTTGTTCCTTCTGCTCAGTTTGTGTCAGCGTTTTCTCATCATTGACCCCATCATTACATTATTGTTAGCAATACATGGAGCAAACAGATTTAGCGAAAGCCTCATATTTGTGCAAACAATAATGAAAGTGTAATTTGAAATGAAGATCTGCCATACGAAATTTGTATACGAAGGTTTACATAGCTCGAATAGTTTTGCTTTTTAAAGTAAGATATTAAATGGAATATTAAACGGTTTGTTGGTTGGGTTTTACGTCACATTAGTGTTGCGCTTTGGGCAATTAGCAAATAGTCTGGGACTCACCCATAAGGATGGTCCTGGGGAAGTAAATGGAATTGGTGCTTTGAGAAAAATGCTATGAATAGAATTACAAGTCTTAATAAAGTTTCAAGTTGTATCGGAGTTATGGCTTTTGATAAATTTTTAATATTGTACAGTCGGTAACAAAAGTGTCCGAACACTAGCAAAAATTCCTATGTATTAAAAGTACACTTCATACGGTTTTCTTAAATAAATCCTTATCAAATCATGTTCTTACCCTGACTAAGAACAGGATTCGACAAGAATTTGTTTAACAAAACCGTATAAAGTGCACTTTTTTTACATAGGAATTTTTGCTAGTGTTCGGACACTTTTGTTACCGACTGTAGGTGCATTGGAAAATATTTTTGATGAAGTTCTGTTATGATTATCATTCAAGATGATTCTCCGATTTAATCTATCTTCACCATGAAGGCTCCATTCCCCTCCATGGAGGACCAAAATTTTGATGATATGTCTTCCAGTGGCGGCTCGTATTGGGGGTACTTCATCGAAACGTCTAGAAAAAGTACAAAGAATGGAACTTTTATTCACCTAATTGGCTGATTCGCTTATTTCGACAATCTAAGTAAATATGTTAACACTTCAAGAGCCAATTAAAAGAAAACGTTTTCGTTGTTAACATACTGTTTTCAGTCATTAGCCTGCAGCCCTTCCAAAACGTCACTCACGAGCCGCCACTGATGTCTTCTGACCACGTTTCGGGGCGTATCCTAGACAGTTGCCATTTGTCAATAGTGTAGCACTAGTGCTATCTAAAACCTATATAATCTCAACCATGTACATACATTTATCGATAAATATAAGATGTCACCGAAGCAAGGGAGCCATCTACTCCGTAGAGGATCAAAATGGTGATGGTATGTCTCTGGACCATCCTTAGGAGTGAGTCCTTGTACGTCGCCAATTGTCTAATAGTGCAGCACTAGTGCGACGTTAAACCCAGCCTGCCTACCCATCCTGTAAATATACAAAAAATATACACCCTTAAGTGGTGTGTCCTAGACTGTAGCCAATTGTCTTAGCGTAGCACTAGTGTGACATAAAACGCACGTCCGCTCTCTCTCTTAGGGTTACATACAAACGGAACGCTTGCAATTTCGATGACGTAAATTTTCCAAGTTTTTTGCAAATACAGTCAGCAGCAAAAGTAACAGAGCACTAGCGAAAATTTCTATGTAAAAAAAGTACACTTAATGCAGATTTGTTAAATAAATCCTTATCGAATCCTGTTCTCAATCAGTTTAAGAACATGATTCGACAAGGATTTATTTAACAAAACAGTGTTAAGTGTGCTTTTTTCATATAGGAATTTTTGCTAGTGCTCGGATACTTTTGCTGCCGACTGCAGTCATACATTTGAAACGCCTGCAAACGGCTTTGGAACTGGAAGTGTTTCATTTGTATGTACCCCTAAAAAGTTTCAGCAGTTGTGGTGACTCAATCATCCCATGCGAGTGCTACCGGTCTAATTAATTTAATGATATTTTAATGAATACAAATTAAGGGAGCCGCGCTGAGCGGGATTAACGTTGCGTTATGCTACGCAATGGGCAATTGGAGACGCTCCATCTCCATAGTTAGTTGGTTGATTTTTAACGTCACACTAGTACTGCGCTATGGGTAATTGGATGTACCCCTAAAGATGGTCCGGAGACATGCCATCAATATATAATAAATTGTTTCCATACGTATTTTAAACCCTAGGCTTAAAATCAATATTGTCTCCAATAGCTCACTATGCAGTTCTAGAGCGACACTAATAAACCCTTTCTAGTCTAATCCACATGTATTCAGCGTTCTGTTTGACGTAACTCGCACTCTCTTACGTATGCTGTGGAGGGTTGCAATTTTCGGCACGATAAGAAAAGCGCCATGTTGGCGATTTTTCGAAACCGGCTACCTATTCCAATGAATTGTCTTTGTTGGGGTAACTGAGTCACCCCAGCGAGTGCTACCGGGTTAATGTATATGTTAGGGTCATTGGAGCTCGCATCACTAACTTTAATTTGTGACTGCATTTTGAAAAGAGGGGGAGGAAAAAACAAACCCTCTGCCGACTAGGCGACGTCGACCAAGGGCATTTAACCTAGAAGTGCCCACAGAAACAAGAAGTACCAAAAAGAGAATAAACAATAAAATAATATATAATTAGAGAAGCACTCACCCGAGAGCTACCAAGGGAAACCAAAAACAACAGAAAAACAAAATAAGTCACTACCCTTACGTGGCCGACAAGAGCCACGTCTACAACTAAGTCCGCAGGAGCAGCCGAGCACAATTGCAACCTACACCTCCGAGCAACTCTCAATTCCAAGACACCACCAAAATTGTTCAAATCTCTGTAGGGGGATGTCTTTCTGAAGAGTCCTATCATGTATGTACTGAATTGCAGAGAAAACAATGGGAACAGCTGTGTAGATGAATACGACCTGCACTACCTAAGACTCCTATAAGATATTGAAGGAGCTCTAGCACTACCCAACACGTTTTTCGTAAATGTTTTGAGTGCACCAATATGGCTGAACCGGTTACAGTTGGAGCTTCACTTAAACGAGCTCTCGCCCTCTCCATATCTATCCTTCCTCCGAGAGTAAATAGTCTAACCCTTTTCTTTCTTTTTCTTCATCAATTGGCAACTTTGTGTTTAGTTTGTTGTTTGTTTTTATTTTCGTTTTCTAAATTTCTGCTCCCGAGTATCAAAATAGCTTTAGTGCTCAAGATGACCCGCTGTGCGAATGGACCTGTATCACAGTTAGTTTCTCATGATTTTGGTAATGGAATGAGTTGGTCAAATAAACTTGAAATCCTCTTAGGGAAATTCAATTTGAAATTGAAATTAGGTATTGTTTTATGGTTGTTAATTGTTTATGTTTGATTGGAGATGCTATGTGCTTAAGAATTTTATTTTTACTGTATTTATTCAGTTGATTTTGAAAATATTAATTTTCATTTATGTAATTATACATATATTTCCTTCTCAAGCCCAGATTATTTCATTATTTAATAGGGTATCAAACTACTTAATGATAACTTTAATTAACGTACTTTTTTTAATCAAGTGATGCCCAAAATAAGCAGTTGAAAAAATTGTATAAAAATTTTTTTTTTAGTGATTCAATTGATAATAATTTGTAATTCAGTTTTCTTAAAATTATACTGTTTTTATAACATTTGAAAGTTCTACTATGATATTATTAATGTTATAACCATGAACTACGACAACGATGCGTATTAATAAATAAATTCACAAAGGAAATATGACACTACATGGAAATGGACTAGAGACTTATTACAAATACAAAATAGGTATACTATACGAATTATCAGACATCCTGTTCTGGTACCCGAGAATTGTCAAATGACTGGCCTGAGAATTAACTTATTACACCGATGAAATGGAAAAATACCAAGCCTTTTTTTCTTTTTTTAAAAAAATTTTTGGAATATAAGCGGCTTTTTTTTTTTTTTGTCGTTAAATCTCTGATGAGACCACAATAATAATTTTTAAAATAATGTATATATTTATTATTAATCCCTTGAAGTTCAAGTGGCTATTAATTATTACTTTTCCATTTGATGGCTGCTACTTGTTTTCATGGTCCCCTTAGTAAAATGATAAATTATGTTAAAAACATTTATCTAAATAATAGGCAACCTTAAAAGAGTAAGGTACTTTCATGTTAATTAACTACCCATCAGCAATTAACTTATATTTTGAACTGAAATGGCTAATGAATTAATTTGAACACGTTTGTTTAGAACCCACTGTTTAGTATTTATAGTAATTTATGCTTATTCTATCATGACTTGAATTAATCTTATTGCAATCTTTGTTAGTCTCAGCTCATGGCATGTGACCAGGGGTTGAAATTATAATCAGCAAGATGGGTGCCAAATGGCAACTAACATTGTTTTCTTAGTTGCCATTATTTTGTACAAAGGTGCCATTTTAAAACTGTTATTTACACATAGAAACATATGTGTAAACATTGTACATAAACTACAATTACTTAAAATACTGATACTTTATCTAGTTAGTTTTTTCCATTTTAAAAATTTGCTAGTGCTAATATTTTTACAGGAAAGCTAGGAATTGACTTCTACTACTTTGTCTTTGTTGCTAGTGCCTTTATTTTCATCGCACATAAGAACACAGCACATTGAAGAGGAAAAAGAATACTAGGCGTCAAAGTGACGACTAGGTATAAAATTGTGGTTGTCAAAACGAAATATTTTGTTGCAAAATACAACTACCGAATGCTAATTTTGAGCCCTGCATGTGACTAATATGAAAGTACTGAAAATAATTAAAATGATTGCAATAAGTTTAAATAATGAATAAAATAATTTTATTAATAGTATTTAGTGATGTAAAATACCTGGGCATTTATTTTTAAGGGTAAATACCCAAAGTAGGGGAGAAGGGGGTACATTGGGACACGGGGCACATTGGGACAAAGGCTTTTATCCCTTTATAATTGCAAAATAAAATTTGAAAAAATCACACTAGATGGCACTTAGTAGTACATCTTCATATTTGTGATTTCAACTCATTCATTCAAGTCTGCTGCCTGTGAACAAGGTTAGTTTATTTTATCATATGAAAAGTAATTTTTTTCAAGTAAATTAATGTTGATTTTTTAGGTAATAGGAAATAAATATTTTAATTTTTAAAAGTACTATGTGTTTTTATAAACATTAAGCTTTCATTTCCACTATAGATCATTAGCCCATGTGCTCCAGAAAATTAGGCATAAACATTTGTTTTGAAAATGACCTGATGGGGTACATTGGGACACCAATGCATGGGGCACATTGGGACTGTTCCAATGGCCCATTCATTTCTAACACCAATATACTTTTATTTATTTACTTATTTTTTGCACATATAAGCTAATTGTATTCATTTTTTTTCTAGGTATTCTTTAAATAAATAGAAAATGATTAGAAATTATAAGTCAAAAACTGAAAGAACTAAAATTTCAGAAGAAAATATAGAAAAAGCAATAAATGAAATAATCAAAGATAAACTTTCTGTGAGGGAAGTATATACCAAAATCTACATTATTTAATAGATTGAAAAAAATGAGAGAAAATTGAGTGTGTACTACAAATATAAATTATAAGTTTCAATCCAAATATACATCTCAACAAATATTCACAGCTGAACAAGAACTCTTGTTGAAAGATTATTTAATATCATGTTCTCAACTTGACTATGCTATCAAAACGATCCTACGTAACATTAAAGTTTTGTGTAGACTTGCAGGGTTTTGATATGCGTTAAGATATGAATATGCAGTAATGCTTCATAACAATTACATTTTTTCATAATTACCTACTTTATTATTATTTGTTATTGTATCAAATTCATTGTTTTGAAAGCCTTTCATTTACTTTAACAAAATATTTTGCAATATTGTAATTAGATAAATAAAAAGATGGTTGTCCCAAAGTGCCCCATCATTAAGTCAGTGTTGTCCCAATCTGCCCCCGCACGAGGAACATTGGGACACTTTTACATAAGTTATGTTTTAATTATTTCTGTTTGCAAAACACATTAAACAATGCTCATTACACATTTAAGAGGGGACCAATAACACAAGTATTTAAATAAAAATGCACAAAAGCATTAAAACTTTTATAAATAGGAAAATAATATGCTTTTATAAAAAGTGTCCCAATGTCCCCCCTCTTCCCCTATATACCCAGGTAAATACCCACAACGGGTATTTACCTGGGTATTTATTTTTCAATGAACTTTATTTGAATAATTATGGCATTTATATATACAGAAAGAAAGGAAGAGAGAGACAGAGTGCTTAAAGAAAAGTTAGAAACATTTGAAACTTATATAAATTTTTAAATTTTATAAAACTAAAAAAATTAACCAGAAAAACAAATGCAATACGTCATCATGCATTTTGTATAAAATATTTAAATATTAGCTCTTTTTTAGTTATAAAGTATTTTCAGATTTTTAATAGCAATGTTAATTAATTTAAACTGAAAGAAACTGTTCAGTTTGGTTTTAAATGAAAAAGGAAACTGGTAATGGAAAGAAAAGAAAAAAAACAAAGATAGCTAGATACAATTGCAAGGGGAATTGTGATGTTATTTTAAAAAATCCTGTGAATTATTGCAGGGTTTTTGCAAACATATTAAAATAATCCTAAAATGATAAAAAAAAAAAAAAAAAAACACACACAAGAGTTAGAGAGCAGGGTTTAAACTTGAAATGTATATAACTATAGACTTTTTAAGTTCTGTAATAAGATCAAAAATAAAATACAGTAACTGCCACTTAATAAATTCATTGGTTAATAAAATCAGCTAGTTAATCTGATCAAATTACCAGAATCGTAATCAAATCAATATAAACTACTTTTTAAACCGCCGCTTAATAAAATCAGCATCGTTGGTTAATAGACTCAAAAAAAAAAAAAAAAAAAAAAAATCTCTTCAGCAGCAAAAAATGTAATTCATGCGCACTAATTTTTTTTTTTTTTGAACTAAAAAGGAAAATAAAAAACAGCAAACTCACTGTTATCACTTTTTGTCAAAAATTTTACACTTGCAGCATAGTTACAAATTAAACACGCCCCATCACTTGTCTCAGTGACAATTTCAAGGAATGTTTTCTTGCGGTAATAAGTTACAAATTTGATTTGTTTCACAAGTGATTTTTTTTTTCTTTTTAAATTTTTAATTATTAAAAGACAATTTCTAATTCTTATTTTGAAATAACTAAGAAACAAGATATTTAAACGGAAAGATTTTAAATAAATAATAAAAAATGCATGAAATTTTGGGAAAATAATGATTTTCTTCAAAGGAAAGAGCATCGAAACTTGGGATGTATTTAATTTATTTATTTTGAATGAACAATCAATTAATTATCTATCAAAATTTAATTAATATTGTTTATTAATTACATTATTCGTTACCTTACCTTTTGAAATTTCTTTCCATATTCAGGAAAGTAATACCTCTTTCTTCAGATCCTGCAGCTAGCTGCAGGATCTTTCGCCGGATATAAAAATCAGCTGCTAAATAAAATCACTTTGGCTCAGGACGAATGTGATTTTAATAAGCAGCGGTTACTGTATATTACAAGCATGTTGCAAATTTTGACTAAGTGATATTTTGAATTTTACAGCTCCAAAATAAAATATTAATTTTTTTTTTTTTTAATCAATTTTTAGATAATAATAATCAATTTAACAGTTGTGAATTTACCGAATGTCAAAACAGAATTTAAAAATATGCATTGGCTAATGATTTATAATAGGGCAAAATTCCCCATACAAGCCCCCAATATTGGCTTTAGTTTCCGGCGACAATAAGTAGAGAGTTGCCTAATAGTCAAAGCAGTCGCCTAAAGTTCAAAGCAGGTCCTTTTTCTTTCCCTTTTTTTCACACTTAAAATTGATCAAATATATTAACATTTAATAAGTAAAAGTCCCAATATGAAATTAAAAAAATAAAAAATAAACAAAATCCAGAAAAAATAATTAAAGCAGTAATTAATATTCTTCATGTGCATTAGTCAGTCAAATTATTGTATGCAATACAGTATATATAATTTTTTTTTTCCAAAATACCCAGTTTTGGGGTATTTACCCAGGCCTCGGATAAATACCTGGATAAATACCCAAAAAATATTTACCTACCCACTGGGTATTTACCCAATCCACATCACTAATAGTATTTATGAATTTGGTAATAAATAATAATAAGAAAATCAATAAATGATTTATGAATTGCATGAAAGAGAAGAAAATCAAAATATAGTTTGGTCCTCAGATTAGTGCTATCATAAAATCTTACCATTCTTGGGCAGGGCTCCAGGAATTTGAATAAAACTGGTCGGCAACAAAAATTTCTGATAGTCAGTAAAAAATATCCCCCTGCCCTTTTTTTATTCAATTTTTTTAATTTACTTGAATATAGAAATTAAAATTCTATGCACAAAAACCAAATATTACTAGGACAGAATGATTTTATATCAGAAAACACCTATTTAAATTTAATATTATAAAACTGGTTTTATTTTCACTAAACCGATACACCATCCGCATCGATGCATCATTACCTAGGCACAATGATACAGCACCGGGTTCCAAAGCATGCACAAAGAGGAGCAGTGTATCAAATTATCTGAAAGTGTGCACTAATTTAACACTGAGTTGTGAAACATGCATGGAGAAAAATGGTTTAAATCCCCTAATGGTGTATCTATTAATTCAACACAGTGTCTGAAAACGGGGTGAAACATTGTGAGAGGAACAAGAATTAAAATGGCGAGAGCTAGCCTACATCGGGAGTGAAATCAGAACCTGATTCTGGGACCAGTATTTTCACCAAGATAATGAAATTAAAAAAAAATTGAGTGGCAACCATATTTTACAAGCCTTGTGTATGGGTTACCAAATGTATCAAATAATATGTTAGTCATCAGACAGAATAGTAACATTAATTATTTTATATTGACAAAATTGAATATCTTAATGAATTTAAAATTGTCATTATTCTTATATTATTATTATTTTTCAGTTGATAGCTTTTAAATTACTATTTATCTAATCATTGTACATAAATAATTTCTCAATATAGAAGTATCTGTCTGTGTATATATGTGCTCTGGAGTTCCGACCATAACAGAGCTTGCAGATGAGTAGCTTGTACCATGTATTGATGCATCTTATCAAAATTTGAATTTTTGTAATTAATTTTTTTCAATTTTGTCCGTTAATTTTTCTATTAAAATTGTTTGAGTTTCTTAGCAACTTTTGTTATACAGTAGAACTTGGATAATTCGAAGTTGAAGGGACCAGAGAAAAATTCGAAATATCCAAAAATTCGAATTACATATACTATTTTGTCAAAAAGAAGAGAGAAATTAAAAATATAAAACTCTATGATCAAAGATTTAACACATAAACTTTATATCTAAGAATACTGCATCATTAACCCCCTCCCATTAAATCAATATTTTTTTACGAGCTTAATTATTCAACACATTTTTTAAATAGTCAGATATTTTTGATTGCTTCTTTAAGTACAATCTTTGTGTCATAGCATATGACTTCAACCCGTCAATTGATACAAAAACAGAATCTTTTACATTAGACATGACTTTCAATTTAAAAAAAAACAACCTTGAAATTCATGTATATGGACCATATCTTCTGATGCACTACACTGTAAAAAATGTGTCCTATTCCCTGCGAGAAATTCTCTGTAATTTGAGAAAATACGTACTGACGATGTAACGTTTTCGTAAATTATGCATATTTTCTCAAATTACATAGAATTTCTGCCAGTAAATAGGACATATTTTTTACATTGTAGGCTCTTTTATTTCCATATCCTTCTTTTGAAAGACTGTTAAAAAAAATAATGCACTTTAAACTGAGATAAATCTCGGGAACAAATTTTACTGTGATATTTTTAAAGGTAATCGTATGAAAAATTCGAATTATCCAAAATAGAATTTGAATTATCCATGATTTTTTAACATTATTTTAATACGAAATTCAAGGGACTGACTAAAAAATTTGAATTATCCAGAATTTCGTATTAAACAAGTTCGAATTATTCAAGTTTCACTGTAATACTTAGTCTTTATTTATTTCATTACTTTAATTTTTGTTTTGTTATCATTATTAATTATCATTAATTACTGAAATTAATTTTAGTTGTTTTAGTGTATTTAATGATTTAAAATAACATTTGTTGAATATTTAAATGCATGAAACTTAAAATATTTTTTTTAACTTAAAGTTGTTGAAGCATATCCATGAATGTGAAACTCGCTAAAATATGTGAAATGTATTAGATTCTAAAGTTATTCTTTTGGTGAGATTTGATATAATGGATATATAGTTGTCATTTAAGTACTATGTTGAGTTGTCATATAAATACCATGCTGAAGCAATCATATTGAAATAGCTCTACTGATATGTTATTCTTGACTTATCTTTATTCTTCCTTTTAAAATTTAAAGTCATATATAAATATTCAATAGCTAATTTTAAAGCATTCAATTTGACTATGAGAGCTTTCGTAAGGGGAGATTAATTTTAGAAGTCTATAATGAAGCTGAAATTTGATTAATATTCAGCTTCCAAAATTATAAATAGATTTTTGCCTGAAAACAATTTATAGCTGTCTGTCTAATCTCACAAAAAAAAATAAGCATATTATGCATTTAAGTTTGTATTTGAAATACAGGTGTTTGAACATAAAAATTTCATGTTATTAATAATACTTTTTCTTTTTATAGGTCCCAATGAGGGTGACTGTAAGTTTTTTTATATTTGTGGAGAGCAGGTGGGAATAATTAGATCTGATATTTGGAAACATCTGCAACATTATCCTAGTGTTTTTCAATATGACGGGAAGAGTGTAACTTTGAATCCTGACTGGGAAACTTACGAAGAAAGAAGTGAAAAATTAGACACTGTTCTCAGAGAACTTAGAATGAAAAGAATTTTTAGTACTTTAGATGGTTGGAGAGATGAGGTATTGCTTTCTGCTTCATTTACTTATTTTCTTTTATTTATAGAGCAGATGATTCTAAATATTAAAATATCTAAAAACAGTCTTTACAAAAAAAAAAAAAAAAAAACTATATATTTTATTGTTAAAATTTCATTATTTTATTTAAAAAAAAAAAAAAAAAAAAAAAACTTTTTTTTTTAAAATGAAAAGCAACTCATTTTTTTTTTTTTTTTTTTTTTTTTTTTTTCTTCGAATTTTTTCTTTAAAAGTTACTTTTTCCATGTTATGTATTTCTGTGGAATATTATACTTAATGAAAATAATTTTTACAAATTAAAATTTATTCTGCAATAATAATGTTTTTTTTTATATATTGATTTATGTGTGTTATTTACCTTTCTTCTGATATTAAAACAATCTTTTCAGATATACGTTTCATAAAAATATTATTTATTATTTGAGAGAAGAGATTCCTTTAGTTTAATATTTTTATATGAATATTTTTATTATTTTTTCCCTGAGTAATTCTGTTTCTTTCAGTGCTATGATGTGAGTTCTAAATTTGGTGATGTGCCTGTTATGAAGATGGAACGATCTGCAACATGTATGTGGTCATACTAAAGGGCACTTCTCTCATTTTTTTTTTTTTTTTTTTTGTGATAAATACATTAAAATTTTCAGAAATTAAAAGAAAATATAGAAATAGTATTTTGAATTGTAGTATACTGTAGTATGCTCTATTTTAAAATTGAAGTTATACACTAAATATATGTCATCCCAGAAAACCTCCAATATTTGAAAGGATAGCAAGCGTAAAGCTAGCTTTATAAAAATCCCTGGCCTTACATTATATTTCATAAAATCTGTAATTTATACTTAAAGAACGTTAGCTCTGTGGACTGTGAATTTACAATCTGTATTTATGGTCAATTTTTAACTTGTCCAAATCGGTTTAAAATTTCCTATTTAAAAAAAAGTGTTTTTGAGCTCCAAAAAAAAAAAAAAAAAAAAAAAAGTTATTTAACATGATTTAAAAGACCTTATTTTACGTAATTTGAAAATTGGAAGATAACTAACTTAACTCTCAAATTTTAAATATTAGAACTAAATGAGTTAAAAAAATACATTTTAATTCATTTTAGGAAATCTATCAAATAGCTTTTGATCAAACATAGCTAAGAATTATCCTGATTAAATTAGCATTGTAATAATAATAATAAAACTGCTTTTAAAATCAGTCTATTTGTTTGGAAGTTACAGTGCCACAGGTACAGACAAAGGCTTCAGATTTATAACACCCCCCTTTTTTGGTCAGGGATTAATGAAACAAAAAGGATTGTACCGAGAAAAACTTGTTTATTCAAAAATATACAATGGCTGTGACAACAGTTTGAGTGCTTTAACCTTTAAGTGCCTTTAACCCTTTGAGTGCTTTAATTTATGCTTTTACCCTTTCGGGACGGGCATATCAGATATGAAACGTCTGCTAACATTCCCTTCCAGCTAGGTGTTCCAGATATGATATGGCCTTTAAATTCTTTCTTTGGATGGGCATATCATATATGAAATTTTAAATAGAACATTTAATGAATATATTTTTCTATCACTAGATGGGGTCCTATGTCTGATATATTTGAATTTATCACAACTTGAGAATATTGACCTACTTTTCTCCACAGTCTTTCTTTCTTTTTTTTTGTGTGTGTGTTCTTTAAGTGTTCTTCAGAGAACATGTGTACCTGATGTGAACAGGTGCACATGTTCTCTATACTTTTGAATACTTTTATTTTTGTTTTTTTTTGTGATTTTGGGGTGATGTCATACCCAGTGGCAGAAACACACATGATGGCATAGTCGTGGACACAGAAAAACTGGTTGCAGACAGTTTTTGTCTGCACTAATAAAAAAATTAGTCTGCAACTTTCAGACACTCTTTGTCTGTATTAATAAAAAAAATTGCCTGCAACCTTCGGACAGTCTCTATCTGCAGTCATAAAAAATTGTCTGCAATTTACAGACATTTTTCGCCCGCAACAATGTGTTACCGGTGTATGATGTCTTAGACGCTCTCTGGTAGGAACTCTAGTGCCCCCTATAGGTGCCTTGGTAGGAACACACCAAACAATGCTTAACCACAGCACAGCGACCTAGGGAGCCTAGATCTCCCTTGATAGGCAGCATTATGCGTGTATTCTTTTCTCCCGTTACCTGTTACTGAGATTCTACGAGAACGTAGAACAGTTCTAATTTAAAACTGCTTTAAAACTTCTCCTCCACTTCAAAATTCACTTATAAAAATTTCTGTATCAAAACTAAAGCTAATACTTTTATTATTTGTAATTATTTAGATTGTGTTGTGTCAAACATTGCTATAAAATATTTAATTGAATGAGTTCAACTTATTATTTTATAGTTGTTTATACTATATTGTTCTGTAGTAAAATTGTATTTGTGTATTGTTGCACGAGATCACCACTGTTGTTAGGTCCCCCCCACCCCCAATGATTACTGCTATCAGCTTTCAGGCTTTTTGAGTGTAAGCCATTTTTACCCCTGATTACATGCAAATTTTGCAGACAGATTAGCCTGTCGCAGACAGCTACAAAACTTTCTGCCACTGGGATGTCATATAAGGTTTTAGACATTTTATTCAATTCCCTTTGACTTTGGCTTGTGTTGAAATGATTATTTTGTAGATAGATTTGAGAGATATTTTTGTATTTGAAATAGCAATACAAAAAAAAAAAAAAAAAAAAAAAAAAGACAAAAGAAGAGTATACACAAATGATAAAAAACAGCTGACAGTCTATTCCTGGTCCTGGGAAGTATGGAACGTAGGATTTTGCATACATCCATGTTTCAAAAATATCATACACTGTATTCTTTTTAAAATATTGCTTTCTTTTCATCATTTACATGCTAGATTTTTTTTATGAAAGACATTTTCAATAATTTATATTTTTATTTTATGTTGTGTGAAATAAATTGTGACTTTGGATATTTTCCCATGCACAGTTACTTAAGATAAGTCAAACTTTTATTATTATAGAACTTATTATTTTTATAGATTTTTTTATGGAAAATATAATCATAAAACTTTTTAATTAATTCTGAAAACACGTTAAAGGTAAATCTCAAAATTTTTATGAAAAAAATTGGAACAATTAAACAGCAAATTTAATTTATGTGATTTTATTTCCTAAGTTAGGCTTAGCAATGCGAATTGCCTGTCTTCACAAGATAGTGCATGTACAGTCGGAGGAGAAAAAAACACAACACCCGCTGTAATTTCATTATTAACTGACGCAGGGACATCTAATGCACATAAATCAACAGGAAAATAAATGTTCTTCCTGAAAATGTCAAATTTTGAATTGGGGGCTATCTACATATTGAAATGAGTGGCAACTTTGATTTTTTCAATAGCAACACCCAATTTTGATTTCATATTCGAATTTCTGAGAGTCTGGCATTGCCGAAAAGTATACTGTTTGTATACTTTATCTTTAGTATTCATAGAGTTATAATCAAAAATGTGTTAGGGGGTTATCTGTAAATGTAGAAAAATTAAAATCCTACAAGAATTAGACAAAATTTTACTGTTTCACACCAGAAATGTTTCAAGAAAAAAAGTGTTATAAAAATTAATAAAAATGTTATCACCTTTACAGTACCTTAATTATCCTGGATTCAGTTTTTTAGATATGTATATACTTCAGTACTTTTTTAGATAATTTTAGGTATATTTAAAAACATTACACTTATTATTGGTCAGACAAATGCTATTTGAAAAAAGTGCAATATTTTTCAAAATTAAAAAGTGTCTATCATGGCAATACTGATCACCAATAAAGCTTAAATTTTCTTTCTTAGGTGTGACATAATATACGAATTGAAATAATATAGTTATATATATTACAAACAAACTCAAGTTAAGAGTTAAATTGTAAACACGTGTCATTATTGTAATAAAATTAAAAACACGTTAAAAATACATTTATTAAAAATATAAAAACTTTGGAATATTTTGGAAGTTCTTAATACATTATAAATCAAATTAAACATTCAAAATGAGAAATTTCTATAAAAACAAAGTAATTTAACATGGGGATTAGAGGCATTAAAAATTTCAAAAATTCTGAATTCAGGGGTAACCCCTGAAAAGTTTCATCCCTGGAATCCTTATGCAGAAAGCTTTTTTATGCTGCAGTAACAGAATTGTTTGCTTTTGAAAAAAGATATCAACGGCATATGTGC
This sequence comes from Salticus scenicus, assembly GCA_963930645.1. NCBI lineage: Eukaryota > Metazoa > Arthropoda > Arachnida > Araneae > Salticidae > Salticus > Salticus scenicus. The sequence goes on from OZ005653.1 coordinate 176,700,754, forward strand.
AATGAGCTCCTAACGTCCTAACTAAACCATAACAACTGAAGATAGCAGGAGAATGGCGAGTGAATAGCATGGATCAAACACCACTTTTCTCTCACTCCCACAGTGTGCTCACTCACCAACTGTCAGCCCATCAAAATGTAGGAGGTTTTAGTGGGTAGCATGAGGTCTTATTGAGAATAACCATATTGTCAATTGTGTCATTGGAATATGTTAGTACAGAGTAATTTAATCCATAACATATTTAATTTCAATACAGTTTGCAAACTGTTTTCAATGACTTTTTAGATTTTTTAATAAACAAGTTTATATCTGAATTATTTTTTGTTTTATTTGCCTTTCAAATTTAGGAGGTTTTTGCTTGGGGTAAAAATTTTGTACTTGATTCGTTTTTTGAAAGATTTAATTGATGCATATTTACACCTTATCTGTATTTACGAATTAGATTACATTTTGTTTTATTTTATTAAATTTTTATTTTAAATATTTGTTAAATATACTGCTTGTGCTTATACAGTGCACTCCCTATTATCCATGGGTATGGAAAAATGGTGGGATCAAGAAAGTGCAGAATCAAGAAGAAGCATTTTCTCAAGTAAAAGATAAAACGAATGATTAATTTTTACCAAAATATTTAAATAAAAAGAACTATGTTGCTTGTTTTATTTTTTGTACAGTTTAGTTTGATACTGTTTAATTTAGTTCAAAAATCACCTTACAGATTGTACTCTGGCTTCATCATAAGTGCACTTTCTTGTTTGTTCTTACACCCTTTATTTTTAGTACGTAAAATAAAAATCTGGAGTGACTCCACCCAACTTTCCGAACATTGAGTAATTAACAGTTTTGTAGATAAAGTAAAGTGAGAGGAGTTGTTAAATAAACAAAAGAGAGAAAATTATAATAGGGTGTTTGAGTATTTTTCTCCATATAGTACACAATGTTTAATTTAACGCTACTGAACTTTGAGCCCATAGATTATAATGATAAAGAATTTTTCGTTGTGTCCCGGTAAAAACTTATAAATGCTAGATTCATTAAAATGCTTATAGTTAGTGCAACAGTGAATTATAATGTTTATATAATTTTTCAGCTATATTGAATAAGGCGTTTAGATGCTATCACATTTTTAAAAATTTGGTCCCATAGGCCATAATGATAAAGAATTTTTCTTTGTGTCTCTGTAAAAAAACTGTAAGCGCTAAATTCACCAAAATCTATACAGCTTGTGTGACTGTGATCTATAACATGTGTATAAATTTTTTGCTCAGTTTAATAAGGCGTTTAAACACTATCACACTTTTAAAAATTTGGTCCCATAGGCCATAATGATAAAGAAATTTTCTTGGTGTCCCTGTAAAGAAACTGTAAGTGCTAGATTCACCAAATCAATAGGGTTTGTGCTACGGTGACTTACAACATATGTACCAACTTTCAGCTCATTCGAGCAAAGTGTTTAGACGCTAGCATGTTCACTCACACACATACACACATCATCGTAAAAATAATGAAAATGGACTCAGGAGACCTCAAAACGTATAGAAACATCAAAATCTCAAATTCGGATTTTTAACATGTTTACAATACTTTCCTCACTATAGTGTTCGGAAAGTAAAAATATTTTTTTGTACTGTGAATATTTTCACTGTTTGAATTATGCTTTATATAAAATACAACACAATCCATTTTTTAAGCTATAATATTTTTTATCTCATTTGTCCTTAATTTTCAGCCTTTTATCTGTGATTTGCATTATCTGTGGAACCCATGCCACTGAATTCCGTGGATAATCGGGAGTTTACTGCATCTGATATAGCATTATCTTTTGAACTTGGTTATTCTTTTATTTGTATCCTTCTCTGAGAATTCACTAGTGGGTGTATACTATTAAAAAAATATATTGCTATAAATAGGAATATAAAATTAATTTCTAATATAATCAATCATTTTATTAAGAAAAAAAAAAAAAAATAATGAATACATTTGAAATGATTCAAATTCATTTGTATTTGGATATAAATTCATGATTCATTTAAAATTGGTGCTATACAAATTATTGTATAATTCTTTTAAAAGTGAATTCAATTTACAAAATTTACATTGCAATTAAATTCAAAGTTTTTTTTTTTTTTTAATGCTTGTATTATCTTTTAATGTTGAATTAATATATAAGTGATATAATTTGTTAATTTCTTAAATGTTTGTCTGAGAAAGTAATATGTACAAGGTTTAAATTGAAATTTCAGGATTAGACTTTGATTTTGGAATGTAAACAGATAATTTACTCAGAAAGTAAAATTTGTTTTCATTGATGGTCATATGCATAAGATTTTTAAAAAGCTTAAAAAAAACAAAAATGTAGCATAATACTAGACTGCATGAATAGAAGCTAATATGTAGTGTAGTATTTGTGTTGATTATAGTTTATAATAATGGAAATCAGTTATCAGGGCCCGACTTAGACTACCTGGAGCCCCGGGGCAAGCTTATTCTGGGGGGGGGGGGGCTTGCAGTGGCATAAGAGGTCTTTAGGTTACAAAATTTCTGCTTATGTCTGTTGGGGGGGGGGGGGGGGGCAAGGCAACTGCCCCGCATGCCCTGGTGTTAGTCAGGGCCTGTCAGTTATAGCATTTTGGTTATAATATAACTTTGTACAATGAGCACTCATATTGAAGTGTGTCATAGTTATCACTAATCTTACTAAAATTGAAAGCATAGGAATAATAAAGAGCATGAATGGTTCACTTATCTATCCACACATGCAATCTATGAGTAAAGTTTAGTTATTTGTTAATAGACTCTATATGCACTTTCCCATTCAGAATTAGATATAGCCACATAAATTACATATGATGTAAAAGCTTCTGTATATACTTATCAATACAAAAAACCCTTAACGGGTTAAAAGTTTGTGACACAGCACTGTACTTTATGGCTATAAGAATTAGAAATACGGGTCTTAAAAATAATGATATCAAATTTTCAGTGACGCTTTGATATTAATTAAATTATACATAGATTTTCTTATTTGAATTTGCTTTTTCCTTTTATTTATATTTACAGTGTAAACGTTATTTTCAACATAAAATAATATATAGCATTTACTCATTGATACCTTTCCATTCACATCTCTTATACTATGAAAGCATGTGTTTTAAAAGAAATTATATGAAATTCCAGTAACGCAGTGGTGTTACATTAAGTGATTTGTTTTTAAATTTCTCTGCAATTATTTTGTTTTGCATATTAAAGTATATGTGCACATTGAAATATTGCTTTTAATTTTCAAATACGCTGTCAAATATATCACTTTCATTAAGCTTATATTATGTACTGAAATATATTTATTTCAATGAATTATTCTATCTTTTGCGTCACGCCATCCAAAACTGAAAAAAATTTCACAGTTTTTTTTCTTTGCATCACGATATCTATTTGCATGCATTTTCAATTTATTTGGATGAAATGACACAAAGTAAACATTTCCATATATTTTACTTACAGTTTTGGATGGCGTGGCGCAAAAGATAGAATAATTCATTGAAATAAATATATTTCAGTACATAATATAAGCTTAATGAAAGTGATATATTTGACAGCGTATTTGAAAATTAAAAGCAATATTTCAATGTGCACATATACTTTAATATGCAAAACAAAATAATTGCAGAGAAATTTAAAAACAAATCACTTAATGTAACACCACTGCGTTACTGGAATTTCATATAATTTCTTTTAAAACACATGCTTTCATAGTATAAGAGATGTGAATGGAAAGGTATCAATGAGTAAATGCTATATATTATTTTATGTTGAAAATAACGTTTACACTGTAAATATAATAAAAGGAAAAAGCAAATTCAAATAAGAAAATCTATGTATAATTTAATTAATATCAAAGCATCACTGAAAATTTGATATCATTATTTTTAAGACCCGTATTTCTAATTCTTATAGCCATAAAGTACAGTGCTGCGTCACAAACTTTTAACCCGATAAGGGTTTTTTGTATTGATATCATTACTTTTTAGGGGTTAATGATCAAAACGTAAAATTAAAGGAGCATGGTAATGAGTTATAACACTGTATTAAAAGTGTTGTTTTATAGGTCATACTCGAACAAAATAACAAACTAAATAAAATTTCAAAATTTTATAAAAAGTGATAAAAAAGATGGAAACATGCAACATTACAAAGGCATACTATAGTACATTTTAAAAATGACAAAAATTTCTTATTTATATTTATTTCTTATTATAATTTTTTTGTATAGATTTCATTTAAAAGAGAAAAATAAATAATAATAGAAAAATCTTTAAAAAGTGAAAATTTTATACTGGTAAATATTTAAGTAGTATAGTTTGTTATGAATTTAATTAAAAAAAAACTTAATCTATTCAAAATTTTATTATAGCTTAACATTTTGTAATTTATATATTATATATACTAGAAACTTAATGAGCAAATTAATTATTTTCAAATTCTGTTTTAAGAATTTTTTCAATCCATAGTTTAAGTGATTTATCACCTAATTTTGAAAAAATTACAAATATTTGCATATGATTATCATATTATTTGTCATTTTTATGAAAATAAAGGAAAAATTTTTTGTTGTTGCAATCACCTTTTAAAATAGAACCAATTTTGAAAGTTAACAACGTATCAGCATGAAAACAATGTAAATACAAAGAATATTTTTGATAAACAAATGTCATATAAAATACAAGTACCTAAATAAATAACTCATTTAATATATATATTAAAAAAAGAAAAATATTTTTTTTTTATTTTTGTGTTTATTTTTGACGCTTCCCAATAGATGGAGCCAAAACGATTATTTGATATTCAGTATTTCAGATGGAAGAGAAGAAATTCGTCCGCGAAACTGCCGCATCACGGTATTTTCGGAGTAAAAAATAGTTCGATTTTTAAACTGAGTTATAAAAAAAACAAGAGTTTTCCTAGGGAAAAGGGAGATGTCAGGCACATCAGAGAAAAGCGATTAATATCATATATAAATTAAACTAAATTCGCTCGAGCCATATTCGAGAAAAAATTCTTACACATATAGTCTGTCCATTTATAACTTAAATGAGCCAATTCATATCTCGAAATATATTGCACACAGAAATGTAGCGATGTCAGGGTAGGATCAGACAGAAGGTGAAAGTCTATTTTGAAAATATCAGAACATAACCTCCCATATTTCCTGAGATATTAAGTGTCGGCTTTCAGCGGTTTCTTTGATCTTAAAATTCCTGTATATATAAGTGTCGCAGTTTTCGTTCGTTTTTCCGTTTCCGCTGAGTGTCGTGGCGTTCGTTTGTTTTTGCGCTTGCGTCACTAGAAAAACTGCCGTTTTTCATGATAGTCAGCTTCAGTTTGACAACATTAGGTGATCATTGTAGATTAAAAAAAAAAAAAAAAGGTTTTGTATGATGCAAAATAAGAAACGACATAAAATGTAATAAGTATTGTATCATTGCTTTCACACTGTAAATGTGTGCCTATTTTTTTTTTTTTTCCAAATTGGTGAAGTATGTTGGTTAATTTTTTTAACCCAAAACAATTATTCCATGTTTTTACATTTTATTGTGTTTGTTTACAAAGCTTTTATTCTTCATTGTATAATTAATATACAATTTTGCTCTGTATATATTACGCTAAAATTTATATTAATGTAAATTAATGTTTTAATTTACATTATGATAAATTTACTTAGTATGTATTTTCATATTAGTTGCACGTGATAAAAATAAAATGAAATCATATTAGAATATTTGGTTAATTGAAATCAGCACTGAAATAAAGTAACCACCATCAAATGCTTAACTTCATTGCAGATTGTTAGGGGCACCAAAACAAAAGATCGGGCCGCAGTAACCTGATCTCTAAGAGCAGAAGAAGATTGTGAGTTTGATCCTTGAGCCAGTCGAAGACCATTATGTATGCTAATGGTGACTGGTGCATGTTAAGTCTGTTGTAGTTGCAGAGTTCTTTAAGCTTCCATCAATATTTATACCACTAGGAGTACTGGATAATAGGATTTACCCGTCCTTCAACTGGATCAAAATTCAAGCTCTTGTTGTTTGCTAGTGCTGCTGTCTTTCACGAGTTTCTCGAACTAAGTCGTTCTTCTACCACATGTGGTGCTTATCTAAAAAATGGACGTAGCTCTCCTGCCACCATAAATCTGGGTAGTTTCACCACTGGGGCTTGGAATTTGCAAATGGAATGAGTAACAACAACAGAAGATTATCTCCATATATTCAAAACCCCTAATAACCATAGATAAAAATTGCAATCATAGAATTACCATGTAGGATGTTTTACGGCGATTTAACATCTAATAATTTTGAATTATCATCATTAAATAATGGTAGTTTAATTATGATTATTTCAGATTAAAACATGAAATAAACCATGTCCTTTATTAGGTTACTAGAAAATGTTGCAGCAGGTTATTCATTATTTATCATTTATCTGTTTCATGTTTTTTCTTTTTTCTTTTTTTTTAAACCAGATAAAAGTGTAGATTTTTTTCAGTTTAAAATTATTGTTTTATTTTTCATTCTAAACTATCTATTTGTTTTGTTACAGTATATTATTTATTTTTTCTTTAGTTGATGCATGTTTTTCTTGGAACTTGGGAATTTTAGACTGAAATGTTTTATTATCAGATAGACATTTTGAAGGTATATCTAATGAATTACCTTGCAACATTGAAGTTGGTTGCAGTATTAATTTTTATTGATTGATGACGGTAATTTGTAAAAATAATTTATCTATATGTATGTATTTTTGGTATGTTTTATGATTACTAGGCTTATTTGGTATCAAGAGATGTGGTGTACATGTTAATGGTTATGTGAAAAATAAAGATGGCAGTAAATCATTGTGGGTTCAAAAGAGAGCATATACTAAACCAACATGGCCAGGAAAATTAGATAACATGGTAAATTTATCATAATGTAAATTAATGTTTTAATTTACATTATGATAAATTTACTTAGTATGTATTTTCATATTAGTTGCACATGATAAAAATAAAATGAAATCATATTAGAATAATTGGTTAATTGAAATCAGCACTGAAATAAAGTGACCACCATCAAATGCTTAACTTAATTGCAGATTGTTAGGGGCACCAAAACAAAAGATCGGGCCGCAGTAACCTGATCTCTAAGAGCAGAAGAAGATTGTGAGTTTGATCCTTGAGCCAGTCGAAGACCATTATGTATGCTAATGGTGACTGGTGCATGTTAAGTCTGTTGTAGTTGCAGAGTTCTTTAAGCTTCCATCAATATTTATACCACTAGGAGTACTGGATAATAGGATTTACCCGTCCTTCAGCTGGATCAAAATTCAAGCTCTTGTTGTTTGCTAGTGCTGCTGTCTTTCACGAGTTTCTCGAACTAAGTCGTTCTTCTACCACATGTGGTGCTTATCTAAAAAATGGACGTAGCTCTTCTGCCACCATAAATCTGGGTAGTTTCACCACTGGGGCTTGGAATTTGCAAATGGAATGAGTAACAACAACAGAAGATTATCTCCATATATTCAAAACCCCTAATAACCATAGATAAAAATTGCAATCATAGAATTACCATGTAGGATGTTTTACGGCGATTTAACATCTAATAATTTTGAATTATCATCATTAAATAATGGTAGTTTAATTATAATTATTTCAGATTAAAACATGAAATAAACCATGTCCTTTATTAGGTTACTAGAAAATGTTGCAGCAGGTTATCCATTATTTATCATTTATCTGTTTCATGTTTTTTCTTTTTTCTTTTTTTTTAAACCAGATAAAAGTGTAGATTTTTTTCAGTTTAAAATTATTGTTTTATTTTTCATTCTAAACTATCTATTTGTTTTGTTACAGTATATTATTTATTTTTTCTTTAGTTGATGCATGTTTTTCTTGGAACTTGGGAATTTTAGACTGAAATGTTTTATTATCAGATAGACATTTTGAAGGTATATCTAATGAATTACCTTGCAACATTAAAGTTGGTTGCAGTATTAATTTTTATTGATTGATGACGGTAATTTGTAAAAATAATTTATCTATATGTATGTATTTTTGGTATGTTTTATGATTACTAGGCTTATTTGGTATCAAGAGATGTGGTGTACATGTTAATGGTTATGTGAAGAATGAAGATGGCAGTAAATCATTGTGGGTTCAAAAGAGAGCATATACTAAACCAACGTGGCCAGGAAAATTAGATAACATGGTAAATTTCCAATATTTTCTTTTAAAATTAATTATAAAGTTTACATATTGGGTTAGATATATTATACTATTGAATGAAAGAAGAGTGAATTGCAAAGGAAAATTACTCATTCTTGTGCAAAATATTACGGATTTGTATTTAAAAAAAAAAAAAAAAAAAAAAAAAGTACAGTTAAATTTCGGTTATTTGAAGTTCTTATGATCAAAGCACTTTCAATTAATTAAAATTCTATAAAAATTTTCAATCGGGAAGCAATCATTTTGTGCAGAGAAACACGTAAAGAAATTTGATTAAAAAAAAAAAAAAAACTTCACAATAGGATATTTCAGGTATTAAAACTACAAAAAGTTTAGATGAAGTACCAGAATAGGTTTGGGTTGGATTGGTGCACCCAATGTTTCCCCCCCCCTAAAAACTCATCTACCCCCCCCCCCCCCTCCACACACACACACACACACACCTACCTTTGCCCAACTTTTGTATTTTCAATTTTCTAACACTTTCTTTAATAAATTAAGCAAAATACCAAGTAATTGAAACTTAAATTTTATTCATTATTTTATGTATAAAAACACACAATTTACACAGAAAATGAGATTTAGTTTGTGTTTTAATAATTTTTACAAATATAAGATTTTACAAAATTAAGATATATATTCAGATGCTTACTGTACAATAGTGTTACATCTAAAAGCTAGTTGGCATAGATAGGATCTGCTCAGTTCCAGATCATATATTTGTTTTCTTAAAAATTTATTATTGAACATACTCAATTGAAAATTAGAGCAATGATCTCTTTTGATGGCCTTTTCCAGTCAAAGACTGAAATGCTGTACTAAGTAGGCTATCCTTTTCCCACGTTGACACTTTTATCTTATCCTGATTCGCTGCTTTATATTACAAATTTTTAGCTCATTATGCAGTTACATGTAATAATTCTCATAATGCACACTTATGTAAAAATTTTCCCTATTCAGCTGTGTTAAGAAAAATTTGAATTATGAAAGTTTTGAATTTTCAAAGTTTTTTGCATTAGAACATTGAAATTCAGTAAAGTTCTGGACAGTATCATAAATAATACTATTTTAAAATTGTAGCAGGAGACTTGGCGTTGGAATATTAAAACAGGAATAAACTACTACGTCAGAAACACCAAAGAAAAATTATTGAGGTGCATACAGCTGTTTCGGTAGCCTAAAGCATACCGTCTTCAGTGCAAAAAGACTTGCACTGAAGATGGTACGCTTTAGGCTACCGAAACAGCTGTATGCACCTCAATAATTTTTCTTTGGCGTTTCTGACGTAGTAGTTTATTCCTGTTTTAATATTTTAAAATTGATCCAACTTAAAATGTGAAAAATATCAAAAAATTGAGGTAAATTTTTTTTATGAATACAATAGAAAACTAAAGTTTTTCAAGCATTGTTATTATGTAAATTGCTTATTATTTAAAACTGATCAAGAAAAATTTTGAAATGTTTATATCTAGAGCAAAAGCTATATCTGATTATCTGAAGATTTCTTTATAGAAAAGGTTTCTAAATCATATATAAATAATCATAAAACTGTGCTCAATTTTAAAGGTGTTTAAATACACTATTAAGGAAGTACTGATACATCCATAAATAACCCATTTTTCATTTATTTATTTATTTTTTCATGTTTTTCTTTGTCTTTTGAAAACTTGGAATTAGGTAAAGAATTTTAAAAGTTTTAAATAGCACTTCATAATTAAAAAAGGAAAACAATAAGTAAACAGTATTTTTTTTTTTTTTCAATATCTCCTAAAAGTTAAATTTATCTAAAAATATGTGCACACATAGTCAGATAAAACATAAATGTTTAATTTTTAACTTTAAGTCCCAGTAGCACAATTTTCTGCATCTATCTGCAGCAAAACAAAATTTGTTTGCGATGGAAATTTTGGATCAAGTCTGGTTGTACAATAAGAAGTATTAGCAATTCATAAAATACGTAAAATTGCATGTACAAAGAAAATAAATTGGAAATACAAATAAGTGCAATAATCTAAAGACATAAATGTAAATTATATTGGTATTTTTTTAAGCCTGGCATTTCTTATTGAAATGTTAAATTAATCTACAGAGCTTTAAACAATTTGCAGTGCTTACAAGGGAAGTATGAATCAGTAAAATTGCTATTGAAACCAAACCACGCATAAATTAAAGAGCATGGTCGAAAACATTGGGTACCGTACAAATTTGCTGCAACAACTCCCAAGGGGGTGAGATATGCCCTCTATTAGTTTTAGTTATTTCTATAAAAGCCAACAAAACACGCATCGCAGTGTGAATAGATGGTGCAGTGCTAGCGTGTTTGATTTCGGATACGTAGGTCGTGGGATCGAGTCCCCGCAAGGGCGTTTTGTAATTTTTTAAATTTTTTTTTCTATACGTTTTTAATTATTTTAAATTATTAATTTAAGATAAAATATTTCTTACATTAAGAAGATTTTTTTTTTTTTTTTGAGTATTCCAATTAATAAAGTATTGAGAATGAATTCAAGAAATGCATTTTTTAATTTTTTTATTTATAAAAAAGAAAACCATGTTTAAAGCTACGAATATAGTTTCTAATTTATAACAGTTATGATTAAAAGTAGAAAAATCATGGAACCATAAGTATTTTTCACAATTAGAACAAGAAATATAAAAAGATTGATCACAATTATTTGAATTTCAATTTTGTTCATCACGAACATTTTGTCAAATATTTGACTTTTCGTCGAGATTACTTGATTTGTAAAATTCATATTTACCCAGATTTTGAATTTTTTTAGATGTAAATTAATTATAAATTAGTAAAATCATTTTGAGAAAATTTGTCATTGTCTTCAATATTATTTTCAGTTCTTCCGACACCACGAAATTTGACAGTTGTTTAATAAAATATTTGAAATAAAAGTTAAATGCGACATCGAATAGTTTAGCAACAGCTGTTCATCATTCAGAATTTTTCATGCAAAAAATTGTCTGAATAAATAATACAATTGAGAGCAGACGATTAACTCTTGCTATTAATGGCGTCGTTAAAAAATAGTAATTAAAAATTTATATAAAACAATCATTAACAAAATTTTATCTGAATGTAATCATTAACAAAATCTTACCTAAATATAATATAAAAGTATTTCCCATTTTATTAATTTCTTTAAATTTAATAAATAAATAAATAAATTGGTTAAAAATAAGAAAAAAAATATTAAATTGCCCACGCTGAAAAAAAAAAAAAAATGTTTTAATATAATTAATATTTTCTGTTTCAATAATGATTTAATATAATTAAAAATGTCAAAAATAAATATTTCAGATGAAATAAAAAAATAAAATACAAAACGCCATTGCGGGGACTCGATCCCACGATCTACGTATCCGAAGCGAAGCACGTTAGCATTGCACCATCTGTTCACACTGCATTGCGTGTTTTGTTGGCTTTTATAGAGATAACTAAAACTAATAGAGGGCATATCTCACCCCCATGAGAGTTATTGCAGCAAATTTGTACGGTACCCAATGTTTTCGACCATGCTCTTTAATTTAAGCGTGGTTTGGTTTCAATACCAATTTTACTGATTCATACTTCCCATGTTAGTGCCATGCTGCACTCTTTCTGCTATCATTTGTTACTTAAAAGGTGATTTTTTTTTTTTTTTTGAAAAACTCAAATCACCCCCCCCCCCCCCCCCCCCAAAAAAAAAAAAAAAAAAAAAAAAAAAAAACTGGATTTTTGCGAATTTTGTGAAGCACTTTGGTATATTGAAATACAAGATGATACTAATTTTAAAAAATTTGAATAAACACCATAAAATGCAATAAACTCACAACAATTGTTTTGAGTCGAAAGAGCACACGACCCTTCGTCGGGCGAACAAAATAGGCACGAGTGCAGCACTCAAAACGGCAATGCCATTTTATGGTATTTATTTAAAGTTTTGTAACTATTACTTTAAAGCGTTAGTTCTGGGATGCTTTCTTATTGCAAGATGATACCACCATTTTGGATATGCTCTTATTTATAGGATGACATGACATTTTTTGAAATAATTGGTTTGTTGCTATATGATAACTTTTTGCCACTAAGGCTAATTAGATTGACACTTAAAGTAAATTCAAAATCACTACGAACATCTGTACCTGAACTAGGATGCGAACTTGCATTAAAACAATCCGAAAATGAACAGCAAAGAAAAAAAATAATTGCCTATTTTGTTGAGTAATCAGAATGTTTTGTTAACAACTTTTATTTATTTATTTGCTTGGCAATTTTTAAAAAATGTTTTCACCTACTTAATGTTATACGTTACACTAAATTTTTTAATTCTGTGACACATTCCGTATATATTTCAAGTCTGAGTCATTTATATTTATCTGAGTCATATACGTATTGTTTCAACATTTTAGAAATAATGTTTTCCATATTAAAATATAAAAGAGTCAGACATTCCTATTAAATCAATTTTTGGAAGCAGAACGAAGCCTTTCAAACCATTTTTCAAATAGCCAAGTTTTAGATGATCAGAAATCTACTATATATAGTTTTATGGTTAATAATTTTTATTTGCATATTATTTTTGTTTCCAATTAAAGCTTTAATGTTTATTGCTATTTGTCCTTTATTAAACTAGCAAAAAATGTTGTAGCAGCAGTTAATGCATCATACATGGATTTGTCAATAAAAAAATTGGTTTATTTTTCTGTCTAAAGTAATAGTTTTATTTTCCGTTTTATAGTGTTTTAGCAATTATTTATTTTACTATTTAGTTGATACCAGAAAATCGATGAATTGTGCAAAAGCTTCATCCAGTTTGCTTGTTTCTTAAAAGTAAAGCTATTTAAAGGACTTTCTTATAAATATTAAAGTAAAGACCTTACTTGTTTGCTTCATTATTGACATAAGCTGCTTTTCGCTGGAGGGCCCTCTGCTTCATCAGTCATTGCTTGAGTGGAAAGTGGCTGGACTTCCAAAACTTCGTCTTCACCTGTGATCAGGCAGCGCCACTGTGTAGTGTGTCTATACCAATTTTTGATTCGTGGTCATTCACGGTTTCGTGATTATGAATTATTTCAACAATTTTGCAGAAAAATGCGTATGTGGGATTATTGTAATTTGCAATTTTAGTTACGTCATTAAATTGAATGTTTGCTTTATTATTGGCATAAGCTGCTTTTCACTGGCAGATCATCAGTCATTGCTTGAGTGGAAAGTGGCTGGACTTCCAAAACTTCGTCTTCACCTATGATCAAGCAGCACCACTGTGTGTCTATTCCGGTTTTATTTCTGGTTCAATGTAATGACGTAACTAAAATTGCAAATTACAATAACCCCACATATGCATTTTTCCGAGAAACTGTTGAAATAATTCATAACCGCAAAGCCGTGAATGACCACAAATCAAAAACCGGAATAGACACACACCTGATCGTAGGTGAAGATGAAGTCCAACCACTTTCCACTCAAGCAATGACTGATGAAGTGGAGGGCCCTCCAGCGAAAAGCAACTTATGCCAATAATGAAGCAAACAAGTAAGGTCTTTAATAATTAAGATTAATTTTTAACTACTTTAAATTTATGACTTTCTTATAGTCGAACATCAATCAATCTATTCAAAGGCATTACGCAAAGAAGGAAGATATCTGATAAATATTATTCTAAAATCAAGAATAAGCATTTGATTATTTTGATTTAGACAAAATTTATAGATATTATAATTTAATAATATTTTTTATAAATAAGCAAAATTTATTATATAATTACATGAAGGTTAAGTTAAGTAAGTTAAGTTACATTAGAGATTTTTTTTTAATCAAGATTTTAACAAAATTTTTACTTTTGCATTTCTGGATTTTCTAATATTTTATTGTTATGCTATATCTTATGTATATGCAATATTAGTTTTTTTTATTTTTCCTTATTAGCACAGTATGTGTGCATTTACATTATGCACAAACAACTTTTTGTAAGATAGATTCACAGTTTATATATTATTATTGAATACGTATTTCAAATGATGAAAGAATACAGCGAAACTAAAGAACATTTTCATAAATAAATAAATAAAAAAAAAAAGTGAATGATTGTTTAGGTATCTTTTAAAATCCTTCACAAGTCAAAAAATTAAAATAACCTAAATGATATTAAATAAAAACTTTGTAAGCAAATGTTATGATTTGCAAAAACTCCCAACAATTTCAAGATTGTGCTAAACAAAATTTTATTCATTGCCTTTCAGCACTCAGATTTTTTTTTTTTTGCATCTAAATTGATTGTCTGCACATTATGCTTTATTCATGTGAATGCTCTTTTAAAATTATTCAGTGATTGAGCATGATATAGTCAGAGAAACAGAGTTATAGTTTTGTCAAATATAGTGCGATACCCCTTCTACACTTTCCAAAGAAAAGTGTGAAGTGGGAGCAGGGCCGTGCTTAGGGGGGGGCGACCGGGGCGGTCGCCCAGGGCGGCTAACAGCTAGGGGCGGCTAAAAATGACAAAGTTTCAGCTAAAAATTAGGTTTACTAAAATTGTTAGATTTTTTTAAAAACAGGATTGGATTGGATTTGAGAATAAGGCCGATTGACTGCTGTAGGTCCTAGACCTGAGGGGGAGTGCCCTCCGTGGGGGTTTTTCTAAGGGGTCCTAGCCCGTATTTACGCGTTTCGGAGAAAACCACGGAAAACAACGATCGGCTAGGCCGACAAGCGCAACTTGGATTGAACCCGGCACCTCATGTTTACCAGCTTTGAGCGCATAACCACTCAGCCGCTGGAGGCTTATTTTTAAAACAGAGGAAAAAAAAACTTGATAACTTTTCATCTGTGGCAACCTGGCAGTTTTTGGCTTTAAAGGATAGTTTTCAGAAGCAGAAGGAGGGAAATAATTTTAGTGCCTAGTATGGTGGCTAAAATCTTTTGCCTAGGAGGGCGGCTAAAATCTTTCGCCCAGGGCGGCTAAAAGTGTAGGCACGGCCCTGAGTGGGAGAAAGTATAAATAGTGGGAAATAATTATTTTTTTATACTAATGACCAAACAAATTAATTAACATTTTATGAAAATTGTATTATTGACATAAATTAATTGTTATATTTTATTTTAAATGATTAATTAATTTTGAAATTTTTTTGTGAGAAGTTACTATTTCCAAGAGATTTTATTATATATATATATATTAATTGAATTGCAATATGTGTTTTCTATATATCACATGTGTATATAAAGTATAAAAAATCCCTTTTCGGCAAGCTTAAAGGCAAAGGTAGATTCCTTTACGTTAATATTACAAATGTAAAGAAATTTTACATATGGATTAATACTTAACCAATGGCTTTGTTCTCACACATTGTATTATTTAAGCCGCTATTCTGTTTTCAAGAAATTTAATTTTCAGCTACAAAAGGGATTCAATTTACTTAAAATTTTAGGCTAGATTTATTGGTCTGTAAATGTTTCAATTTTTTAGAACTCAAGCTCATAATCATTCAACAAATAGAAGTCTTAAAGATATACAATCCCAGCAATGGTGAATCCCGGAGGGGGCTATTGGTCTTACCCCCCACCCCCCCTACCCAAGCTTAATCAAAATTATAATTTTTATTTAAAATCCATATAACTGTTGTTCAATATCTTTCTTTTAAAGAAAAAATAGAAACGTGAAAATGCACTTGTGACCTTACTATGGTCAAGCACTGGTAAGCCTGGTGTTGCTATGGTCAAGTCAAATACAGTTAAGTGGTAGCGGTTTTGGATAGTTATTTCATCGTAATTTTTATTGAATTATTGAGAGTTTTGTATTGTGTTTTTGTGATTCTTATTGTCAGATGAATAAAAATTGTAAAGTGAAGCTGTTTTGGTTGATATAAGCTGGAACATTAACATTAACATTAGTTAATATTGGACCATTTGGCACTGCTGAATTTCAATGTTAATTGTTATGAATTTAGTAAATTGTATGATTTGGCGAAATTTTAGTGACAAAACTTGCGACTTAACAATGAAATTTGTGATTTGGCGGCAAAATTTGATAGTTGACGACGAAAGTTTTGACTTGGCGACATAATTTGTTGTCTAACGACAAAGTTTGGCGCGCTTGGCGGTGGAGAAAGGCAGGTTTGGCGTCATTATATTTTCTTTCCACGCGAAAAACTCATATCTTTTCACAGACCAATATCTTATTTCGACAAGATAAAAAGTCAAAGGAAGCTGTAACGCATTACTCTCTATCGTAAATTTTAAATTCTTGCCTAAACCAACATTCTAAACTATTCACCACAAACAATATTTGTATTAAGAATGACGTATTATTGTAATTATATATTTTAAATGATTAATTAAAACGTTTAAGATGGTTTTTAATTAACACACTTTTATTAACTTGATATGATGCAACTATTAATGTACGTAACGGAATTTTGCAATTCAATTTTCGGCAACTTCTTGTCGTCCGAAGGGCCTGAAATTTTGCACACGACTTCATAATCAATGACAATACTAGATACAAGTGTTTCCAGGCACTTTTCCTATCAGGGGCAGGTTCCAGGGGCAAACAAAAAATATGTACTTATACAAAACTATCGTATGTGACACAGGATTTGGATGTATTTGTATAATGTCGAGTGGCAACAATTAATTTTTTTAATAAAGATTTAAAAGTATGTAATAGTTTTCTAAAACCTTTATTAGTTCACTTTTCAATAAAAGAGTGTTCTTTCTTTTTTTTTTTTTTAAATGGTATAATTTTATTTATCAAAATAAGGGAATTCGAGTAATGAAATACTTTAATTTAAATTTAAGTTTTTATGAAAATAAACTTCAACGGAAAATTCATTAAAATCGTCCCTAATTCATTTGTCAAAGGGATAATATCTAAATGTCCCCAAATTTATTACTTTTCCTATCATGCCAGTTTAATTCGTTTAGCATCAATTTACACGATTTTTTTTTTAAACGATGACATTTATCTTTTACATTATAGCATCTATGTCATAAAGCTAAGTCTAAATCTGCTTAGCCCTAAGATATGTTGATTTTATTTACATATTAATTTATTTATTTATTAACTTTTATTTTATTACTTTAAAATCACGGATAAAATTTTGTTTCATTTTTCTCAGTACATTGTTGTAATAGTGACGTCATATTTTCTGTTAAATTAACCTTTTCTTTTATCAGATTATTATATTGTTTAAAAACGTGATTAAAATTTTATTATATTTTCAGTGATCTTTTTTATTATCGTTTGCACGTGACATAAGCATCAGATTATAAATTTTTGCAATGAAAGCTATAGAAAATGTTGGCTTCAACACAATTCACGAAAAATCACTTTTTAGCTTATAACTTCTAAGCAATTGAAGCTATCGAAAAAGCTTAAATACAAAAATTGTTCTTTAGGGTAAGGCGGTAATTCGACTGATTTGAATTTTTTTCCTATTTTCAATATTAAAGAAATTATGGGCATATGAAAATTTCCACCCCCCACCATTTCCACCCCCTTTGTGCTGGACACTCCATCTACGAACTCGACCGAGATTTTTACTGTCCTGACAACATATCATGAGCTGGTTAAGTTTAAATAAAAATTACTCCAGTTATCGTGTTCACAACTTAACATGGGAAAAAGCGTTATACATATATATATATATATAAACTTTTGAACAGAGGGTGGTTTTGGGTTCTAGGGGTCATGATCGGTGAAGATATGAACAAATTTTCCAGAAGTCGTGTCATGAGAACCATTGCAATAGGTAGATCTCCTATAAGGAATCTACCTAATAGCAGTAAATTCCAAATTTCATTTGTATAAAAGCGAGTATTGAATTTTATTGCAAAAATAAGGAAAATGCAGGAAAACAATAAAAATGTGGTAATTTGTGAGAAAATGTAAATTCCAAGGATCTAAATGAAAGGTTGTGCTGTATTTATAAATTTAAAATTTTTATATAATATGAATTTTTCCCCCTATGATCGAAATTTTCATTCTTTTTTTTCTGTTATTTTGTTTTGAAGAATTAAAAAACAAACAAAAAAAAAAAAAAACTTTAAAATATACACATACAGAAGTTTTTTTCTGTTGAAGGTTAGTGGTGGTTTTGCTGTAGGAATGACCGTTTTTGAATGTGTACGAAAAGAAGCTCAAGAAGAAGCATCGCTACCAGAACATTTGTTGAATATTATGGTGCCAGTTGGTGCTGTGTCGTAAGTAACTCAAGAAAAGTTTCAACACTTTTTAGTTTGAATTTACAATATTTATTAATATAAAGTTACATGTATTGCTATTGCTCAACCCATTTTCAACTTTGTATCATCTTAAATAAAATGAATAGTTACCTGCACAATATTTATGTATAATACATCTTTTAGGGGAAAAGAAATGTTAAGTTTTAATTTTTTTTCATCTTTTTTTTTGCATAAAAGGACTCCCCTCCCCCACACACACACCTGTTTCTTTCTTACACATTCTAATACAGTAGAACCCCGATTCATCATTTTTCATAGGGTGCGTGAAAAAAAAAAAAAAAAAAAAACCTATGAAAGCAGGAAAACGATGAATGCAGGTTAAAGTCAAAAGACGAAGAAACAATGCTTATGGATTAATACACACAATGTATACAGTATACTACTAATAAAAACTAATTTGTTACTTTCCAAACTGTCAAAGAAATACATCAATGTTGTAGAACATTAAGTAAAATGTATTTTTAAAATCAAAAAGTTTGTTAGGTTTATTTGTTCCTTTTATAAATGAAACAGGAATTTTTCAAGATTTTTGTAGTGTATTTCGTCATTGTATTCCTGATTTAATCTATTGGACTGTTGGTAAGTGACGTCACGTCCAATCAATGATCTGTTCATTCCTTTTTACGTTTATCTCTGCTAGAACAGATCGCAGTCTTAAAAAATGTAGTCGTTCATGTTACTTGTATTTTTCATGTGTAATTGTCATCTATTAAATTTTGTGTGTTTAAAATGAAACGCCTCGTCATATCCTAGTTATGGCTTATAAATCTTCTCCTGTCTACAAAACATTAAAATGGCGACGAGATGAAAAAGAAAAAAGCAAAAAGAAGTTTTGCTCTTCAACATTTTAATAATATCTAATTCAAGATGATTAAAAATGCAATCTACGGTTCTTCATAAAGAAAATTGATATTTCGAAAGTAACGAAAAGCGATCGGGAGACGGGCAGTTGGTGAGTTTTTGTCTGCTGTCGCGGAGGAAGTGCATAGGCGCCATCCATAATTAGTTGTCTACGATTTTTTTATTTTTCGGGAAAGAGAAAAAGAAAGGTATTTACACATTTATTTTATTTTTTTTCTTTCTGTTCTTTTATTAGATTGCATGTTTTTATTGTTAGAACTAGTATATTTTCATTAAAAATGTTTCAAAATTTTAAAGAATTCAATGATTCGGTGGAATCGTTTGAGATTTATGTAAGGAGACTGGAACAGAACTTTATATTGTTTGATATTAAGGATGAAAAAAAAGTTAGTGCTTTAATAACTTTTATAGGCCCGAAATTATATAATTTACTTACTAATTTACTGTTCCCAGATCTCCCTGAATCAAAAACTTACACTGAATTAGTAAATGTCTTAACAAAACATCTATGTAAAATTCCAAACAAAATCAGTGAACGGATTAAATTTAGAAAATGTTGTCAAGGAGATAACGAATCTGTGCAGGATTTTAGTGTTCGATTAAAGAAGCTTACAACACATTGCGCGTTTACAGGCGAATCGCTGTCAGAAAATTTGTTAGAACAATTTTTACGCGGATTAAAAAATGAAACAATCCAAAGCAAATTAATGTCTCAGGTTGAAGATTTAACATTTGAAAAAGCAGTAGAACAAGCTGTAACTATGCAAAGTACTGAAAACGACATGATAGAATTACAAAATAAAAATTTGAATTTGAATAAAGTTTCTGTTAGTGTTAGGAAACCAAAACAAAATTATTCTCAAAATAACTTAAGTAAACAAAATGTGAACAAAACTGCGAGTGCAAATAAAAGTAAAACTTATTGTTATCGTTGTGGAAATAGCTCTCATTTAGCAAATGTTTGTAAATTTATTAATGCAGTTTGCAATTTTTGTAAAAAACGTGGTCATTTGAGTAAGGTGTGTCGGAACGCACAAAACAATGTTACTCAAAAGAAAAATGTAAATGCTCTTGATACTGTAGACATTTTGTCATTACAATCTGAAGGCACTAAACCTATAAAAATTTGGGTTTTGATAGAAAATAGTGCTAAAGCAGAAATGGAGCTTGATACAGGATCGGCGATATCCGCTGTACCGATAAATCGTTTTCGGAGATTATTTCCAGAACATAAAATGTTTCCTGCTGATGTACAATTAAAGACAGCCACGGGAGAAATTTTTCAGCCCGAGGGATTTGTTAGAGTAAATGTAACTTACGAAAACAAAACTAGGAATGTTAAGTTATATTTAGTTAAAAAAGACAATTTTCCTTTATTGCTTGGTAGGGATTGGATAACTACATTTAATATATTCCCAAACAATTTACAAACTGTTCCGGTAAACAAAGTACAAATCTCGGATAATTTAAATAATTTACTGAATAAATTTCCGGATTTATTTACAAATAACGTAGGTGAAATTAAAAATGTTAAAGCTGAATTACATTTAGAGAAAGACTCATCACCAATATTTTGTAAATCGAGAACAGTTACGTATGCATTAAGGAATGCGGTAAATGAAGAATTGGAAAGATTAGAAAATGAAGGGATAATAAAAGCTGTTAGTACTAGTAAATGGGCAACACCTATTGTTCCGGTGGTAAAACCTAATGGGAAAATTCGGTTATGCGGCGATTTTAAAGTCACGGTAAATAAATTTTTAAAGGTTGACAAATACCCGCTACCAAAAATTGAGGATATATTAGCAACTTTAGGGGGTGGATTACATTTTACAAAAATTGATTTAAACCAAGCATACTTGCATTTACCGGTAGAGGAAAATTCACAAGAACTACTTACTATTAACACTCCTAAAGGCTTATTTAAATTTACGCGATTACCATACGGAATTGCCAGTTCGCCAGCAATATGGCAGAGAACTATAGAACAAATTTTAAAAGGTATAGAGGGTATTTCAGTTTTTATTGACGATATATGCATCTCAGGGGAAACTGATGAAATACATTTAGAGCGATTAAAACAAGTGCTAGAAAGGTTACGTGAATATAATCTTAAAATAAATAAAGAAAAATCTTTTTTCATGAATGATGAAATTACATACTGCGGTTACAAAATTGATAAAAATGGCATACACAAAACGCAAGAAAAAATTTCTGCTATTTTAAATGCTCCAATACCTAAAAACGTAACTCAAGTAAAAGCGTTCCTAGGCTTAGTATCTTACTATTCTAGATTTGTTCCTAAATTATCTACGATTGCTTATCCTCTAAATGAATTATTACGTAAAAATGTAAATTTTCAGTGGACTAAAAAATGTGAAAATTCATTTAATGCAATTAAACAGGAAATTACTTCCGAAAGGATTCTCACCCACTTTAATCCTAAATTACCCTTAATTTTAGCCACTGATGCTTCTCCTTATGGAATTTCGGCAGTACTTTCGCATATAATGCCAGATAACTCCGAAAAACCCATAGCTTTTGCTTCTAGAACTTTATCTTCTGCAGAAAAGCGGTATAGTCAGGTAGATAAAGAAGCGTTATCAATAATTTTTGGTGTAAAGAAATTTTTTCAATTTTTATATGGTAGGAGATTTACACTGTATACAGATAGTAAACCCCTAGTTTCCATATTTTCACCCGTAAAAAGTATTCCGGTACTTTCGGCAGCTAGAATGCAAAGATACGCATTATACTTACAGACATTTAATTATGATATTAAATATAAAAAATCTGCAGAGCACGGAAATGCCGATGCTCTATCACGTCTTCCATTACGTAGTGAAGACTTACTGCTGCCGTCGTCCGATTCGCTACAACCAGAAAAAGTGTCACCAACTTTGTCACCAAATTTAATTGGCAACTTTGATGAATCCGATTGTTTATTTATTCATCAAATAACTTCGTTACCCTTAACTACAAAGATATTATGTGCAAGTTCTAAGCGAGATCCAACATTGAAAGAAATGTACCGACATTTAATATCAGGCACACAGATGCCAAATTACTTACTTTTCGGTCATAAACAAGAAGATTTTTCTATACTAAATAATTGCATACTACAAGGGAATCGTGTTGTAATTCCTACTGTTCATAGACAAAAAGTGTTGGAAGATTTACATTTTGGCCATTTTGGCATAGTTAAAATGAAAGCACTGGCACGTAGTTTTGTATGGTGGCCAGGGATTGATAAAGACATTGAGAATTTAGCAAATAACTGTTCTGTTTGTATTAAATTAAAACATAATCCTCCTAAAATAGAAAATCATCACTGGGAATGGCCTACAACACCTTGGAACAGAATACATGTAGACTTTTTTGGTCCAATGATGGGGAAAATGTTTTTAAACGTAGTAGATGCCCACAGTAAATGGACAGAAGTGTTCATTGTTCCTAATACTACTGCTGAGAACACTATAAACTGTCTTTCTTCGCTTTTTGCCAGATATGGCTATCCTGTGTCCCTTGTGTCTGATAATGGGCCACAATTCATTTCAGAACAATTCGAAAATTTTCTACAAAGTAAAGGCATAAAACATAGTTTAACTGCACCATATCATCCCTCTACAAATGGTCAAGCCGAAAGATATGTCCAAATTATTAAAAAAGGATTGAAATCCTTAAGTTCAGAACCCGGAAATCTCCAATTTAAGTTGAACGAATTTTTATTCCAATACCGAATAATGCCTCATATTACAACAGGGGAGAGTCCCGCATCATTATTTCTGAAAAGAAATATCAGATCAAAATTAGATTTGCTTGTACCAAATGTTAAAAATTATGTTGAAAGCAAACAACATAAAAATGTTTTTAACAAGAAAAAGATAAGAGAATTCCAAATAAATGAAAAAGTTGCAGTACGCAATTATACATCAGGAGAAAAATGGAAAATAGGTAAAGTAATTACCAGATTAGGTAAACTACATTACAAAATTCAAGTAGGTTCATGTGTATGGAAAAGACACGTTGATCAACTGAAAAGTGTAGGTTCCAGAGTACAAGTGGAGGAAGCTACAAGTCCTGGTGCAAATATTTCCATGGTCCCCGATAGCAATAGTCCACACCTACAAAGCAATGGAGAATCTAAGTCTGGTAGGAGGCCTGCCATGATACCAGATCCAGCGCCAACCGATCCTGTCAGTACACCAGATCCATTGCCAACCAATCCTTCCACTACATCAGATCCAGTACCAACCGACAGTAGATCTGTGTCTACAAAGCCTGGAGAAATTGACTGTGATAAAAATATCAACAGTACTGTAAATAATGAACTAAAATCTGAACATTCAAAACTTAAAAATGCTAATTTGTCTTTTTCTGAACAGGTTGTAAGAAGATCATCTAGAGTAAGAAAACCTCCCATCAGGTATGGTATACGGAATTAAGGGGAGGAGAGTTGTAGTGTATTTCGTCATTGTATTCCTGATTTAATCTATTGGACTGTTGGTAAGTGACGTCACGTCCAATCAATGATCTGTTCATTCCTTTTTACGTTTATCTCTGCTAGAACAGATCGCAGTCTTAAAAAATGTAGTCGTTCATGTTACTTGTATTTTTCATGTGTAATTGTCATCTATTAAATTTTGTGTGTTTAAAATGAAACGCCTCGTCATATCCTAGTTATGGCTTATAAATCTTCTCCTGTCTACAAAACATTAAAATTTTCAAAGTTTTTCTGGTCTTTTTCTGCAATTTCATGTGCTTATATAAAGGTTCGTGCATTTTTAAACTCCATAATTGAATCATTGGCGTGCATATTATCGTATGTTTCTTCATCCCTATTTTCATTTTTTGAAATCACACAATTTTCCTATACTTTAGGATACCACATGTCGCAACGTCTCGATTAAGGCAAATATTATCACTAAATTTTGTACCAGACATATCTTTGCCACATGCAACTACACTTCATCTGCATTATCATCATCATCATCATTTTCATACCTTTTTGTTTGGTAGTCTTATCATTTTTTCGCACGTAACCACATTTCATGAAACAATTTTCTGGATTACTAAAGAGGTTATTTCCTACCATGCTCTAATTACAAAATGAATAAATGGTCTGAAGACATGGCATCACAATTTTGATCCTACATGGAAATGGAGAAAACAGTTATTTTAAGATGAATGAAGTAATTCCAGTTTGTATGCCATATGAAACTGCTTGACATTCAGGAGAAAATTTTTACATGGTCAGGAGAAAAATTTTACAACAATAAAATAGAAAAACAACTTTTAGAAGCACAATACATGCGGGTTTAGTTAACATTATTTAAATACAATTTGTGCAGGAACCATAGAAATAAAATGATCAATGCGGGAAAATGATGGATGCAGGAATGATAGATCGGGGTTTCACTGTATATATAATTGTAGGGCATTTTTGTAAAAGTGTTATTTTCTTTCTTAAATGTATAATTTATTTTACTTTGCATGATTTTATGAAATTTTTAAAATATGTTTCAAAATTTTTAAAAACTTACAGTGTATTCATAGAATTTGTAAATTTATATTTAATTTTGCAAACATATGGATAGGTATGGCAATGTTGCAGTTTTGCATATATATAAAATAGAAGCAAGGATTAAAAAATAAAATAAAATAAATAAATAAATAAAATTTAAGAATTATTTATCCCTTATCCATTCATCTTTAAAGTGTGTGCCAAAACACACTTGTGCATTTTAGAACATTTCTGGTTGTGTTTAGATATATTCCTATGAAATGTATCCAGTTATGAAAACATAGCCATTCTAATTTATCTTTTCAGTGCAAATATACTGTTCTTTTTACAAAAGTTGTTTTTAGCTTTACTGAAAAACTAGAATGTTGTGGCCACCACATGACTTTCTTCTATATTTTCCTACACAAATTCACTCAGTAAAAATAGTTTATTAAAATTATTATTTAAAAAAGTTATCTTTCTCGATAATGCAGACAATTACTATATTAGAGAATGAGGCTCCTACATATACATCCAAGTTGACTATCTCTATTATAAATAATTCTTTTAAATTGTATATTGATTAGTAAAAAATAATTCTCTTTATGCATATTTATACAAAATTTTGTCCTATACCACCATGTTAAAAATTTAGAAAAAGCGGGATGTCAACGCAAGCTGTTGGACAATTTTTACCAAAAGTTGATAGGCACTAATTTATATCATCGTGTAACTACATACCAATTTGTATGAAATTTTGTGCAGTAGTACCTGAGATGCAGTTGCCACAAAATTTTGTCACACACAAACAGACAGACATTTTCTAAAAATGGTCAAATTGTGTTCTACAGCTCTCAAAATGTGTAAATCCATCAAAAACCAGAGGTCGAAAATTTTTATGAATCCAATACTTTCTTCTGTTGAATGTAAAAGAGTAAAAATATGGCCCTGAGTTAACTATCAGTATATATTTGTTAAGTCAGTTCCTGGAGACTGACAGTGAATCTTCCTTTCAGGCAGCATCACTTCCTGGGGACTAACAGTAGACTTTTTGTTTGGGCAGATTTGATTTGTGGGACTGACAGCAAACTTTTTGCTTTAATGACATTGGTGCATAGGACTTATGATGTGCTCTATTATGAAGTTTATAAAATAATGTCGCTGATTTTTAGTGGAAAAGAAAGAAACATCTTTTTTGTCTTTTTCGAATACTGCATTATTGTTTGCTTGTACTTACCGTGACTCAGTATCCGTAGAGTGACCGCTGCCTGTGAATGTGAAACCTGCAAAATTGGCATCATGCTCAATAAGTGTTTTGCTTTGAGACGAAAACTCTTGCAAAACTAAGGTACTATGTGTAAGTTAATTTATGCACTAAATTAAACAGTGTGGCAGACATGCCAACGTTTTAATTTATTCAGGAGCTTTATATCCTTTTTTATCACACCACATTAGTAGGGAAATTTTCTCCAATACGTAATTATGATTAAATAATAAAAAAAATATATACCCATCAAGAAAAGTGGTGTGAAAAAAAATAAATAAATAAAAATAAATAAATAAATGGTGGGTACTAATAATGCTCCAAAATAAATTAAAATATTGGGGCTTGTGGTAGAATACTGAACTGTTCAAAAAATAAAATAAAAGCAATGCAGCTCTTTAAGTTTATATTTTTTTTCTTAAAAAAAAATATTTGTTAATTCCCCATCATACTATAGGTATGGGGAACTTAGGTATTCGTGAAAATTTTTGACCTCGGTTTTTTCACTTTTTTTACACATTTTCAGGTGTGAGGAATCCGAAAATATCAAAATGGGTATGGTGCCTGTTTGTAGGGTATCTGTTAGTGTGTTAGTTTGTGTATATAGCTCATGAACAAATGATCGCAGAGAGGTCGGACCAGTTTTAAAATATTATTTATGACACTGACAAAAACCCTATTCATTTGCAACATTCTAATTAAAAAACATCAGTAGTTATTCTAAATTTATGATTTTCTTAATATGGGAGAACAGGGAAAAATTTCACTTAAACGTGAATAGGGCAAAATTTCCCTTAAACGTGCATGAAAAGAAATATTTTTATCATAAAGATGTAAGAACAGTTTTTAAATATCAGTTTTGATGCTGGGATGAACATCAATAACTATAAACATCCTACTTTGAAAATTTACCAATTTCTTAATATGTCAGAATACCACAAAATTTCACATAAACGTCTGTTTTGTGGGATATTTTCATCGTAAAGATATCAGACTACTTTTAAAATATTATATAAGATACTGGCATAAACATTCTTGACTATGAATTTTCCAATTTAAAATTTTTGTAAGTCATAGGAAATTTATGATTTGCTTTATATGGCAGAATAGGGCAAAATTGTGCAAAATGTCCATTTTGAGGGGTATTTTCATAGTAAAGATGTCAGAATACTTTAAAATATCATTTAGGATACTAGCATGAACATCCCTATGAATTTTTTAATTTAAAAATTTCGCAAGTTATTTGGAATTTACGATTTACTTAACATGGTAGAATAGGGCAAAACTGAGCATAAAAGTCTATTTTGAGGATCATAACTGTATTAGACAACTTCAAAATAGCATTTATGATACTTGTTTGAACATCATTGACTGAAAATATTCTAATAGGAAAAATTTCGTAAGTTATTCGTAATTTAAGATTTTATCAACATAGCAAAATTAAAAATTTTTCATATAAAAAGGAATTTTGAGGATTATTGCATTGGTAATAGTAGCACAAAAACTAAACAATGGAATTGACTCTGATCAAATAAATTAATAGATTAGAATAAGATAAATGTATCGAAGTGACCGGTGATAGCCTATTAGGCGGGGATTTCATTCTGTCACTGTGTCAAGCTTTGATCAAATTCATTTCTCTTAACATGATTTTAATATGTCTCGCATTAGAAATTTATGAGAACTTAAATAGGATGGGGAACTGAGCAGAGTCCACCTATGCCAACTAGTTTTTGTTTCTTATTGAAAAACCCTTTTTCTTGATCCCGCTGTTTTCCTGTGCTCACAGGTAATCAGAAGTTTATTGTATTATAATTCTTTATTATTTAGTTTTACAAAATAAATAATAATAAATATTTAAAGTATTTGTCATACTAATTTGTATTTAAATTAGGTTTACCTATGAAGACGAAAGAGGAATATTTCCCGAAACATTATTTATTTTTGATCTTGAAGTTCCACAGGATTTTATCCCTCAAAATAGTGATAATGAAGTTGAAAGTTTTCATTTGTTTTCTGTGGAAGAGGTATGTCTTTCAAATTACTATTCCTCCCTCCCATATTGTTGTTCTTTTGTTCTTATTAATTTTATGTAATAACAAAGGATTTAAAGGAAAATTTATATATTTGAGATATTATTTTCTGGTATCCATCTAGCAGCAATGAGGAAATGCTGTATAAACTATAAGTTAAGAGAATAAATTATATAATAATAAAAAAAAATTAAGTTTCTACGGTAAAAGAATAGAAACAGAAATATTCTTGTCACAAAATACTTTCTAAGAATTCTTTTTCTCACACGGTGAACTGTTATACCCCTACTCATAAAACTTAACCCAAAACTTTCATAAAAATTGTTCTATCCATTTCTGATTAAACCCAATTTCTGCTGAATGTTTCAACCAGTTAATAAAGAGTTTTCATTAAATGCAAATTTTTTTTGAAGATGAGGATAAGTCCAATTGATTTATCACCCCCAAAAACACTTGCCCCAAACTTTTATCAAAATCGTTACATTTGTTTTCAAGTAAACCCAATTTCTGCCATATGTTGCAATCGACGAATAAAGGGTTAACACCAAACACTGATTTTAAGATGAAGGTAAGTCCAAATGATTTAGCACCTAAGAAAACCTTTAACCTCAAACTTTCATCAAATTCATTATATCTGTGTCTGAGTAAACCCAATTTCAGAAATATGTTGCAACTTGTAAATAAAGAATTAACAGCAAACACGAATTTTCCTGAAATGAGCAATCAATTTTTTACCCTAAAAAACCCCCAACCCAAACTTTCATCAGAATTGTAAGAGCCGTTTCATAGATCCCCAGGGTAAATATATTTAACAAGTCATCTGATTAACTTGCTTAATATAAAAGAAGAATATAGACAGAGAGCGAGAGCTAGGCAGTTAAGTGAAATATGTGCCTGAATTGTTAGAATTTCACCTTAATTCAAACTAAACATGAAATCCAGAAATTTTTGAGAATTCTATTTTTTATTTTTTTTTTCCTTTTTAGTTGCTTTTTCACAGATATGAGACCTTTGAAATAATTCTGTTCTTTTCTTTATGTCAAAAATTTTTGATCTATTCATACTTAAGCCCATGCAGTCCAAAACCACTTTCTTAATCTTTTTCTAAGAAAGATAAGGTTAGTTCCTAATCCCTTTTCAGGCATTTTCACCATTTTTAAAAATCACCTCTTTTAAAATCATTAATTATTATTTTTTCAACAGCTTTTTTGTATGCATACATACAAGTTTTGTCTATAAAGTAACTGGACTATTTTTTATAAATAAGAAAAATATTACTCACCTTTAAATAAATTTATCTCCTGCAAAATAATCATCAGAGAGGCTATGCAATTTTTCTAACATTTCTTCATGCCATCAAAACACTGTTTAGGGCTTTTGAACTAATCGTTCTCAAAATATGTAACATTTTCTCCACATTTTCCACATTCTTTGAAGTTGAAGGGTACCCTGTCTCCTGTCATTGGTTCATCTTCAATGCTTTCTTGCCTAGATTTAAAGCAGCTGTACACTCATAAACTTGTGTTCTTGATAACGATGCATCACTATATTAATGTTCGAATCATCTCTAGAGCTTTGGTAGCAGATTTACCTAATTTAAAACAAAATTTAGTGTTACAATGTTGCTCCATTTTGAAGCAATTTTTTTTGTACAATGCCTCTTCATTAGATAAAAATGACTACTGCGTTCTGATATGCTAATGATTAAGTAACTAGTTTAAACTGTTTTTAACAAGAGTTGAGATTCACTCTTTCTTAACATATATTTATTCTTTCATTTTTTTTATGTTAACAATTGGTGTTTTAATTTGTCCGGTTTATTTATGGGAGCACCATGTAGATAGAAGGATTAATACATTCTGAAAAATGCATGGGTTAAAGTTTAAATTATATAACAGAGGAAAACAAAATAATACAATTCAATTAAACATAAATTCTTAATTTTTAAAAATGTTAGTGCCTTGTTGTGTTTGCAGAGTATGTAGCAACTGACATATTATGTGCACTTAACAGGACAGAAGTTTAGAAATTTTGATCATCAACCTGAAAATTCATTTCTGATAGATTGGAGTAAAAGGCTGATTTTTATACCAACTATGTGAAAAATACCAGAGCTGGGAATCAAACCCGGGCCTTCCGCTTAACGCACGGATGCTCTAACCACTGAGCCACCCTGGCTGATAGTGATAACCAGCTCGGCATTTCTCACATGCTCAGTGGTAGCTCAGTGGTTAGAGCATCCGTGCATTAAGCAGAAGGCCCAGGTTTGATTCCCATCTCTGGTATTTTTCACATAGTTGGTATAAAATCAGCCTTCTACTCCAATCTATCAGAAAAGGACAGAAGCTGTTAAAGGAAGTTATTAAAAAATAACTTAAATCTGTTAACTCTTCTTTAAATTTGTTTTGTCTTTTATATTTTGAATAATTTGAATATCTTTTATGGTCCTACAAGTTCAAATTGACAAGAATCAATTGTATATATAATTTTAATTGCATTTCTAATTAGTATCTTTTCTTTGTGAAATAAAATTTCTATAAATTTATTTGTAATTTTTTTCTTTTTTCTCTCTATTAGTTTAAAAGTTTGATTTTGACTGATGATTTCAAAGTTACTAGTTCCCTTGTTGGTTTAGACTTCTTAGTGAGACATGGTTATCTAAATTGTGATGATGGTATGCTTTGTAATTCATTATTAATTTTTGTAATATTTTTTAGTATGATAGGACTATTATTTTCAGACAATGATTTTAGAATTGTGGGAAATTTGCAATAGCTCACATTGAATAAAGCATATATATATATATATATATAATATGTCAGGTGTCAGGTTTTAATTTGCTATAAAAAGCTACACCATTCAACTGATCACTACGAAAATTGGTACACTTATCAATCGAGACAATTAATAGGGAGTTAATGCTATAATTTTTAGTTCAGTTGGATAATTGGTTCATAAGATATTAAGTAAAAACCTCATTGAACTTTAAAATTATTAAAGAGCAAAAATAAGTTGTAAAAAATTAAAAAAAAAAAAAAAAAGAATATATAACGTTTTTTTTTTCAAATTTAAATTGAGGGACAGGATTGTTTATTTATTTTTGTGTTACATTTTTTGTATATTTAGACTAATTAAAAAATGTTTTTCTGTCCCCCCTCCCTACCTCTCACATCAAGTAAAAAAATATTTAAAATTAATTAAAAAAAAAAAAAAATCTTGCTAAAGAAATGGAACGCCTTTATAAAAGAACCCCTTGGTGAAATTTAAAATTTTGCTCCAAAGTAGCTGAGGTAGCCATTTTAATTCATTGCCAAAATGATAACAAAAATTTAAAAGCTGCCAAAGGTGTTCTATATGAAAACACTTATCAAAGAAATTTTAAGAAATGCATATAATAACCATCACTAAGGAATGAAACACTGTTAATGCATACCTTTATACAAAAGAATAGATTAAAAATAAAGAGAGAATATATGCTTTTTTAGGCCTTCAAAACCCATGTAATGCTTTAAATCTTGATTTTTAAGTATCTGAGATTTTTTTTTTTTTTTTTTAGTGCAATAACTTTGATATATTTTGCTTTTGAAATTCTCATTTTGTTTATACTTTTTTTTTTTCAGAACCAAATTATATGAAGTTATTAGAGACATTGCATACTCCCTTGCATTACAATAATTTTGCTTACTGAACTTATTACTTGAAAGTAGTTATATGCCTTCTGATCTCTTGTATGAAAGAAAGTAATATCATCAAAGCTATTTCATATTTATTTATTTGGGAAGCAATGTTTTTACATTTAAAAATTATAAAACTTTTTAAGCCAAGCATATCAATTTAAAGTAAAATTTAGTTTCTTCATGTGTGTTATTAAAAAAAAAAAAAAAAAAAAAAAAAAACCATCAGAACTCAGAATTAATTTCTTTTACTTCCTTTTAATTCTTGAAAAAGTAAAGTAGTATTTATAATGTAATTATTATTCATTCAAGGCAAATGAAATGTTAATGTTATAAATATATATATTTTTCATAATACATTGTAACTTATTCAATTTGTATAAATTATCTGTACAATTCAGAGAATGTTTTCATAATACATTGTAACTTATTCAATTTGTATAAATTATCTGTACAATTCAGAGAATGTTTTCATAATTAGGTACATACTTTTGTTCAGCCCCAAAGTGGGTGTTACATTTTCTTTCTAAATAGACAAAATATAAAATGAAAAAGCCTAATATTATTTAAATTCTTAAATTTTGAACAAATGTATAATTTTTTAAATCCTAATGCGTACAAACAAAAATAATGCTTTTCTCATTACCGTAAAATCCCGAAAGTAACCCCCCCCCCTTTTTGAAATTTATTTCAGGTGGGGGGGGGGGGGTTATAATCAAGATTCTTTAAAAAAATTATTTAAAAAAAAAATGAAGAAAAGGGAGGGGAGGTTATATTCGATGGAGGGGGTACTTTCGGGATTTTACGTTACTTACTTAAACGGAAATAAACTCCAAAATCCAAGCAGGTAGTAGGAATTCAATCATGTGAAGAGGTAGGAGGAATTCAATTGCCCGAAGATTGGATGTAACTTTGTTGGATGGAGAAAAAAAAAGGAGGGGGTTACTTTCAGGATAACGGAGACATTTCACTTTCAGCGAGAAAAGGGGGGGGTTATATTCGATGGGGGGGGGGGGGTTACTTTCGGGATTTTACGGTATATGTAATTATGCAATTTTATGCAATATAAAAAATAAAAAGTATTAAAATTTGATAAGAATTTATTAGGAAAAAAAAAAAATATATATATATAAATGAATAATGTATAACATAAAGATACCTATTCGATCAAGCCTTTTTTTAAATTTTTCATTTGGATACTTAGTTATTTAGCTAAGAATGCTGTGCATAAACAATCGATGTTTGTGTATATATGTAAATGCATGATGTTTCCATTGATTCAAGAGAGATTCAAGACAAAAAATTTTAGTTGTTCATTTTTATTTTATGTGAAAATGTATTTTTTTTTTTTTTTATATATATGTAAAATAGATAATATTATTTTAATTCAATTTAATTACAGTTTTTGATATAATTAATTTGTGTTTCTTTATTGATTGCAAATGCTTATCAGTAATCTAAACATTGCTTCCTGTAAATTCATTTTATTAGTTTATGTATTTATTTTATTTGTTATGTGTTGCATGTAAGTACATTTCATCAAGGTCTGTCAAGCATTTGTAAATACATTTTGTTTTTAAGTACATTCCTTTATAAAGTTAAAATGTGGTGCTTTGCGAGCAGTTTAAGCTTACCTAGCGAATTTATTGTATATAGTTCGCTCTTGTTGTTCTTTTTTCTTATGGTTTTTGAGCTTATATTTATTTTAGAAAAAAATGGTTGTTTTTCTTCAGTGTTTCTCAACCTCTTTTATCAATATGTATAGCTTTATTTATTTTATTTATATATTTAGTTATTAGTAGTTATTCACTGTGATATGATATTTTTTTGTGTGATAGGTATATATTTTTTTTCTCCATTGTTTTTGTTGTTCACTTAATGAATTTATATTGTAGTTGATTTTTCAATTATTGATTTTATCTTTATTAAAATTTATTTTAGAATAGCACTTATATAGGAATAAAAGTAATTGTAATGCATCAGTTTTAAGTTGAAAAAAGATTATTATTAATTTTTAAATTTGTCATATTTGTTTTTAAAGATGGACGTTTTCTAGAAAAGCCAGTTTTCAAATTGCATATGTGATAAATGCTTTCTTCATTTCAATTTTGCATCACAATTGAAGATTATCAACTTTATTCAAATGTGAATAAGTTAAGCAATTGGTTTTTATAAAAAGCTAGTATAAGGTAAGCGGCACAACATAATACTGAAAAATATTAACTTACAGTTGCACCAATTGCTTCTAGCAGTCGGGTGGCAGAAAAGCAACCAGCAACATCAAATTACTAGTAGATAAAAGAAAATATACAGTCAAACTCAACATTTACATTGCAGGATAGGTTAGAAAAACCTTAAAATTCAAAATTACATGTAATCACTTTAACAGGCAAATTTCTAATAGTGTAATCTCTTTTTCTAAAACATTTCCAGTATGAAATTAACATTTGTATGTGATGCTTGCTGTTCCAAATGGTAGGCACATTCCCCACACATGTTGCACTGCTTACATTGTACATGCTTTGTAGCGAATCTCATGTACATTTTTCTCTTAAATAGGCTTTTATACTTTTTAAATTTTAGCTTATAAATGAAAGTTATACTTAAGGGTCCTTGATAGTCGGATACCCTCTTTCTCCATGTAGTCCAATGGAGCTTTTGTTGCTTTGTATTATCAGTTTATCTCGCTCAAAAATAAGGTTTTACGAATTCTGTTTTTTGAATTCCACTCTTTGAACATGTTACCTTTCATCTTAGAAAGCAGTTAAGAAAAAAAGTTAAATATTTCTTTTTAAGATAGAAAATTAGACAAAGTTTGCTTAATGAAATAAAATATTTAACTTTATTTATTAAAAAAAAAAAAAAAAAAAAAAAAAAAAATGCTCTCTAAGAAAAAAGACAACATGTTCAAAGAGTAGAATTTAAAAAACAGAATCCCAAAAACTATATTTTTGTATAAGATATCCTGATAATACAAAGCAACAAAAATCCCATTGGATTACACTGGGAAGGAGAAAGAATGATGTTTGACTACTAAGGAGTTTTGAAGGAGAATTTTGCTTATATATATTTTATATGGATGGCATGTAGTCTATGTACACAATAACGACTCTAATTTAGTCTACTGAAGCATTTTTATTTCCACTAAGTCGTAAGCCAGGACAGGCAAGAATATTTTCTGACGATACTCCGAATTGCTGTTATTTCAGAAACAGAGAAGCCTGGGGAGATCTTTAGCCAGTGAAATCCATGCAAAATGTACTCTGGTTGTTTGTTTTTTTGCTTTTTGTAGGCTAAATTCTTGATTCTGATTGGTTTATAATTCTCCAAGAGCTCACAAAAATATATTCAGGCTTAATATTTATGCAAGATCTGACAGCACTTAACTTACAATCATTCTGAGGTTGCAGAATCAATCTTTAAAGTTTTTGCAATTTCTGATTTTTGCATAATAAAGTATTCTGTTGTGTAGTTTAGAGGGAAAATTACAAATTCTTAGGGATTTGTAATTTTGAATAGCTGTTTCTAATTTTTTAATAGGATTTTTCTTAAATAAAAGTATTTTTTATCCTTTTATATATATAAATGGTGTAGTGCAGTTTTTATTTAGGATTACTATTTTTAAAAATCGACCTACTTAAGTTTATACATATATTATACATATTATATATATAGATATATTTGTATAGGGGAAAGTTTGTTAGTTTGATAACTTCTGAAATACTGAATTAATTCAAACAAAATTGAACAGTGAACATATCTTAAAAATATCCTGCCGCAATTTATTAACAACTTAATCCATTGTTTTGTTTTTAAATGATGACCATTTGAAAATTTTAAACTTGTATAAAAATGTGTTTATGAACCAATTTGCTTGAAAATCAAGCCACTTGAAAATTTTAAACTAGCATAAAAAATATATTTATGAACCAATGTGCAGGAAATTCAGATATGTACACAACCCACATCAAGATGTCAACCAAGTTTATTAATCAACTTGATTTGCCTTCTTGTTTCAAAATAGCAAGTGCTTAGAAATAATGAAGAATATAACGTACTCGTCTGACTGAAGTTAGTTAGTTAGGATTGAATGGCTGAGAGGCACCTGTGACAGCATCACGCATACCTAAAAGTGAAAGCTAACGGAGTGAGAGTCCCAAACAACAATTTCACTGCAATGGAGATGGGGGGGGGGGGGGAGGGACATAAAAGGCACAAAAAACAATAACAAAGGAATTTTAGAGCTTATGGAAAGATGAAACACGTTATAAAAACGACTAGAAAGGTTAAGTACAGCATTACTGACTGAGTTGGAAGAATTTGTTTATTAATGCTTTTTGTCAAGTTATAGTTCCAATGTCAGTTAAATTTATGTGCTTTTTAAGTATATCTAAATGCTTTCTCCTGCTTGATAAAGAGATCCTTGAGTATACAGAAATAAAAATAAAATTTCTATATAACTATGAATGAACTAGTAGATTTTAATGTCTCTTACACAATAAGAATATCTTAGCT
Source organism: Salticus scenicus (assembly GCA_963930645.1). Classification (NCBI taxonomy): domain Eukaryota; kingdom Metazoa; phylum Arthropoda; class Arachnida; order Araneae; family Salticidae; genus Salticus; species Salticus scenicus. Next base: position 176,737,101 of record OZ005653.1, read on the forward strand.
CTTATTTTTTGTCATTTGTCAATATCATAACGAAGGTATATTCTACTTATTAAATTCAATTTGCTGATCTAGAGCTTCTGCAAAGTATTGTTCAGTGATCAATTTTTAAACTTATAACCACAGACAGCAACCCATTTTCAAAAATTGTTAATTCAGTATGTAGAATATACAGCTGTTGCATACATATGTTATTGCAATATAAGCTGTAAAAAAAAATCTTTAAAAATTTTAGAAATCTAAAATAAATTTATTGGTTTTATACTGTGTAGGTGAGCATTTAGAAATATAAATACCTCACTTATTATTAGACTATGAAGCATTTAAAATAGGTTGCACTGTATTTATTATATCACATGATCTTTATAGAGTTACTTGTTATTTTTTGTCTTTTCCCAATTGTATCAAACGTTCCTATATTCCAAATTGTTCCTATTTCCTAGCTATATTCTTGGTTTAACAGACTCATTTCAATTACTTTTCTATGTTCTTATAATTATTTGAGATACATCAAATATATTTATTGAGATTATTCTCATTTTTTAAACCAAACCTAGGCAGTTGGTCTTGGAACTCACACACACACCAGCCCATTTTAGAACTGGTAATGATGCAATACTTCTAATACTTTTATATTACATTTGCGGTTAATTTAATTATAATAAATTAATCAAAAATGTAATTCCACCACTTATTTCTTTCAATGTTTTATAAAATAATCTTTTTGCAGATAAAAAATTATATCATAATATAATTATTCACTTCTGAAAAATATGAATATTTTGGACAATCCTATATTGTCTGCTTTCTTAAAAATCTCATATTTTGTTACTGTTTTCTCTTTATTTATTATGGTTGAGAAACACTGTTTTAACATTTTCTCCTGTGAATACATTATATGATATTCTGTGATCATCAGATGACACGGTGTGAAGATTTATTGTTGAAAAAGAAACGTGGTGTTGTACACTAATGCACATAAATGCCAAAAATATTGAAGAAATTTTTTTATGATGTAGAATTTACTTTATAGGCTTTTAATGTATTTTGAAGTAGTTGTAGTTTTATTACTGAACAGATGAATTCTTTGATTTTGATATGTTGCTTTTAGTATATTTAAATGAGCAGTTTTATGCTTTAGTTCATACGGATTGTTAAAAAATGAGAATGTTATATATTTTTCTTTTCTTTTTAATTGAAAGTGTATTCTTATACTTCTGATAGACATTTTATAAATACTCTTTCAAGATCCTTGTAAATTTTATAAAATAGATATAGAAGTAAAAACTTTGAACATTTTATTCTTTTATTTATTATAATAGTAATAGGTAATCATTTTATACTTTATTCTGTAAATTTGTCTTTCTACTAATCGCAATTACTAATAATTTCTCTTTTATGTGATTTCTTTAGAAATCGACCTATTTGTTTAATCACTTAGTTTATCTATATATAATAAAAAAATTATCATTATGATAATTTCTAAAATACTGAATCAAATCAAGCTAAAATTGGATAGTGTACTTATCTTAGAAATATCTCTGTATAGCTCGCTGGATATTCTATGTGATCTAGTGTGTTGTTTCAAAATGACAGTTATCAGAAAATTTTAAAGTCACATAAAATTATATTTGTTAATTGATTTATTTGAAACTCTGTGTGTAAATAGCTCATATTAAGGACTCAACAAATTATATTAATCAACTTGATCTACAATATTGTTTCAAACAGGTGTCTATTTGAAATTTTCAAACTCATCTAATAAACATATTTATGATTGATGTTTTTGAAACTCAGTATGTACAATAGCTCATATCAAGGTCTCAACCAAGTTTATTGATTATCGTGATCTGCTATCTTGTCTTTAAAAAAGTGACCACTTGAAAATTTGAAATTCACACATAAAGAACTGATTTGTATGATATACTCTTATGTACATAGCCAATATTAAAGTCTAAACTAAATTTATTACTCAGCTTGATCCGCCATCTTGTTTCAAAATGGTGATTGCTTGAAAAGAATATTAACCTATTCTTCAAACTGAACTGGATGGATTGAATTACTTATCTTTTGTTTAAAACTAAATACAATGTATTCCACTTTTTAAAGAAGAATTTGGGAGTAATTTGAATATATTTGAATCAAGTAAGAAAATAAGAAATTTAGCATAATATAATCTCTGAATGAAATCAGCGGGCTGATTTTATTCAGTAATTATATATGTCCATATGTATAAATTATAGATGTTAATCGTGATAAAAATTTTAAAATCAGTTAAAATCAGTAGAATTTTTCTAGATTAATAATATTTAATGATAACTAATTATATTAAACTGCTGTTATTAAATGTATGTGACAGATTTCTTGAAAATTTTTATTAATTGTATAACTGTTTTTTTTTTTTTTTTTTTTTTTTTTTTAAATAAATGGGGGTTGTCACTCTATATAGTTCAACTTTCACGAGTTGGCCCTTCGCCCCTCCTTCTTTTCGAAGAGTTTACTTTAAGGAAGGGGTGCACAAAGTGAAAAGAATGAATGGGTGGGGAAAAAAGGTTGCCATGAAAATAACACATCAAGCCAATAATTTTTACTTTTCGCTAGCTGAAATTCGTTTTGCCTATTAAAAGGAACATGCGTTAATATTTAAAAATTAATGACACATAAACTAAAAGGGAAAAAAAAAAAAAAAAAAAACACTTTTCAATAATTTCTGAAATTTCAATAAGCACTAATACCGAATTTGCATAAAGAAATTTCGAGCAATAAATTTAAACAAGAAAAAAAAAATCGTGCTGTTTGCATGGATTATAAATTATTGTTTACGCATTTTATTTTGTATTTCAGGAAAAAAATAATTTTCTTTGAAAACATTTAAAAAATAAAAATGAAAAAAGTTTTTACGCTGTATTTTTTTTTTTTTTTTTTAAGAAAAGAAAAACACTTTTAAAAATACTGAATAAATAAATGGGGAATTTTATAAAAATAAATTGAGCTGTACGCATAATTTACAGCATTATGTACAATAGCTCTCAGAATATTTGCATACACATCAGATACGAATATGAAAGATAATTTCTTACATTACTGTTAGAATGGCTTTTAATTTCTATGTATTTTGTCTTAAAAAAAAAGAAAAGAAAGAAAGAAAAAATAATTACAGTTCTTTATTTAAATTTTAAACATTTTTCTTTCTTTTTTTTTTTCTTTTCTTTTCTTTTCACTTTTTTTTTTTTTTTTTTTTTAAAGAGAAAGAAAGCAAGAAGAAAGAAAGGTTGGTAGATTGGTAGTTTTATTTATGGTGCTAGGTCCAAATTAGGAAAGAAAGAAAGGAAAAAAAATGAAAAAGAGAAAAAAAAGACTGCAAACCGAAATTTTGAAATATCGTTTAGACAATCATAACAATCCTCATCGTATTAATAATTAGTTATAATGTAACAAATATTTTTTAATGATATAACATATTAGAAAGCCTAAAAGTTCTCCAAATTTGGAAATAAGTAAATAGATAATAAACAGTATTTTCGCCAAAATGTCACAAAACTCGTAAAGATAGCAAACCACCTCCCTTTTCAACCTCAACCGATTTCAAGGTAATAGAATCGTCGCTGCCTACGTCACGTTTGATTGACAGGGGCCAACTCCTGACAGTCGCACTATAGTCATTTTTTGCACATGAGGCTCATTTGACAAAACCTAGCTTTAAAGTGGTTTCTATACTATTGTGAACATCCATGACTAATCTAGGTCTTGAATCTGCAACTGAAGGCCAGCGCACTAACCATTCCACCATCAAATAGGCTTTTAATGTTATCTTTACTAATATTTATTTACCAAAAATAATGTTTTTCCCTTTGCTTTCATGAATTTTTTAATATTGATGTTACCTCATATTAATCTATTTGCATTAACATTTATTATAAAATATTTTTTTGAGGTTTAAGAAAAAATTAGCAAGCTTTGTAAAAGTAAAACTAATCACATTAATTAAAGCAAAGTAATCAGTTATTTATTTGATATACCCAATAACAAACAACAACAACAAAAATAGTTTTGTTTAAGAAATTTAATTACGTTTGTTGATACATCATAGTCATATTTTTTATTTGAGAAAACAAAGCCTCAGTTTGTGGCCTATACTTGATCATATTTATTAAATCTATTATTATTATTATTTTGTGCGTGTGTTTAAAGGGAGATTTTCATTTTATGTTTATGAATTGCAGTCTAACTATGTATTGATTTCCTGGTACATTAGCACATTTGTTTCTTTTTAACTTCAATGCAATTTTTTTAAAACATAGCTTAAAAAAGCAGCATAAAAATAAAAGAAATAACACATCACCATGAATAAGTTCAACATAGTACTCGAGACAAGGAATTTATTGGTATTACAATGCCTCCCAATAATAATACTTATATTTTTATAACAGGAATGAGATTTCTCAGTTTTTGTAGGGATTTAAGATATTTCAAAGTAATTTTCAGATTTTTTGTTTCTAAATATTCTTTTTGTTTAATTTTCTTTCTTTTGATATGTTCTTGAACAACTTATTTTCATATATTCTCCATATTTGCTTATGGAAATGTATGGTTTCATGTATCTGTTTCTTCTTTTATTGCAAAAAATTAAATTATTTTACAGACAGACATTTTGTCAGTTTCCCACTCTCATCTCTGTTATAAGTAATTTACAGCCAACATAACAATTTGAAATGTGACATAAATACTATATTAAACAAAATATATGACCACTCTAAAATTTTCTTCCTTTGTACTTTCTATGGAAATATTTGAAAATGTTAAAAGTTAATTTATATGCATATTATTAAAACACATATTGAATGCAAATTTAATTGTTCTATTAAATGCTTTAAGTATATATATATATATATTAAAGAAAAATTCCCAGATTTTGATTAATTTGTATTGGAACTAAAATAATGAAATTATTTATTGCACATAATTTTTTCTGGTTTCATAATTATTCAATGAATTTATTTGAAAATGTTTAATGTTTAAAGAGTTTGAATTTTGTGATAATTTCATTCAAGTATACTAAATATATTTTCTTTTATTATTTATTTCTTTTGTAAACTGTCAATATTGTTAATAAAAGAAAAAGTTTTTAACTGGTATATACTTAATTTATTCAAATGTTCCTAAAAAAAAAAAAAGTTTGTATAGCTTATATTTTTCCAAGGAAAATATCAATAGTGTTACATACAACACTTTGAATAAACACCATAAAATGCAAGACTTACAACAATTGTTTTGGGTTAAAAGAAGACATGACCTTTTGTCAGGCGAACAAAGTAGACACGAGTGCAAACATAGTGGCAACATATGTTTGCATAGTCACTATCTTTTAAGTATATACGATATAATATCTAAGACTGTTGTGGATTTATTACCTATTTTCTTAAAGAATGTTTTTTTTTTTTTTAAATAGAAGGAAATAGTATTAATCATGAAATTATTATTTAAAAATCTTATCATTCATTATGTTTATCGTGTGTTTAATATGAATTTCTCTATTTTATTTTGTAATTTATGAAGACCATTTTTATTCAATTGTTATTTTGAGTTATATTTCTGTAACAAACAATTATTATTTTGAACAGTTAATCAGTTTGTTCAGAAAAGATAATAATCACTTCTTGTATCAAATCTGTACTGATAAGTATAAAGGATTTAAGTCCAAAAATGTCGATTTTGAGTTAAGTACATAGTCAGACTCAGAAAAAAATTCTCTATCGATTGGTATAAAGGATTTAAATCCATGTCATTTAGTCTTTGAGAAAATCCATTGGTAAAAAAAGATTCAAGTCAGAAATTTAGCATTAATCTTTATTATAAAATACAGTGGAACCTGTAAAAGTGACCACCTTGGTAAAGTGACCACCTGACTAAAGTGACCATTTTCCAATTTTAAAGAGACTTTATAAAGTGACCACCTGCGTATAGCGACCATTTCAGCCGGTCCCTAGGGTGGTCACTTTAGACAGGTTCCACTGTATTTAATTCAATTTTTTCCTTTTATTAAATGAAGATTGACAATCACTGAATTGTATAAAGCTTATAAACCAACATAATCCCTTTTTCCTAATCGATTCTGCTGATTAGTTTTTAGTTAGTTTAACTTTATTTTTCGTCTCCTGAAAAATGAAGAATATGGTCTTAAATCCTTTATACTTATCAGTACAGAAATATAATTTATAAGTTATAAAATTTATGACACTTCATAATTGATTATATAATGTATGCTATTATTTTTTTAATTTCTGGATTTTTTGATAAATTAAGTTTTTAAGATTTCAAGTTTTTATTGATTATATGTAATGTGAAAGTTCTAGATCTGAAAACTGAAGCTTTAAATTGCTTGTCAGTGGCTTTCGCATACTCACCACTTTCCCCCAAAATTTTCAGCTGAATTAAATAATTTTCTTGTCCAGATTTTTTAAAAAAGCTTTTTAAAATTGCCCGATTTTTTAAAAGGATCTATTTTAAGATGTCCAGATTTTGTGAAGGTTCATTTAAGTTCATCGATAATTATGAAAAGTCCATTTCAAGATTGTCATTATTTTTTTGGAAGGATTTGTCTTTACAACTGAACTTTGATTGATCCCTCTAGATTGATCCTGAAAACATTATTTTTCACTTGATATTTGTGTGTTTTTTATGGTTGCTTGACAAATAAATATGATATTTTTGTGGGCAGTTGTTGAAACGTGGAATAATAATAATGAAAAGTTTAATAATATAAAATGATAATGTAAAATATGGGAATATTTTTCACCACTGGCTGAAATAGGCAATTATTTCACCATTAATTACTAAAATTTGAGTATTTTTCAAAGCTGATTTCTGAAACATTTAATTATTTAGCTGCAAGTTAAAAGCTTAAAAGTTCGTTTTTTTTTTTTTTTTTTTTTTCTGTTTCCAAGATGCACTGTAGTTTTGCTGCTTTTTTCTGAAATGCCGGATACATTTGGTACTGTATGACTTAATAAGTTTAAGCACAGCTCATTCCAGAAATACTTGCTTTTTTTTTTTTTTTTTTTTGCTGGTCACTCGCTGAAATCTGCAATTGAAACTCATGCTTATATAGTCAAGGGAGAGAAAAAGACAAGTTTGTAATTTTTTAAGTCAACATTTTATTTTGTTTATTTGCCATGTTAGTGAGTTAGTTGCAAGTGGATTTTTTCAGGTCTAAAAGGCTTTAACTAAATTATTATTATTATTTTAATATGCATGAATATTTAATAGATTTTAGAAATTAAAATACTGTAGTTTTCATATTGAAAAATAAAACTTTAAGCTTAAAGTAAAAAAAAAAAAAAAATAAAGTTATAGTTTGCTCAGTTAAGGCATTGTTTATTTAATAATTTTATCTACTGCTTGAAGAAAATATTTTTAATATTCTTCTTCAAATAAACTTTCATCATTATTGATTAATATCATTATTATATTTTTATTTGCATTTAAAACTTAATAGAATTTGTTATTAACTTTAGATAAGTATTTGAGAACATAAATAACTAATTTAATATTGTTAATTTTGAATATTTTCTTTGGTGTCAGTTCTTACTTTCTTGTGTTCTATTTTCTTTGCAGTTTATTGTTCTTAATTTATTTGTTATATATATATTTTTTAGTTTTAAATCATTTGTTTATAGAAATAGTGAAATTTTAGCAATGATTTTTAGAGGAAAAAAAATTGTAATATTAAATTAGTTTTTACAAACAAGAGATGCATTAAGATATTTAAACTATTTGTTATTTTTCCCCTCATATTATGATTTCTGTGCATATTCTTGTTTGATTACCAAAATTTGATCATAATAATTTGTATTAATGAATTACATAATAAAAAATTTAATCATTTTTGTATACATGTTTTGCAGTTAGAATTGAAAAATATATTTTTTATTCATTTGAGGGGAAGGAGGGAGGGAGAGGTGCTATAAATTGTCATTGTCACATTCATATACAGTAGAGAGTCAGAAATCCGCCGACCTAAAATCCGCCGAAGTCTGAAATCCGCACAGCTTGTCAGATACAATGAAATTCACTATTAATAAATTACAAAATTGCAAATCAGAATTTTTGAAAAGATCTTGAATACAGATTTTATGTTTGCATTTTATAATTACAAAAAGGAAAAACAAAATAATATGAAAGACTGCAAGAGCCAAGTTGCTGCTAATGAAATTATTGACAGTATATTAAATTCATCAAAAGAAAATAATTATTTTATGATATGATGATATCAATCAGGTAAATAATAACAAACTAATTTTTTAAAATGCTTTCTGATAAAAGCATAATTTGTAAGGAAAAACTCAATAAAATTCGTAGCAAAATAAATTTGTGTTACTATTTACAATAAATAAAAAAAGTTAGTTTAGTTTAAAACTAGTTACATGTGAACAGATTTTATCTAAATTTGACAAATGTTTGTTTTCATTTTTATTTATTGTTTTCATTATATATTTTTGTTAATGTTTCTTATTATTCTTATGTACCTAGTAATTTAATATTCAGTGTTATTATTCGCTAGTATGTGTTTAGTTTGAATAATATTCTGTTTTTGTTATTCAAAGAGAAAATCACTTTTTATGGGCCCCGAAATCCGCAAAATCCTAAAATCCGCACAACCTCTGGTCCCGAGCTGTGTGGATTTTTGAGTCTCTACTGTATATGGATTTATTCATACATATGATATAAATATGACAGAGCATATCACATCCTTAACTTAATGTGAAACTTTTTGATTTTTTTTCTGGAATTGGAAGATAGTCTTTTTTTCAGAAATGCTTACACTTTTGTTTTTGCCGATGCTTGCAATTACAAAATACAATATATTTAATTTCAGTGTATCGTTGAAGTGATTAAGAGGCGTATTCATAGTACTTCATAAAGCAATATCTCATTATGTTTCATTAGAGAAATTAATAATGTATCAAAATGTGATACAAAAGTATGTGATCAAAATGTTCTTCACACTTCAAACTGTTTTAAACATACTATACAAGGCAATAATTGAAAATTAAAAGCTCAAAATACAGTTATTATTGTGTTTTTCTTTTTTTCTTTTCTACTGAAGGAAAAGAGAATGTATATATAAATTCATATACACTTATATGCAAGTATACACAATGTGCTTGGAAATTTTTTTTTGCAGCATATCATGAAAATTATTTATTATGGGTCTAACACAGTCAAAACAATAATAAAAATAAAATTAATTAATTAATAAAATAAAAAATAAATAAATAAAGCTATAATATATTTGATAACTAAAAAATTTCTATAAAACTGGTTAAATATTTTTTCACTTTGAAGTATAATGACAACATCAAATGTAAATTGAATTATTAACTTATATACAAAATTTATTTTGTTTGTGTCATTTATAAGTTGATGTTTTGTTAAAATGTATCATGAAATTAAAATTATTATTACTTTTTTTATATCTTTATCTTAATTATTTATCCTTTTATTTCAAGCATTTTAACCCGTTAGTAGTCGCTAGTTGGTCGTTTTGCCGCCCATCCTTCAGTGTTGCCAGATATTTTTATTCAATAGCCACCAAAAATTTTTAGAAGTGGCATTTAATATACATAAAAGGCGAATAAAATCGAAGAAACGTCGATTATATCACTTCTTAAAATTATTGGTGAAAGTGTGCAATCTGTACCAGGTGGCGCTGTCTATAGCGACTACTAACGCGTTAATTAATAATTTTTTTATGTTCATAATCAAGGCTAATGATACATTATATGCCGATAAAAATTTAAATCCTTTAAACTTTGAAGTTTATTATAAAGGCATTAGTCTGTATAAGTTTTTTAATTAAACTAGTCATTGTGATTTCCAGTGAGCATTGAAAATTTCGTGAACTGTGCTTTTAAATTTTGTGGCTTATTTCTAACTTCATTTTAAGAAAAATATAAAACTGCATCTGTGATTGATATATTATAACCTATTCTCACTTTTGTATGAACACACCCTCAGAACTTTTTTAAGTTGAGGGTTCCATTACTGATTACAAATTCTTAGTATTTTACGGATATCTGACAAAAAAAAGAAATTTTCTTAAATCAATTTTTTTTTTTTTTTTTGGGGGGGGGGGAAAGGGGGCTCATAGAAAATATAAATATGTATATATTTTTAAATTCTGACTAAGATAAACAAAAACATCTTCAAAAAGTGGAGTAAAAAAAAAAAAAAAATGAAATTCAGAAAATTCCATTTTTTATGGAAAGTAATTTTATAAGATTACACGAGGAAGGAGAAACGGCTCAGACTGAGGTTCATCCTTAATATGAGACTTCTATGATTCTCGATTTCTAGTCATTTGTCTTTTTGTCTCATTCTTTCACTAGCCTTGTTTATGATTCCTTAAAATTCATTTGAATTATATTTCTAATGTCCTTTTATATCAATTAATTTTCACTTTTGTTGGTTTGCAAATAATATTTAACAAAGGAAACTAGTAATGTCTGTAAAAGTATTCGTACAAAACATTTATTTTAGGAAAATTTTGTGTTAAATGCAAATAACAGTTTTATCTTTTTAAGTTAACGAAAAAATTACATTTTGATAACTTGGAATAGGATAGTAATGAATATAGATGATAAAAAGAGCAAGTTGAAATTTCTTGCTAACAGTTTGAATAATTTTGGAAAGCCATAAAAAAGATAGAATAAAGTGATTAAATGCCATATATATATATATATATATTCATATATATATAAATTTGACAAACTTTATAAGTTTGTGCTTTGAGGATTAAGTTAGATATTTCTGCAGTTTTGTTCTTTGATTTTTGTATTATGTAATATGTTGATTTTATTTCAGATGTGTGTATTATTTTTTACAAGAAGTTTTAAAATTAAACTTGATAATATTAAATGCTCTGATTTCTTATGAAAGCCATGAAAACATCAAGCAGTATTTCTGGTTTTAAATATCAGCTGATTTATTAATGCCAGGCTAATGTTCTTTTCTTTTGAGTTGGGATATTATTAACAGAATTCAATGATATTTAACCACAGCTTATTATAACTATTACTAGTAATAATATTATTCTTAATAATTTTATTAATAGATATATTTTAGGTAAATTGGATTGTAAGGTTGGTTTTTATACCAATTATGGGAAAAATGCCAGAACAGGAAATCAAACTCGGGCACTCTGCTTAATGTGTGCATGTGCTACCACTGAGCCACCCTGGCTAATAACCAACTCAGCAATGTGAAAAATGCTGAGTTGGTTATCAGCCAGGGTGTTTCAGTGATAGAATATCCGCATGTTAAGTGGAGTGCCTGGGTTCGATTTCTGGCTCTGGCATTTTTCACATAGTTGGTATAAAAATCAAACTTACGCTACAATTCATCTAAAATGAATATTCATGGTTGATGAATTAAGAATAAAATATCTATATCTTATATATTTTTTTTCTATTTCTTTTCTCTGGTAAAATTTTTTAGAATTGCATGCTTCATAGTGAGAAGTTACAATTTGTCTCAAAATTTATGAAAAATTAAGTTCATAAATTTAATTGTTAATGCTTGGTATGTTTTCTATGAATAATATAAAGAAAACTTTTACTTAATTGACAAACACATGTTAATTTTATAATTCTGTTATAAAATTATATTAATGAGAGAGTAAATTTAGATAATGTGAAATTATCTTGCCCTATTCTTATTTTATCTTTTCTGTAAGAATAAAATTTTTTCAACTTAAAAGAAATATCTAGAAGTGTTTGTAGAAATAAAATTTTAAGAAATGTGCCTGGTATGAAATGACCTTTTGTGCCTTTAGGTAAGAACAGTATACATCATGTGAAATATATTTGTAACAGTTGTCTTTGAGTGCGATGGCTGATTTTCACTGTCTTATTTGTTTACTTTAGGCAAAGAAGTTTTAAAACTAGTTTAAAATGTAATATGGAGAAAAAACTTAAATATACCTGCCAGTGGCATTGCCAGAAAAAAATTCAAGGGGGGCGGGGGGGGGGGGGCACAACCTGAAAAAAAATTGGTATTTAATAAATTTCTGATAGCATAGTTTTAAAGTTAAAGAAAAAAATGCTTATTAGAATTTTCCAGTTCCCCATTGTGCCGACGCTGATGATACCTGCACCATAACAAAGAAAAATATATTTCGACGAAATATCTTTTAGTGTTGACAAATTTAGGGATTTTTTTATTCAATAATCATCAATAATTTTGATGAGTGATATTTTACATGCATAATCTATATAATATTTCTCTAACGTGGACCAGTTTCAATTATTTTTTGTCGAAACGATACGATAGTGGTGTAATTAATAAAATACGCGAGGATAAAAAATAATATTTATACATGGACAGTATTTAAGCACATGGACTTAGCTCAATAAACTAATAAGAAAAAATGACAACATATATCTGATGAGATTATTTTGTGGAAAAATATATTTTTAACAGTTGCTTCTTCAGAATCTTTGCATGCGTCATTTTAAACCTAGCTATACTTTAAAGATATATACAGAATATGAACTTTTGTGTCAGAAATTGACTAAAAAACACAATAATACAGGGGTGTTTGTGTTCAGGGTTTACCTCTGATTTCAGGGATTTTACTCTAACCATCTATTTTTTGCTTTCATTGGTTGTTCATTTGCCATCCAGGTGATATGTGAATGAAATGTGAAAAGATTGAGGGCTTCTGGCTTAAGTAGTTTGAGTATTATTTTATATTTTGGGTTTTTTCTAGTTTGAGGCTCTAATTTTCAGGGTTTTTATCTTTGAGTCACAATCACCTCTGGTAAAGGTATAATCAAAGTAGGTACCAGTTTTTTTTAACAAAAAATGATGTCAAAATAAATAAATAAGCATCGCCAACATGGCAACAAAAATCACCAGATACCATCACCATACTAAAAGAAGTCGCCATGGAGGCCTTATATTAAAAGTGTACTTTCTGCGCAAGTATGAAAATTGTGTCGTCAAACATAAATTTTATTTTGAAACCTTTCTTTAAATGGTTTTGATTTCACTATCGCACAATATTAATGTGGTTCTAATAATAATTTGACTTCTGGTTAATTACTATTCAATTTGGGTGGCGAAATTGGTATAAGATTTATGAATTTCAAGTTTTAAATGTAAATAAGAATAAAATAAATAAATAAGGTGCAAAAACTTCGCACGTGTTTGCTAGTAGATAATTAATCTTTGAAGTGATTAGGCAACCAGTACAATTAAAATTTATGGTAGATATTGAATAAAAAAAGTCCATGAAGTTGGCAAAACTGATATCTCTCTCATTTTCTCCCTCTTCCCCTCTCTTTTCTTTTCATTTTAAAATTTTACATCCTCAAAAATGCTCAGAATTTTATTATTTAAACTTTATTTTCGTATTAAAAGAAATAATACAAAAAAATAAAACTTTTTTTTTTTTTTTTTTTTGTATTTTTCTGCCCTTTACTTTCTTTCAAACTTGGGTTTCAATTTATGATATGCTAACATTTGTTTTACGGCCAGCCTCTTGTCTAAAATAAATTTTCTTGAAAGTTTAGTTATTCATTAAAGTCATAATTTCATTGTGTAGAAAATGTTCAATTTTATCATGCTCTTTGTAGCTCGGAAAGATCTGTTTAGTAATATGTTATTATTTCTTATAAAATATTGTCTTGCTTTTTTAATTTATTTTTCTGATTCCTAACAGTTAGTTACACCTTGTTTGTATCACATTAAAAAATTTTAAATGAAATCAAAAGTTTTTCTTTTTTGTATGTGTTTTTAACCTTTTTATTTATTTTATTTTTAATTTACTTTTTATATATTAATTTTTCTTGTCCTTTTATCTTATTTGGATCTAGTTTGGTATTCACCCCCAAACCATATTGGGTAAGACTTTTTTTTTTTTTTTTTTTTTCGAACATGGTAAATTATTATTTTCAGAAGAAGTTACCAATTGTAAACAGGGTAAAACAATATGGCATTTGTTTTGAAGACAATTTTCTGAAATTTTTAGATCATTCATAATATGATGATATCAACAAATGTTAAAAATTGTAACTATTATTAAAGAGATTCATAATGTTAAAAAACCTATTTACTTATTAGCAGCTATTTAAAATTCATTAAAATAAACCCCCCTTTTTTAGATGAATAAAACAAACATTTTAAAAATTAACAAAAAAAAATAAAATAAAATGGAACTAATTTGGTATTTGCACACATGTTCTTGTCTATACTATTATGTCTACTTTTTCTTTCTTATTATTTATTTCTGATCTACTTATTTTCTTTTATCTTTTTTAACATATCAAGCATGTCAGCTCATGATTTGTTGTTTCTTTCTTTCCTATTGGTCGATCCTACCAATGATTTTCTTTCTTTTCCGTTCTTACACTAGCATAATTTTCTGTTTGTGTTTTTATGTAAGAACAGCATGTGTGTAAGATTAATTTTGAATTAGATAAAGAATAAGAATTGTAACCAGTATAAAAAAAAATCATCTTTCAAAAACAAAACTTAATTTTTAGCATGCATAATATTAAGTGAAATTTAACTCACCTCTCTCTTCTTTTCGTAGTTGTTTGACGTAAAAAAGGCCACACATGAATAAATATTCAAATCCAAATTACTGATATACTTGCATTTAATTACAGACTTTCTATGCAAAATTTTGATGAAAAAAACATATTATCCTTATGTCACAGAATATGATATCGACAAAGGTCTTAACCCTTTGAGTGCTGAATACTCGCGGCCTATGCGGTCCATACGGACGGTGCACGGTTGGCGCTGACGAGTTGTCTCATTCTTATTGCGGACGTGCTTTATGCGCGTGTTGCATAGTACACTGATCATTTTTGCCGGGCGCGTATTTGCATCCATAGTCCATACATGTTGGAAGTATTCCATCTCCCAAATTTTCAACTCCATTACTTTGGTAGATAACTTTGGAGTCATACTTAATTGCTTAAGTTTTATTAAAAATATTGATCAACTTGATTGTTAAAAAGTTTATTCATTACTTATTAAAAGGTTTATCTTTATGAATTATATAAATGAAATAGTTAATACCTCTTTTATTCACTTTAAAAACACTTACCTGTTTAACAGCATTTGTTTGTTTTGTTTTCGGCGTGTTCCGTGAATGAATCATTTGATTCATTCACGTTTCCGGCAACATGCCGCTATTTTTGCAACGGCCTCAGTTAACAGTTGCAGGTAACGTTGTTGCATCGTGTAATCGTTCAACGGCGCATGCCGATTCACCGCGAATATGCAAATCTTCATAAAATGAAACCTATAAATAGGGAGGAACGTCAGTATATGCGGCTGGTGTGGCTGACAAGCTAGTCGCGATGTTTTTGTTGCAGACGCAGGTCGTCTTGCCGTTTTTGTTGAATTATAATTTCGTTTCGTTAAGTTCTTCTTTAATTTAAACTGTTAAAGAAACAGTTCGTTCATTTTTAGTATAATAGTAATTTTGCATAAATTAATAGTTGTATTAATAGTTTAAAAAGTTTAAAAATGTTTTTTTTAATGAATTTCAAATAAAGTTTTTCTTGAACGAGTTAATGAATAGTTTAAAATGTTTAAAGCTAAAAGATCGATAGTTTTTTTTGAAATGATATTAATGAATGAAATTTTCTTCCAAGTATATGAAATGTGATCTGTGCCTAGTGTCTGCTGCATCCTAATATGGTTGGTAAATCTTCAAGTGTTGTGAGTACTGTTTTTGAATCTTTAATAAGCTGCAACTTTAAACACTACATTGAATTCAAATAACACTTGTGTCATGGAGTACTCATCTGTCAAAACACTAATCTATTCTCTTGAAGCAGCAAATATTGTTAATATGTTTTTGACTTGTGTGTTTTTTTGTATGAATTTTTCCAATAATTTGCATTTAAATAGATTCATTCCTATATATATATTTAATAATTCTTTTCTGTTTATATATATATATATTTAAAGTTATAAATAAAATTGAAATTTAGTTTTAAAACTTGTGTCTTTCCTGTGCCACTCACACACACATTGTTAGGATCAGGTAACGTTTTCCACTGTGTATAATATAACTCTTCTTTAATTTTTCTTTATGTTTGTATGTTGAACTTTTCAACATTTACAACATATTTAGGGTTATGGGCTTCAGAAACCGGTCCATACCATGTGTGAGTGGTCTTTAATTTTGGCACAGTTTTTCTAGCAGCTTTAATATCTAAATCTTTTTGAGGGGGTTTTTTTCTTGCTAAACATGGCCTTGACCTTGAGTCCTTCAATTGAAAAACTTACTTATAAGAATTACTCAAGTTGGTCTCGTGATATTAAATTTTTACTTAAAGAGAAAAATTCTTGGGAAATTGTTACGGGTACTGAAAAACCTCCTAGTGATGAAGATTTAAAATTAAAAGAAAGTTTTGAAAATCGGTCACGTGTGGCTTTGACCACAATTTATTTAAATTTAGATTCAGAGTTAAAATGCTTAATTGAAAATTGTGACAGTCCAAGCGATGCTTGGCAAGTTTTGAAATCTAACTTGGTCCCTGACAGTCGGGTTGAACATTTTTCATTATTTCATAAATTTTTGGACTGTTTTATTAAAAATAATGAATCTATACGTACTTACTCGGCGAGGCTCTCAGAGATTATTGAACAACTCCGAAATATGGGTAAGCCGGTAGCAGACATTTATGCCTGTTATCAAATTCTTCGTCGCTTACCAGATAAATTTCAGCCAATTATACAATTTTTGCTTAGGCTAGATCATAAAAATTTTTCATATAAGGAAGTTGTTTCTCATTTAATCGCTGAAGAGACCCGTCTAGAATTGCGTGATCTTGAATTTAATAACTCTAAACCTGGTATTGAAGTCCAAAATGTAACTTGTTCCTCTAATTCTGTTAATTCTGGTAATAAATTTTTTAAGAAAAATGTTAAATGTTTTAGATGTGGCCGAAATGGTCACTATAGTTCAAATTGTTTTGCTGCATTACCTACTAGAACTTTTCCTAAACCTAAAAATGTAGCTTCAAGAAATTTTAATGTTGGTAAAAGAAAACCTTTCGGAAGGGGAGCAGAAACTCGTCCACAAGTCAGTTTCACTAATTCATTTTTCCCTCAAAATTTCTTTGTGGCTGAATCATTACTAAACTTTAATTTGGATGGCAGAAACAGCTGGGTCTTCGATTCGACTGCTTCGCACCATTTTTGCAAAGTCAAAGAATATTTTTGGGATTTTCAAAAGGTTGATAATGAAAGCATGTCTGTTGCTGTGGACGGGGTCAGCTTCCCGATCGAAGGTAGAGGTATGGTAAAAATGCTGTTTAATAATGTTGTGTATCAGTTTAATAATGTATTGTATTCTAGTAAATTAAGGAAGAACCTCATGTCGGGACCATGTATAGATAGTATGGGAGGAAGTTATATTGGAAAAGGGGGAAAAATTTCAGTGTTTAATAGAGATGGTAATTTTGTTTTCAATGCTAAACTTAAAGAAGGTATATATTATGTTTTTCCTAGAATTTTAAAGAATCCTGAATTTGAAATTAATGGGGGGCTAGGAAATAAAAATTTAAATGTTTTTTCTCACATGCCTGTTGCTGCTGTGGTTGATCTCAATTCGGTAGATACTTGGCACTCTCGTTTCGCCCATGTTGGTAAAGATCTTGTGGTCCATACCAGTAAGCAGAATTGTGTTCATGGATTGCCAAGATTAAAATATACTAAAAATTTTTGTGAGCCTTGCCGTCTTGGAAAACAGAGACGCAGGTCATTTAAACCTATTCAAGGTGGGCAATCTAGAGAACCACTTGAAAGACTGCATTTAGATGTTTGGGGACCAATTAGTATTTTAGGGCGAAATGGTGAGAGGTTTTTTTTGACAATTACAGATGAGTTTTCCAGGAAAATTGCTATCTACCCAATGGTAGAGAAAAGTCAGGTTTTTGACATATTTTTGAAACATGTAACCAGAGCTGAACTGTTTCTCAATAAAAAACTTAAAGCCATTCATAGTGACAATGGTACAGAATTCTGCAATGCCAACTTTCAGGACTTTTGTGAAAAAAGGGGTGTTAAACACGAATTAACAAACGTGTACACGCCTGAGCAGAATGGTATTAGCGAGAGGGCTAACCAAACTATTTTAAACTGTGTACGTGCCATACTAATTGAAAGCGGCATGCCTTTTAAGTTTTGGCCTGATGCCGTCATTTATTTTGGCTACACTTGGAACAGAGTCTGTCACCGGGGTCAATCAAAGACACCATTTGAACTATATCAGAACACTAAACCTTCAGTTAAACATTTGAGAGCTTTTGGTTCAGTGGCATATGTTGGTATACCAAAACAGCTAAGAAGTCATAAATTACAGCAAAAATCAAAAAAGGGATATTTGATTGGATATTCGTTAAAAACTAAAGGATTCCGTATATGGGTAGAGGAAGAAGACAAAATTTACGAAACCTTAAATGTAACTTTTGATCCAGAGGATCGTGTGTACAGAAGTGGAGCAGTGCTGGGCCCTTCACCTGACCTTGAGGTATCTAGAAAGGAAAGAAATTGTGAGAGCTCCGACCCACCGCCCACGATTACGATAATGCCGGAAAGTGAGGCAGAGGAGGTGCGTCCACAAGTTCCGCCAAGAGTAACCAGTTGGAGCAGGTGTCTAGTGAAGAGAAGGACAGGCACACGCACTGATGTGTACTACTATCCTGAAGGAACTAATTCTAGATTAAAGTCTATAAAAGAAATAGAAAAATATTGTAAAAGCCATAATATCTTTTTTGATGCAAATTTGTTTAATTTTTCACCCAGTGATACTTATGAAGGGGTTATACCACAACAGACTTCAGAATCTTCCTCGGAATCTTCAGAACATTCAGAGTCTAATTCACCTCAGCCTTCTAGTTCTGCTGTTTTATGACTAGATGTCAACATTCCAAGAACCTTCAACCAAGCTCTAAAATCTGCCCAATACCATGAATGGAAGAAGTCTATGGATGAAGAAATTGAGGTTATGTCTGAAAGAAATGTCTGGCACCTAGTTAAACCACCGCCTGGTAAAACCGTAATTGGTAACCGGTGGGTCTATACTATAAAACGTGATGAAAGTGGAAGAATTGCACGCTATAAATCACGTCTGGTTGCCCAGGGCTTCAAGCAAGTGAAAGGCGAGTCATATGATGAAACCTTCTCCCCAGTCGTCAATTTTTCTATCATCAGATTTTTTTTCAGTTTGTTGGTTTCAAATTTAGGCTGGTATAACATCCAGTGTGATGTGAAGGCAGCATATGTATATGCACCCCTTACTGAAGAAATTTATATGAAGCAACCTCCCGGATACATCGTAAAAGGGAAGGAAGAATTCGTATGTAAACTAGACCGTGCCCTCTATGGACTACACCAGAGTGGCAGGCTGTGGTTTTACGAATTGAATGGTGTGCTTCTTGAGATAGGTTTTTCTAAGTTTCAGTGGTGCAATTGTGCCTATAAATATGAAAATTATATTGTTTTACTAGTCTATGTGGACGACATAGTGGTTTTTGGAAGAAGTAAAGAAAAAATAGATAAAATTATTAATGTTTTAGAGTCTAAATTTGATTTAAAAATGTTGGGACAAACAAAGAATCTTTTAGGAGTAGAATTTAATTATAAACAAAACAGTGTAGAAATTAATCAAACTAACTACATTAAAGAAGTTTTTGAAAGATTTAAACAGTTTCATCCCCCAATTACTTCATTACCAATAGTTAAAGGTGTTAAATTTTCAAAATTGGATTGTCCATCAAATAATACAGCTCAATTAGAAATGGCTAAGTTTCCCTATCGTAACATTCTTGGTTGTCTGTCTTTTATTGCCAGCAGAAGTCGACCTGATATAACATATGCTGTGAACATTTTCAGTCAGTTCCAAGCAAATCCTGGATTGACGCATTGGACGGGTTTATTGAAATTATTAGGATACATTAAATATACAGAAAATTTAAAATTAAGTTTGAAATGTAATAAAATTGAACTTGTTGCTTTTTCGGATGCAGATTTCGCATCCAACAGGGATGATTTTGTGTCTGTAGGTGGACAGATTGTTTTGTTAGGCCAGAGCCCAATTTCATGGCGAACTTTTAAGCAACGTGGAGTTTCTCTATCTACGATGGAAAGTGAGTTCATCGCCATGACAGAATGTGTTAAAGAGCTGATGTGGTTCAGCAATGTCATTGATGATTGTTTTGAATCCAATATAATTTATAAAAAGCCTTCTTTACCTATTCTTTATGCTGACAATCAGTCAGCAATTGATTTTTCTAAATCTCCAATTGAGAACGGCCGCAGCAAGCATATAAATGTAAAGTTGTTTTTTATACGTGAATGGTTCTACGAGGGAAAATTTGACTTAAAGCATATTCCTTCTAAACTTAATTTAGCAGATCCATTCACTAAAGGTTTGACAAAATGTGATTTATATAAATTTACCTCACAAATTTTTGTTGAGGATGAGCAATCAGATTAAATTAAGACATTAATCTTTGGTTAAAAAAAAAAATACATATGTATAGTTTTTTTTTCAAGTTAAATTTTTTTTCAAATGTTTAAAAGTTTTTTTAAGGAACTGGGAATATAAATAAATTATAATGTGTAAATGTATAAATAAATAATATTGGTATTAAATTTGTATTGTATATATTAAATGTGTAGTATATTTATAGTAGAATATTTATGGTAAATTATAATATATTATTGTAGTATTAATGTTATAGTAATTGCATTTGTAGTGTTGTTTAAGTCATGCATCTTTCATCGGTATGAGTGATACTAGGCCTAGTATAAGTGTGTAATCATCTATCACTCATTAAATTTGTGTTTGTCTAATTGTTATAGTAAAATTTTTTTTGAATTTGCATAATGTATAAACGTTCCCAGTATCAAATTAATACTTTTCTTTAAATTTGTTTACTGCATTGCATAACTATTGAATATAGAAATATAAATGAATTGAATAATATAATGAACTTTAATATACATTTAAATGTTTGAATAATTTTTGATTATTATAAGAGGATTGAAATTTGATTTAGAAATTTACTATTGCATATTTATGTATATTTAATGAGCTTGAATTGGTCTATTTAAAAAAAAAAAAAAAAATTAAATGTTTCATATAATTTTTTTTACGGCTATAGTAATGTCGTTGTGGGGGGCAATGTTGGAAGTATTCCATCTCCCAAATTTTCAACTCCATTACTTTGGTAGATAACTTTGGAGTCATACTTAATTGCTTAAGTTTTATTAAAAATATTGATCAACTTGATTGTTAAAAAGTTTATTCATTACTTATTAAAAGGTTTATCTTTATGAATTATATAAATGAAATAGTTAATACCTCTTTTATTCACTTTAAAAACACTTACCTGTTTAACAGCATTTGTTTGTTTTGTTTTCGGCGTGTTCCGTGAATGAATCATTTGATTCATTCACGTTTCCGGCAACATGCCGCTATTTTTGCAACGGCCTCAGTTAACAGTTGCAGGTAACGTTGTTGCATCGTGTAATCGTTCAACGGCGCATGCCGATTCACCGCGAATATGCAAATCTTCATAAAATGAAACCTATAAATAGGGAGGAACGTCAGTATATGCGGCTGGTGTGGCTGACAAGCTAGTCGCGATGTTTTTGTTGCAGACGCAGGTCGTCTTGCCGTTTTTGTTGAATTATAATTTCGTTTCGTTAAGTTCTTCTTTAATTTAAACTGTTAAAGAAACAGTTCGTTCATTTTTAGTATAATAGTAATTTTGCATAAATTAATAGTTGTATTAATAGTTTAAAAAGTTTAAAAATGTTTTTTTTAATGAATTTCAAATAAAGTTTTTCTTGAACGAGTTAATGAATAGTTTAAAATGTTTAAAGCTAAAAGATCGATAGTTTTTTTTGAAATGATATTAATGAATGAAATTTTCTTCCAAGTATATGAAATGTGATCTGTGCCTAGTGTCTGCTGCATCCTAATATGGTTGGTAAATCTTCAAGTGTTGTGAGTACTGTTTTTGAATCTTTAATAAGCTGCAACTTTAAACACTACATTGAATTCAAATAACACTTGTGTCATGGAGTACTCATCTGTCAAAACACTAATCTATTCTCTTGAAGCAGCAAATATTGTTAATATGTTTTTGACTTGTGTGTTTTTTTGTATGAATTTTTCCAATAATTTGCATTTAAATAGATTCATTCCTATATATATATTTAATAATTCTTTTCTGTTTATATATATATATATATTTAAAGTTATAAATAAAATTGAAATTTAGTTTTAAAACTTGTGTCTTTCCTGTGCCACTCACACACACATTGTTAGGATCAGGTAACGTTTTCCACTGTGTATAATATAACTCTTCTTTAATTTTTCTTTATGTTTGTATGTTGAACTTTTCAACATTTACAACAATACAGAGAACATCTGCTAAGCGCGTATTTGCATCCATAGTCCATACTGATAACATCTGCTAAGTGCGTATTTGCATCCATAGTCTATATTAATGACTTTCGCTGGATGCATATGTGCGTCCATAGCACTCAAAGGGTTAAAGACATTTTTTTTCTTGATTTAAAGAATTATCATATAATACAGATTAAGACTTATTACTTGAATAATATATAACAATTAAAGAATAAGTTCGCTGCATGACTTCACAATCACGAATATGTTCCGAGAGAAAAACAAATAATAATAAAAAAAAAGAAGTTCTCTTTCATCACGTGACTGTCGGGTTTATTCCACTGGCGCCCATAATCCGAATGCCTCAACAAAGTGGAATATATATTCTTACATTTAAAGTTGTATCTGTATGCAACTTGGAAAGAAAATACAATTTTGAAGTGTGCTTTTTAATTTTTTAGGGAGTGTATTTAAGAAGTTTTTTCTATATATTACTTTTTATATGTTTAAGACTTCTCCATAATACATAGAATACATGTTTTTTTTATTTATTTATTTATTTATTTATTTATTTTTTTAATTTCTATTGAAAAGGTGTATCACATTTAGTATAGCAAGAAATATCTTTCAGTTATTTTATTTATAATAATTTGTTTTCTGAGTTACTGAAGCTTAAACGTTTGTCTCAATTAAAAAAAAGATTCATGAAAGAATTTTTGTTTCTCGTTAATCTTTTTTGTTAAATCAGTGATTGTGATTCAACAGTTTCTCTCTTTTTTTTAATGATTTATTTATGAATGAAAAATTGTAATCTGTGTTCTACAGTATTAAAATATTACTGTCACTACCTGCTTTGTTTAGTTCGTTATTTATAATGATGATTAAAATTGGTTTTTTAAAAAAGTTCAATGTAAAGAAATGTAAAGCAATTTTTTTTGTTATTATCAATAAAAGGTTGTATATTATTATTAAAAAGATGTTTGTTAAATAAAAAATATTGAGTCATAAACATTGTATTTTACTCTTTAATTGTAAAGATGTGGATCAATTAGATGCATGAAAAAGAAGTAAAATCATACATTTATCATGTATTGCGATGCATTTTCTAAACTTCAAACAAACTATGAAGTTTTATTATATTTCTATGAATCAAATGAATTTGCAAATTGTTGCATTCATACAACAAGGTAGTAAAAAATAAATTTTATATTATGCCAATAAACTTTTGAAAATCACAATCTTATTTACAAATTGTAAAATAGGAAATTGAATCAATTAATATTTTTGATTAATGTTAAATGAAGTTCTTGTTAATATCTTAATTGGATTAAACAAATTAATTAAGTAAGGAGAGTTTAATTTTAAATGCATACAAGTAGTTCAATAACCATCTTAACTAAAATATTAATCTTGAAATAATTCCTTCATAAAAACTGGAAATAATATCTATTATTTTCTGAATAAGACTTTTGAAATTTTAAACTCTCGTTTTCTTTTACCATGACTCGTATAGTGGCGTAATACATTATTCAAGAGAATGATCCGATTAAAATATTACAACTTGAGCTATATAAATAAAAATGTAAAAGGAAGAAAATTGACTCACCAACTTGTAGTAAATCTACACAAAAGAAGCAACACACTTATTGGATGGCACATCTCTTTTTATTTTATCGATATATATATGTAATAAAATATTTACTGGCCAGCTACATAAAAAGGAAATAAAATATATTTAACATATTCATGAATGTATTCACCATTTATGTTGCTAACAATTTTGTGATATCTTAAATTTTATTATTTAGCCGAAATACCATCAATTATATATATCAACTGCAACATCGTTTAATTGTTCGTATTTTGCAGTTTTTATTGGGAGTGTATCAATTTAACTTTGTATAAGACAACAACACATACGTTGAAGAATTGGTGAAGTTTGTAATAAACTATCAAGAAGATTGATTTTTAGATTTTAAATTACTTTTCCTCGAGACAAGTAGCCTTCATCATTAATAGCAAATCTGATCCATTATGAGTGTAACAGTGAGTCTATATATTTTTAAAAAATCTGTTATAGTCATTTTCATCAATGCTTCGTCAAAAATACAAAATAAGAATTTATTTTGCTCGCAATGTCAAGTCTGGGATTAATTTCGACTAAAATTAGATCTAATATAGCATTTGTTGGTTGTAGTGTTTCTGTTTCAAGTGTCTGCAATTCGTCGTTGACTAATTCACCAGACATTTTTTCCTTTTGGTACTCTACGTTCTTTAACTCTTTGAGGGGCAAGAAAATTTTCCAATTTAAAATGAAATGCCACCTGAATTCACCAACAATAGAAGAAAGGAAATAGGGTAAATGCACCAGTGATTAACACTTTTAGAGCCATCACTGATGTTTTTAATGTTCTAGTCATCAGAAAATATTTTTAGAAATCTTAAGTTAATATATATGGCATGAAAGACATTCATAACCACATATATGTTAAAATATATACATTTAATAACAATTATTTTTTTTTATTAATTTTTATTTGACACCCACTGAATGCTCCAGTAATTGGCACTGTCAGTTTTTCATTTTATCAATAATTGGCACCCTATGTACCAATGTTTGACACTGCTAGTTATTCATTTTACCAGTTATTAGCACCCTATGCTCCAGTGTACATAAAATGTTAAAATTCTTATATGTAAAATATATGCTTTTATTATTTTTCATATTTATTAATTATTTCAGGATAGATGTCAGTTACTGGAGCATGTTAATCACTGGAGTACCTACCCTAAATGAAGTTATTCCACTAAGTTATAAAAGAAAAGTTTTATTAAGAGAAAAAAAAAATCCAGGGCCAGTTTTTGCAATTGAGAATTTAAATTTGCGTTTTCACTATGCCAACGGCACCCTTGATAGGGTTAATGGTTGTATCTATGACATCAACTCGTCAACGGCAGTAGCTTTTTTAAATCATTTGTCAAATCCAGTATTACGAAACCTTTTAATGTATTTTCCAACCCTTCTGTAAAAGCAATTGTTCTCATTAAAACAATATCGGTTTTTTGTATTCGTTTACTGACACATTTGAACTCTTTCAAAACATGATTCTATATCACTAAGTAAGTATAAAATAAATTCAAAATTCCTGGCCTCATTTCGTAGTTGTTTTTATTCTAATTTTGCCTTGGTGATTTGTCCCCATCTTTTAGCTCTATCAAAGCATCACAAACGTATTTAGACTTATTTTCAAACCGCTAACAGCTTCTTCTTTCGCTGACCATCTTGTCTGGCCGCTACCTTTGACGTTATTCTTTGTGTGTTTTTAATACTACTTTATAACAACATTGGAAGTGGTTTATGACATAGATTTGTCTGTCTGTCTGCACTGTATCTCTGGTAAATATTCACGGAATTCTCTGAAACTGATATATGTTATTCAAGTTTACTATGGAATGTTCCCCATTGAAAATGGAATAAATACCACCATTGGTTTGTGTGACACATGAAAGAATTCCGAAGCATTGTGTTCTATGAGAGATATTTCTGTAAACCATATTTCAATACATTTATTTTGCACAAATCGTAATGAAATAGACATTTATTATTCCTATGCACAAAAATTGTTTTCTATAAAATATAGTATGATTAACATTAGAAAAAAAAAAAAAAAAAAAAAATGACCACTGCAGTTTAGCATTGTTTAAGCGTTTTGGCACTTGAATCAATGCTTAAGACTGATTATGATTTGAATTAGTCTATTTGTCTGTCCCTCTAACCGCCTCCAACGTCCGTAAATATCTTCAAAATTTTTTTTAAATGATATATGTTATTCGAGTTTACTATGGGTTGTTCACTGTTATATGGTATAAGTAGCGTAGCTGGTTTGTGTACAGGGACACTCAAAAGAATGTCAATGCCTTGCATTTTATGAGAGGGATTTTTACTGTACAAATTATAATTAAGTTGAAATTCGTTATTAAGATGCTAAAGAGTTTTTTTTTTTTTTGGCAGAATATGAAATGTGTGATGATAAGATTTACAGAGCTACACTGAAATATTCAGATACGTTATACAATAGGATATTGCTGGTATTTCATTTTTCTTTTGTGTTAAGTGTTTTTAACACTACAACAATGTTTGAAGGTGAAATCGGTTCAATTAGTCTATGTGTCTGTCTTTCATTCCGTCTGAATGCTGTATGATCAAGTAGTGAAAGTGCATTGACGGTTAAATATTGCAACTGGAGGTACGTATAGTTAGAAAGTTAATAATCTATGGGAACTGCATGTGATTTTTCGTTCTTGTTTCATAATATCACAGCGTAAAGTACATGAAACAAAAAAAGGTTGTAAATTCTTTGAACTAACTCCACATAGACGTTTAGCCTCGGAGCAGAAAGAAGGCACGTACACCAAATTTAAGGAAATGGACAATGCACGCAGCATATTTTTTTTTCCCTTCTTTTTAATGAAAAGCAGCGTATTTTTATTTTTATTATTATGTTTTTTTTAATGAAAAGCAGCATATACTCCCCCCCCCCCCCCCATTATTATTATTATTATTCTGGCCTGGACGCATCTGTTCGCTCCTGACCTATTTGAATTCTGACCATGACTGTCACTAATAGATAACTTATCGTCCTCTAACTTTTTTAGAAATTATGTTCGTCATGCATTCGCCACTTTTATCATGAACTTCAATGAAATCAATAAATTTCCCAAAAATTTTACATTTTCTGAAACTTTCGAAGAAAACTATAGAAAACCTAGAACATTCTTATTCTTTTATATTTTACAGAATTTCAAATTCCAATTTCTCCTTACATTTCGTACTAAGGAATTTTTAACGATATACAACCCGGAATTAGGAAAGTTTTGGAGATAACCACGGATAAGTCAGGCACAAATCTTTTTATAGAAATGTTTATATTACCTTTGTATATCAGCTCCTAATTAACATAATTTCATAAGTAATATATCCTTTAAAAACTTATTTGAACTGGAATTAAAAAGTAGAGATCACAAATCTCTGCCAATAGATGACGTCTTAATATATTAAAATTTCAATATCTCTAATTCTAATTATGATTAAATTATTTATGATACATCATTTGGAATATGTTTTATTGCAGATTTTTAAACTGATATAAGCCATTAAATTCCGTTCGGGAGTTTCAGAAAAACCCCCATAAAACATAGAACACTTTTATTCTAATATATCTAATTCTAATTATGATCGAATTACTTATAGTGTATCATTCGAAATATAATTTACAGTATTTTTATATAAGCCATTAAATTCGGTACGGGAGTTTCAAAGAAAACCACAGAAAACCCGGTACACCTTTATTCTTTTTTATTCGGCAAACTTTCGAATTTCGATACTCCACTCACATTTCTTATTAAGGATTTTTAACATTATTTTGCACTCTATTACATAAGTTTCGGAGAAAACCACGGAAAAGTCAGAGAATTCTTTTTATAACAATGTTTATATTACTTTTCTATCTTAGCTTCTAATTAACACAATTCCATAAGTAATATATCATTAAAAAAGTTATTTGAATTGAAATTGAAGAGTACATGTTGCAAATCTATATCGCCAGATGGCGCTTTGATATTTTAATATTTCAATACCTCGAATTACGATTAAATTATTTGGGAGTAGATTAGGAGACTTTAGGCCCCCACCGGGTTGGGGATTTGCCACGATCAGAATTCTTAATGTTCCTTTACACAGTGAGCAAATAGCTTGTTTCAAATCATGAAATGTAAAGGGGCGCCTTAGTCGTAACAGAGCAGAAATTTGCTACAGTTAAAGTTTTCAAAGCTATTTGCACTACGAGCGAGTAAGCTGTTGTAAGTTCTAACACGGGGATAAGGCACCGCAGTCCTCACCGAGCGGGACTTTGCTACAGTTAGAATTTTCAAAGAAGAAGATCTTCACGTGGTGAACGTTTCAGATATTGAAACGGGAAGGGGGCGCCGCAGCAAATCAACAAAGCTTTCAAATGATGTATTACTTATGAAATTATTTTAATTAGTAGCTGAGATACCAAAGATAACCGATTCAGGACACCTCAAAACGTGTAAATCAGGTGAAATCTCGAATCCCACTTTCGATAATATAAAAGTACTTTAAAATATCTTTCGAATGATGTATTAAAAATAATTTAATCATAATTAGTATTTGAAATATTGCAATTTTAAAATATTACAGCGTCATCTAGCGGTATAAATTTCTGTAATCTACTGTTCAATTCCAAATCAACAAAGCTTTCAAATGATGTATTACTTCCGCAATCATTTTAATTAGTAGCTGAGATACAAAAGATAACCAATTCAGGAGACCTCAAAACGTGTAAATCGGGTGAAATCTCGAATTTCACTTTCGATAATATAAAAGTACTTTAAAATATCTTTCGAATGATGTATTCCAAACTTATAAAATTATTTTAATTAGTAGCTGAGATACAAAAGAAAACCTAATCAGGACATTATAAAACATGTAAATCACGTGAAATCTCTAATTCCATTATCTACGGTTGTCGGTTAATGGAAGTAAAAAGAAAAATAAATATTTTTTAGGTCCCCAAAACCTGTATATACCACGGTAGTCAGGTAATGGAAGTAAAAAGAAAAATAAAAAGTATTTTTTTAGTACCTTCAAATGTATTTCGTTGCTATGAAAACTCCTATCCTCTATTGAAAGATAGATTACGTGTTAGAATAAAATTTATTTTGCAATTAAAATGTAACTGCTCTATTTATTAATGAAAATTGATGAAATTTTAACTGCAGGTTGGTTTTGTGCTGAATAGGTTGTATAATAAGTGTTGTGTGCGAAAAAGAAAATTTGAAGCACTTTGAAATTTGCAATTTGTAACCCCAGTTCAAGATCATGTGACATTTGTTGCAACATCAGTGCATTCCCCCCATTCTTTTCCCTCTGTTTTTCGGCCACCTGTCGCGACAGCGGGAATGCTTTATTTTTATTTTTTTTTCTCTTTTGGTTTTATTAGAATAAGATGTACTTTCGATTCGAAAGTGGAGTGTTAATAAAGATGTAGACGAAAGGAAAGGCACTTTTACGGTGTCTTAAAATTTATTATGATTCTGTTTTATTAAAGAAGAAGAAAACTGAATATTTTGAATTTACAGAAAGTTATTCATTATGTGAATCTGAATAATCTGAAAATTGTTTTATTAATCGTCAAATTTTGTACATATATTTCATTGTACATAGACCTCCATCATCATCATTTAATTAAATATGTTAAAAGAAAAAGTTCCAGAAATATTATGTTGTGTCATCGATATTATCTTCTAACTCCGTAAGTTTCAAGTCGGCCGTGAAAAGAAGAAAGGGTGAGTAACCTTTTCGATAATTAGTTGATAAATAATAAATATGATTATACTTTTAAAAGATATTTATCGCTAGTTATAATCTAATTTAAAAAGAACCCATGAAAAAAAGATTATACTAAATTAGTGGCGCCCCAGAACAGGGACGGCCGACTTGATTACTTTCTCCAACATCGAAATAAATAAATATAAATGTTATTTTAATTGAATATTTGAAAATTTGTTCTTTTGATGATATATAGATAAAGAGAAAAAGTTTTGGTTTCAACGGAAAAGTTTCGTTTTCACTTACATTTGAAATAAATAATAAATGATATTTGTATTATTAGTTTTGTTCTTGAAATTTGTTCCTTTGATAAAAATGAAACGAAAGAATATTTTAGTTTGGGTTTGTGCATTACTTTCTGTTTTGAATTATTGCATTATATATTAATATGATGAATGCATAACTTTGAAATGTTTTTGTTTAATAAACAACTTTGACAAGAAATTTTATTTGATAATTGATCAAATAATAATATTTTTAAAGATTTGTTATTTATAATTAGCATAATGAGTGTAATTCAAAAACAAAAAAGAAGTGTTCTTAGAGCGCAAACCACGAAGTTAATAAATAAAATCGAAGGCAGGTTATTGGAAATTGATGTTGGAGAAGAAGAGTTAGAACAATATTTAGAAGAGTTAAATTTAAAAGATAGGGAACTGAATTCATTAGATGACGAGATACAGAAAAATATCAAAGTAGAAGAGGTTGAAGAGGAAGTTCTAAAATGCGATGAATATAATTCAAATATTTTGATTTGGAAAACTAAAGTAAAAAGTAAAATGATTAAAATAAAAAATAGTAGTAATTCTAACATTTTATCGACTAGCCCCGTAATAGAAGGTAATAGAACACCAAAATTAGATCAAGGTTATATTAATCTTCCTCGATTAAACATTGATAGGTTTAACGGTGAACCAACCGATTTCCAAAGATTTATGGATCAGTTTGAAGCAGCAATCGATAAGAATTCAGTTTTATCAAATATTGATAAATTTAGCTATTTGAGAACATACTTAAGTGGTACAGCTGCTGATGCAATAAAAGGTTTCACGCTAACAAACAATAATTATTACGCGGCTCTGGAAACATTAAAAGATCGATTTGGTAAAAAAACATTATTAATTAATTCACATTTAAATAAATTACTAAATCTTTGTCCTGTAAAAAAATCCAACGATATATTTTCACTAAGAAAATTACTGGACAGATGTCAGACAGAAATAAGAAATCTAGAATCCCTAGGGATAAAAGAAGAAAATTACAGCACGTTATTTTGCCCAATTTTCATAAAACTTTTACCAGCAGACATAGTTTTAGAAATAACGAAAAAATACGGCGATGATGATCAGTGGAAAGTTTCAGAAATGATTGAAATTTTAAAAACAGAAGTTGTTAGTCGCGAAAAAGCTACTGCACTAATTTCAAATGCCCAACACTCAGATCATATTTCCACCACATCAAATAAGAAAGAAAGTTATGAATCACCAAAAATAAACAAAATTCGTCCCTCAACTGCAGCTGGCCTTTTCAATAATAATTCAGGCAATAAACGACATTTCTGTAATTTTTGTAATAGCGAAAAACATCTATTGCAGGATTGTAAAGAATTCAAAACTAAAGAATTCAGTGAAAAAAGAGATTTTTTGATGAAACGTGGACATTGTTTTGTTTGTTTCTCTAATGGTCATTTGGCAAAAAATTGCCGCTGCTTTGTAAAATGCCGTATTTGTTCTCGCCGTCATTTCGATATAATGTGTCCAGAAAATAATTCCGAAAAACAAGTTACAAATGAAAATACCACCTTGTCCAACAAAACTTGTAATCAAGAAGTGTTACTCCAAACTTTAACGCTAAGGTTAATCAATAAAGATAAAGAATATATTATCCGAGCATTAA
Source organism: Salticus scenicus (assembly GCA_963930645.1). Classification (NCBI taxonomy): domain Eukaryota; kingdom Metazoa; phylum Arthropoda; class Arachnida; order Araneae; family Salticidae; genus Salticus; species Salticus scenicus. The sequence continues at coordinate 176,768,855 of OZ005653.1, forward strand.
TTGACTCAGGATCTCAGAAGTCTTATTTAAAGAAAGAAATAATAAAGAAAATTGGTTATAGACCTACAGGGCAAGAAAAATTAAATCATAGTTTGTTTGGTGGGTTACAACAAACACATGATCATTTACGGTATAGAATACATTTAAGTGATCTACACAAAAACTATTTGTGTAATTTTGAAGTTCTTGATCAAGAAAAAATTTGCGCAGAAGTACCTAAATTACGAAATGGGCCATGGATTAACGAAGCAAGAAGGCGGGGAATTCAATTTTCAAATTATGACAACTCTACAAAATTTAGAAGAAATAAAAATAGAGAAATTGATTTGTTAATTGGTGCAGATGTATGTGGGAAACTTTTTACAGGGAAAAGTAAATTACTCTCGAAGGGTTTAGTGGCCTTTGAAACAAAATTAGGTTGGACATTGATGGGTAAAACTGAAGAATTTAGTTCCAACGATAGTACAAATGTTGTTTTATCTCTTCATGTGGCCAATGCACAGATTTCAGATCTTTGGTCCCTGGATACTTTAGGAATTTTGGATTCAGGAAGTAAGAACACGAGAGAAGAATTAGACATAGCTGCTGAAGAATATTTTAACCAAAATATTAAAACGGTTGAAGACGGCAGATATGAAGTAAGCCTTCCATGGATTGAAGGCCATGCTCCACTACCTAGCTGTAGACAAATTGCTGAGCGAAGATTGAAGAATTGCGTGGAATCACTGAAGAAATCTGAAAGATTAGAAGCTTACGAAGCAGTTTTTGACGAATGGCTTGCAGAAGAAATCATTGAAGAAGTTGAGCCATACAGTGATAATCTAAATGAACATTTTCTGCCCCACAGAGCAGTTATTAAAGAAAATTCCACAACTAAAATTCGTCCGGTTTTTGATGGGTCAGCGAGAGAAAAGGGCTCTCCTTCTATTAATGATTGTTTAGGAAAGGGTCCCAACTTAGTGGAACTAATTCCCTCTGTAATTAATAGATTTCGATTTAAGAAAATTGGGGTAATTTCAGATATTCGTAAAGCGTTCCTACAAATTCAGCTCAGCGAAGTAGACCGACCGTATCTTAGATTCTTGTGGTGGGAGGAGGGTGATCCTTCAAATATTAAGATTTTTCAACATAGAAGAGTAGTATTCGGCCTTACTTGTAGTCCCTACTGGTTAGGAGCAACTCTGAAGTATCACTTGCAACAGGTTAACGATGAACTAAAAGAAACTGCTGATAAACTAGCAGAATCTTTTTATGTAGATAATAGTGTTACTAGTGTAGAAAGTGCCGAAAATCTTGAAAAATTTATTTCGGAGTCTAAATATATCCTTAGTACTGCAAAATTCGATCTAAGAGGGTGGGAGCATAATATTATCAATCCAACAGAAGAAAATTCTACTCCCTCCAAGAAAAGAAATGTTCCAGTTTTGGGATTATTATGGGATTTAAACAATGATTCACTAAGTATAGATTTGCGAGAAAATCAAGAAGAAATCAAGACAGTTACCAAAAGACAAATATTGTCAGTAGCCCATAAAGTATTCGACCCCATCTGTGATGTAAATACATCACCTCTTGTTTAATTCCTATGCCAAAATACATCGTTTTGCAGGCATCTCATCGCAACCGTTCGTTCCTGGCTCAACGCACCCTGTAAAGTTTGCTTCCCGCGACACTTGTCAATGGGAGAATCGGCGATTGTTTCTCTTGCGTGCGCGTACTGTTTAATTGGTTACTTTTGAAGTCCGATTAACGAATCCAAATCGCGTATCTGTGATTTTAGGTGTGCGGACCTGTTTTTTCTTTAGGAGCGATTTTTTAAAAATTTAAAAATCAGTCAGTTGGTGTTCCACCTGTGTACAGAGAAGAATGGCCGGGCACTTGCGTCCGTACGTTGTATTTTACCGTTATTTTTATATATGTGGTCCCACACGGTTATTATGACTTGAAACGAAATTGTGACAGTGACCGGAGCTGATTTTTTTTTATATAAATATTTTGTGAAGTATCTTGAATTTATTTTAAACAAGCATGGCTATGTATTAGAGATTTGAGATTTATAACAGTTGTCCGGATTTCTGCATTCTTGAAGTGGGAAAGCAAATTAATCTTAATAAATACTTTTAAATTGGAATTGAAGACTGCCTTCCTTTTTTTCAAGACCGGGTATGTTTTATTCTAAACTTTAAAATATCTTAAAAAAGTAAAGATTGAATTTATCTTATACTTGGTATGTACCCATGTATGATCAGATCGAAGCCTAGGGTAATTCATCATTATTTCATACGATCACAATTTGTTAACATATTTTGTTTTAAATTAAAGGCAACCTCTATCCATTATTAAATAAAATAAAAAGTACCACCACATATGGTGCCGATCGTAAAAAATTAAAGATTGCATGAGGTACATTGCCAGTTTTGATCTGAAAGTGCTTTATTTAAGAAATTATTAGAAAGATGTATATTTTTGTTATTATTCATATTTTCATAGCCATAAGGGCAGTAATTATTGAAAGTAGTACTGTTTGTATGGGTGAAATTTTATTTTAAGATGCCTATTAGCCATTTCATTAATAATATTAATAATAATAAAATGAAATAGTTAAATAAGAATTCATATATTTTTTCAAAAACATACTTTTGAAAAGTGGTTTTTCAAAAAAAAAAATTCCATAGTGGCATATTGAACTAAGTATCATAATCTAGTCTGTTGAATGTATTTAAACAAATAGTTTATCAAGAATAATAATTAAAAGCTTACTTTTGCATTTGAAGTGTAATATATTGGTATGTATTTCTGGATTATATAGGGTATTATTCTTTTGCAAAATAAAAATACTGTTTTGATTTAGAATTAATGCCAAGATAATAGAGAGAGAATATTTTGAAAATAGGCTGTATGATATTTTTGTATTTGAAGGAATAACATGTTATAATTTATTGTGTTTGGGAGTTTGCTATCACTTCTAAAAGATATACCTAATAAGATGTGTCAACTTCAATTAGTATGAAAATTTGTTATGAAATATAATAAGATTAAAGTAGATAAGTATGTCTGCTTGATATTTTGAAAATATATGACTATGCATTAACTTTTTTTGTCTCTGCAAATTTTGACAAATTTTTCTTAAAATCATGAATGCTGAAAAATCTTATTGTCTTAAATTCACAGTAACACCATTTAATGGTGATCCAGATCTTTTGGATTTTTTTATTGAACAGGTGCAAACTAAAATAGATATTTTTAAATGGCATCCTAAACAGGCCCTTATTTTTATTAAATCAAAACTTTGCGATAGGGCTTTAAAATTTTATACATCTTCAATCCCATGCCAAAGAGCCAAGTCTCCTGATGAATTATTTCAGATTTTACGTAAGAATTTTAAAGGTGAAACAGAACAGAGTGTAGCATTACAATATAATGCCATTAAATTTGATGGTTTGGAGAATATCCGAAACTTTGCTAATCGGCTCCAACATCTTGTTTATAAGAGGTTTCCAAAATTTCCACAAGAATCAATGGACCAACTACTCATTGCAAAATTAACAGATACTCTCACCCCCGATTATAAATTACATCTTTTAACGAGAAAGTGTAGTAATTTTGAGGAAATGGTTGACAATCTGGCTGCATATCAGGAGGTTGTTCAATCAGGTGAATCTTTGGCTGTTTCCCAGCCATCATTTTCAAATATAAATCATTGCATGACTGCTGAAAATGCACAGCATAATGCCGCGGATCGGGACTCCCAGCTGCATCATCTTGAATTAAATTCAGATCGGCCCTCGCGGTCTGATGGTCATAAACCGACATGTCAGTGGTGTTCTCGGGTTGGACACACTGCCCGCTTTTGTTACAAATTAAAAGATTATCAGGGTGGCAGAAGATTTGACACAGATCGACAGGGATTCAAATCATGTCAAAGAAATAAAATTAGATCCAAATATAACCGTAGACATTCTCCTTCGGATGGACACTCCTCTCACACACACCCCCGGTCAGCACAGGCTCAATCGGAGTCAGCAACTTTTGAACATAAACGTAAAGGGCTCAACTACAAAAATTGTCAGTTTCATAAAGACTGACAAATTTCTGGGAGAGGTCAGTCCTGCACTTCCTCTCCCATTCATAATGAACATTCGAATGGTCTAAAAATTTGTGGTCAGGATATAATCCTAAGATCACCAAGCACTAGATTAAAATTTCCTATCTCATCAAAAAGACTGGTCAGTTCAGTAAGTACTCAAACCATTGTTCCTGCAAATATATCATCTAATGCTACATCCCAAACAGAAAATCAGCCTGATGAGGATGTTATTTTTATTCATTCATTAAGATTTCTATTGTACACTCAAGCTGCCAGTCCTCACTTACCTATTGTTAAGTTAAACATAAATAAGTCATTACAAAACTTTCTTTTGGATTCAGGTGCGAGCATTTCAGTTTTAGCCAAAGGCTATTTCGATAAATTCAGAAATGAATTACACTTTAAAAGAGTCGCTACAAAAGTTAAAATTGCTACTGTCAATTCAGCGGTATTTTGTGCGGGATGTATCAATCTATCATTCAAAATTGGCAAATTTTTTTTCAGACATACATTTTTTCTCATAGATATTCCTACAGACTCAAAATTCATTGGTATATTGGGATTTGATTTTCTGAAAACCCATAGGGTCCTAATTGATTTAAAACAAAATCTCGTACAAATTAACGATTGTCATGTTGACATTTATAGCACAATTCCTGAAGATGAGTATGAGATTCCTGAATCCAAAATTAATTGCCTCCAAAATTTACCCGCTATTCCTGAGACCAGTACTTCTACCTCTAATCCTACTTTCGTAAACGATAAAAATTCACAATTTGACTGTCAAGATGAAGTTAATAAATGTACACTCAAAAACAAAGTGATCATTCCACCGCTACAAACAGTTTGTCTTTGTTATGTGCAAACAAATATATGCTGATAAACAGGTAATCTTTATTCCCACACTGAATAAAAACAAAGGTATAGGTTTGTACACTGCAATTGTCAACCTTGAAGAGGGTTCACATAGTAAAAATATTGAAGTAATGTCATTTTCAGTTCCGTTAACAAATTATTCTAAAGTAGATCAACATTTAAATAAAGGTACCAAGCTTGGAATAATTCACCAAATTGAAGAAATAGAGGAAATTAAACAAGAGCCCAGAGCACAAGTTAATCTGATTCAAGCATCGGATGAGATCATTCAACTCCGAAAATCTGAATTTAGTATTGATAATTTTTCCTTACACCATTTGTCTACTAAAGAAAGATTGACTATCCAGAAATTGCTTATGGAGCATCAAGTGGTTTTTTCCTCATCACTTAAATCACTGGGACACACTGACCATGTGACCCCGCATATACAATTCACAAGTGATGTTCCTGTAAGAACGTTGCCTTATCCAGTTCCTGAAGCTATGCAGGAGGAGATAAAGAAACAAATTGATGCTCTACAAGAGGCTGGCATCATTGAAAGGAGCATTTCTGAATGGGCGTGTCCCATGCTTGCTGTGAAGAAAAAACCCACATCTCCTGATGAAAAGCCATCTTTTCACCTAGCCCTTGATCTGCGACTCATCAATGCCATGATAAGGAGTTCATCGTATCCATTGCCCCGAATTGATTATATCATTAATAACATTTCAAAGTATAAATACTTCACCACGCTGGACTTCCCGTCTGCATATCATCAAATACATCTCCCAAAGAAGTTCAGAAAAAGGTTATCATTCACAACTCAGTGGGGGACCTATTCATTTAGTCGTTTAATGTTTGGACTAAGATCTGCAGCAAGCAGTTTCCAAATGTTGATTGATGCGATAATTGAAGAAACAAAATGTCTTGGTATCTTTGCATACCAGGACGATATCATTGTAGGTAGCAATTCATTTCCAGAAATGTTAGAAAAACTGACTCAACTTTTCAAAATTTTACTAAAGTATAACATCACCTTATCTCCGAAGAAATCCCAATTTTTTAAGAAGGCTATTGATTACCTTGGATTTCATATACAAGACCATACTATAAGTCCCATATCATCAAACATCACCAAAATAACAGCATTTCCAACTCCCAAAACAAGAAAACATTTAAAGAGATTTTTGGGTTTATGTGGTTTTTACAGAAAAATTCTTCCAAATTATGCAAAACTAGTGGATCAACTAACACAGTTAACTTCAACGAAGATCCCGTTTAAATGGACACATCAACACACAGAAGTTTTTCAGAAAATTCAAAAGATATTTTTTACTAAACCATTTCTAAATTTACCTGATTTTAACAAGCCTTTCTTCCTGAATACCGATGCTAGCAATGTAGCTATAGCTGGGGTTCTGTTGCAAGAACGCAACAATGTATTACAACCAGTTAGCTATTTCAGCAAAACACTTTCTAATTCTGAGAAGCACTATCCGGCACTCAAGAAAGAACTTATGGCAATTGTTAAATCAGTTCAAGCATTCAGGTTCTACTTATATAATAGACAATTTACAATTTTAAGTGATAGCAAACCCATAGAATTCTATCGCAGTACTACTTCACCTGTAGATCTTACTACAAAATGGCTAATAGAGTTGTACACATATGATTTTACATTTCAATACATTAAAGGTCAATCTAATGTTCTAGCAGATTATTTTTCACGTGATGACTTTTCAGAATCCACCCAAAATTTGACAACAAATCCAGAGTTAATAAATGATGAAAACATCTTACCTGTATCATCCAATTCACCCAGCATACAGTTGCACAATATAAATCACAGCAACCTAAACCTAACTAATAGAAAAAATAATGACCCAGAACTACAAGTTTCACAAGATACTTTATTTATTGAACAAAAACATGATGATAATTTATTGAAAATAATACAAAATATTACGTCTGAAAATCCAAAACAGAAATTCAAAAATTATTTCATTCATCCAGATACGGGTCTATTGATGATAAAAAGAAAATTTAATAGCAAACAAGATAGTAATTCCTCCAAGATTCTTGTACCAAATTCACTAAAACCTAAAATTTTAAAGATAGCTCATATGCCACATTTTGGTATTTATAATACATACCGTAAAATCCTGAAGTCATATTACTGGAGAGGAATATACAGAGATACCAAAAATTACGTGCTTTCTTGTAAACTGTGTATCAGAAATAAGCCTCACAAAATTCCTGCAGCTCCTTTACAGGAAATGTTCATTCCAAATAAACCTGGTGAACTGGTATCTATGGATTTTGTTGGACCATTCTCCAACAAAATGTTTGTACTTACCTGTTTTGATCACTTCTCCAAATTCTTAGAACTTTTTCCAATTAAAAAACCCACGGCACAGTCTGTTGTAGACTCCCTAACAAAATATATCACATCATATGGACGTCCTGCAGCATTAATGTCTGACCTTGGACCTCAGTTTACAGCAGATATTTTCAACCATTTCACCAAAACCATGAAAATAAGCCTTGTTCATGCTTCGTCTGCACATCCACAGACGCAAGGATCTTCCGAAAGAATAAACACTAGTATCAAATCATCTATTGCTTCATTAGCAGGTGAAGGCTTCAACTTCAAACAAGCCTTGATGATACATAAAAGTATATACAACACTTCTATACATTCATCAACGGGGTATTCACCAGCATTTTTACATTTTGGTAGGTCAGTTTCTAATATATTTGATGTATGTGAATTGCATGAAATGTCAAATATGGAATTCCCCTTTGAGTATTATCAATACATGAAGTCGCTAAATAGAGTTTATGAAAAGGTACATAGAAATATGAAGGATGCTCAAAATTACAGAAATCAAAGACAGCACCAGAGAGCTTCCCTCAGAGTGTTCAAGACGGGCGACCTTGTTTACATGAAAACACGAGACACTTTCAAAGCAAGGTTTATCGGGCCTTTTATTGTCACTAAAGTAATTTCTAAGGTGCTGGTTCAAATTAAAGAGTATGAAAGTGTTACAGCAAAACCGTTCCACATTAATATCGATAGACTTTTAATTGTCCCAAAAAGGAAACAATATCTTATACAAGACAATACAAATTCTCTGCTTACAAACAATAAATTACCAGTTCTAGAAAATAGTCAATCTCCTGCTCCTATTGTCAACAAGAAAAATAACACTTGTATACCAGATAGCTCAGCCTTCAGGTACAACCTGAGGCCCAGGAATAAAAAATAGTAATATTTAACCATATATATATATATAAATATTTTTTTTTTTTGCTTTCTGTGTCTTTCCGGGAGTGCTTCGGAATAGGACTGATCAACCTGCTTGGGAGTACTCTTGGAGAGTCACAGCCAGTAAATTATGTTTTATAAAAGAGTTAATTTTTGAAAATATAATATTAATATCTCAAGATTATCATAGTAAAGTATACAAAAATTTAGAAAAAAAAAAAAGTGTTCAATGTGTTAGATGGTTGGATTTTGCTGTACCACACTTCTGTTAAATAATTCCTCATTCATATATGTATATATATTTTTTTTTGAGTATTATTCAGATATGGATATATATATGTGAAAATAATTGTGTAATAGTAGCAAGTCAATTGGAAATAGCATTTTTTTTTTTTTTTTTTGTAAAGCACATTCTTTTATTTTCATTTTAGGGTTATTATTTTAATTGGGTTTTAATTTCGTTTGATATTTTCTTGATCTATTTCCAAGGGGCTTTCTCACATGTAATAATTGGGCCCAAATATATTGCTATTTATTTTATAAACAATTCTTATGTTACTGGTAACAAATATAATATTTCTTTCATGACATGTCACTTGTGTAATATGATTTCATGTTTATATTCATACTTATATATATTAATAGATATCTATTTTCATGTGCTGTGTTTACATTTAAGATATTACATTTATATTTTATGTGTATCTTATTTTTCTATAACAATTGAGATTATTTAATTTTATGAGCCATGTTATTGTCATTCGCATGATTTCCTTTAAGGAGAAATTGAAAGAAAAGAAAAAAAGAAATTTTTTTTTTTTTCTCACGTGAGTGTTTTCAAATAACAAGCTCATGTGTTCAGTGATTTTTTTTTGTTGATATTATGATTATATTATTTCTTCTTATAACAAGTTCGTATGTGTAATAACGATAAGTTTCTTTTAGTTGTAAAGTAATTGATATATATGTTATATTTAGTAATGTTTCTGAATTTTTTTTTTATATTATTCTTTTATACAATTTATTCACAAAAAATTTTATGTCTTTTGTCAACAAAAACCGTCTCTGGCTCTGTTCACAATTTCACCATATACGGTTCATGTTTCCAGTGCCATAAAATTTTTTGTAATTGGTCATGTGGGGATATGTGATGTAAATACATCACCTCTTGTTTAATTCCTATGCCAAAATACATCGTTTTGCAGGCATCTCATCGCAACCGTTCGTTCCTGGCTCAACGCACCCTGTAAAGTTTGCTTCCCGCGACACTTGTCAATGGGAGAATCGGCGATTGTTTCTCTTGCGTGCGCGTACTGTTTAATTGGTTACTTTTGAAGTCCGATTAACGAATCCAAATCGCGTATCTGTGATTTTAGGTGTGCGGACCTGTTTTTTCTTTAGGAGCGATTTTTTAAAAATTTAAAAATCAGTCAGTTGGTGTTCCACCTGTGTACAGAGAAGAATGGCCGGGCACTTGCGTCCGTACGTTGTATTTTACCGTTATTTTTATATATGTGGTCCCACACGGTTATTATGACTTGAAACGAAATTGTGACAGTGACCGGAGCTGATTTTTTTTTATATAAATATTTTGTGAAGTATCTTGAATTTATTTTAAACAAGCATGGCTATGTATTAGAGATTTGAGATTTATAACAGTTGTCCGGATTTCTGCATTCTTGAAGTGGGAAAGCAAATTAATCTTAATAAATACTTTTAAATTGGAATTGAAGACTGCCTTCCTTTTTTTCAAGACCGGGTATGTTTTATTCTAAACTTTAAAATATCTTAAAAAAGTAAAGATTGAATTTATCTTATACTTGGTATGTACCCATGTATGATCAGATCGAAGCCTAGGGTAATTCATCATTATTTCATACGATCACAATTTGTTAACATATTTTGTTTTAAATTAAAGGCAACCTCTATCCATTATTAAATAAAATAAAAAGTACCACCACATATGGTGCCGATCGTAAAAAATTAAAGATTGCATGAGGTACATTGCCAGTTTTGATCTGAAAGTGCTTTATTTAAGAAATTATTAGAAAGATGTATATTTTTGTTATTATTCATATTTTCATAGCCATAAGGGCAGTAATTATTGAAAGTAGTACTGTTTGTATGGGTGAAATTTTATTTTAAGATGCCTATTAGCCATTTCATTAATAATATTAATAATAATAAAATGAAATAGTTAAATAAGAATTCATATATTTTTTCAAAAACATACTTTTGAAAAGTGGTTTTTCAAAAAAAAAAATTCCATAGTGGCATATTGAACTAAGTATCATAATCTAGTCTGTTGAATGTATTTAAACAAATAGTTTATCAAGAATAATAATTAAAAGCTTACTTTTGCATTTGAAGTGTAATATATTGGTATGTATTTCTGGATTATATAGGGTATTATTCTTTTGCAAAATAAAAATACTGTTTTGATTTAGAATTAATGCCAAGATAATAGAGAGAGAATATTTTGAAAATAGGCTGTATGATATTTTTGTATTTGAAGGAATAACATGTTATAATTTATTGTGTTTGGGAGTTTGCTATCACTTCTAAAAGATATACCTAATAAGATGTGTCAACTTCAATTAGTATGAAAATTTGTTATGAAATATAATAAGATTAAAGTAGATAAGTATGTCTGCTTGATATTTTGAAAATATATGACTATGCATTAACTTTTTTTGTCTCTGCAAATTTTGACAAATTTTTCTTAAAATCATGAATGCTGAAAAATCTTATTGTCTTAAATTCACAGTAACACCATTTAATGGTGATCCAGATCTTTTGGATTTTTTTATTGAACAGGTGCAAACTAAAATAGATATTTTTAAATGGCATCCTAAACAGGCCCTTATTTTTATTAAATCAAAACTTTGCGATAGGGCTTTAAAATTTTATACATCTTCAATCCCATGCCAAAGAGCCAAGTCTCCTGATGAATTATTTCAGATTTTACGTAAGAATTTTAAAGGTGAAACAGAACAGAGTGTAGCATTACAATATAATGCCATTAAATTTGATGGTTTGGAGAATATCCGAAACTTTGCTAATCGGCTCCAACATCTTGTTTATAAGAGGTTTCCAAAATTTCCACAAGAATCAATGGACCAACTACTCATTGCAAAATTAACAGATACTCTCACCCCCGATTATAAATTACATCTTTTAACGAGAAAGTGTAGTAATTTTGAGGAAATGGTTGACAATCTGGCTGCATATCAGGAGGTTGTTCAATCAGGTGAATCTTTGGCTGTTTCCCAGCCATCATTTTCAAATATAAATCATTGCATGACTGCTGAAAATGCACAGCATAATGCCGCGGATCGGGACTCCCAGCTGCATCATCTTGAATTAAATTCAGATCGGCCCTCGCGGTCTGATGGTCATAAACCGACATGTCAGTGGTGTTCTCGGGTTGGACACACTGCCCGCTTTTGTTACAAATTAAAAGATTATCAGGGTGGCAGAAGATTTGACACAGATCGACAGGGATTCAAATCATGTCAAAGAAATAAAATTAGATCCAAATATAACCGTAGACATTCTCCTTCGGATGGACACTCCTCTCACACACACCCCCGGTCAGCACAGGCTCAATCGGAGTCAGCAACTTTTGAACATAAACGTAAAGGGCTCAACTACAAAAATTGTCAGTTTCATAAAGACTGACAAATTTCTGGGAGAGGTCAGTCCTGCACTTCCTCTCCCATTCATAATGAACATTCGAATGGTCTAAAAATTTGTGGTCAGGATATAATCCTAAGATCACCAAGCACTAGATTAAAATTTCCTATCTCATCAAAAAGACTGGTCAGTTCAGTAAGTACTCAAACCATTGTTCCTGCAAATATATCATCTAATGCTACATCCCAAACAGAAAATCAGCCTGATGAGGATGTTATTTTTATTCATTCATTAAGATTTCTATTGTACACTCAAGCTGCCAGTCCTCACTTACCTATTGTTAAGTTAAACATAAATAAGTCATTACAAAACTTTCTTTTGGATTCAGGTGCGAGCATTTCAGTTTTAGCCAAAGGCTATTTCGATAAATTCAGAAATGAATTACACTTTAAAAGAGTCGCTACAAAAGTTAAAATTGCTACTGTCAATTCAGCGGTATTTTGTGCGGGATGTATCAATCTATCATTCAAAATTGGCAAATTTTTTTTCAGACATACATTTTTTCTCATAGATATTCCTACAGACTCAAAATTCATTGGTATATTGGGATTTGATTTTCTGAAAACCCATAGGGTCCTAATTGATTTAAAACAAAATCTCGTACAAATTAACGATTGTCATGTTGACATTTATAGCACAATTCCTGAAGATGAGTATGAGATTCCTGAATCCAAAATTAATTGCCTCCAAAATTTACCCGCTATTCCTGAGACCAGTACTTCTACCTCTAATCCTACTTTCGTAAACGATAAAAATTCACAATTTGACTGTCAAGATGAAGTTAATAAATGTACACTCAAAAACAAAGTGATCATTCCACCGCTACAAACAGTTTGTCTTTGTTATGTGCAAACAAATATATGCTGATAAACAGGTAATCTTTATTCCCACACTGAATAAAAACAAAGGTATAGGTTTGTACACTGCAATTGTCAACCTTGAAGAGGGTTCACATAGTAAAAATATTGAAGTAATGTCATTTTCAGTTCCGTTAACAAATTATTCTAAAGTAGATCAACATTTAAATAAAGGTACCAAGCTTGGAATAATTCACCAAATTGAAGAAATAGAGGAAATTAAACAAGAGCCCAGAGCACAAGTTAATCTGATTCAAGCATCGGATGAGATCATTCAACTCCGAAAATCTGAATTTAGTATTGATAATTTTTCCTTACACCATTTGTCTACTAAAGAAAGATTGACTATCCAGAAATTGCTTATGGAGCATCAAGTGGTTTTTTCCTCATCACTTAAATCACTGGGACACACTGACCATGTGACCCCGCATATACAATTCACAAGTGATGTTCCTGTAAGAACGTTGCCTTATCCAGTTCCTGAAGCTATGCAGGAGGAGATAAAGAAACAAATTGATGCTCTACAAGAGGCTGGCATCATTGAAAGGAGCATTTCTGAATGGGCGTGTCCCATGCTTGCTGTGAAGAAAAAACCCACATCTCCTGATGAAAAGCCATCTTTTCACCTAGCCCTTGATCTGCGACTCATCAATGCCATGATAAGGAGTTCATCGTATCCATTGCCCCGAATTGATTATATCATTAATAACATTTCAAAGTATAAATACTTCACCACGCTGGACTTCCCGTCTGCATATCATCAAATACATCTCCCAAAGAAGTTCAGAAAAAGGTTATCATTCACAACTCAGTGGGGGACCTATTCATTTAGTCGTTTAATGTTTGGACTAAGATCTGCAGCAAGCAGTTTCCAAATGTTGATTGATGCGATAATTGAAGAAACAAAATGTCTTGGTATCTTTGCATACCAGGACGATATCATTGTAGGTAGCAATTCATTTCCAGAAATGTTAGAAAAACTGACTCAACTTTTCAAAATTTTACTAAAGTATAACATCACCTTATCTCCGAAGAAATCCCAATTTTTTAAGAAGGCTATTGATTACCTTGGATTTCATATACAAGACCATACTATAAGTCCCATATCATCAAACATCACCAAAATAACAGCATTTCCAACTCCCAAAACAAGAAAACATTTAAAGAGATTTTTGGGTTTATGTGGTTTTTACAGAAAAATTCTTCCAAATTATGCAAAACTAGTGGATCAACTAACACAGTTAACTTCAACGAAGATCCCGTTTAAATGGACACATCAACACACAGAAGTTTTTCAGAAAATTCAAAAGATATTTTTTACTAAACCATTTCTAAATTTACCTGATTTTAACAAGCCTTTCTTCCTGAATACCGATGCTAGCAATGTAGCTATAGCTGGGGTTCTGTTGCAAGAACGCAACAATGTATTACAACCAGTTAGCTATTTCAGCAAAACACTTTCTAATTCTGAGAAGCACTATCCGGCACTCAAGAAAGAACTTATGGCAATTGTTAAATCAGTTCAAGCATTCAGGTTCTACTTATATAATAGACAATTTACAATTTTAAGTGATAGCAAACCCATAGAATTCTATCGCAGTACTACTTCACCTGTAGATCTTACTACAAAATGGCTAATAGAGTTGTACACATATGATTTTACATTTCAATACATTAAAGGTCAATCTAATGTTCTAGCAGATTATTTTTCACGTGATGACTTTTCAGAATCCACCCAAAATTTGACAACAAATCCAGAGTTAATAAATGATGAAAACATCTTACCTGTATCATCCAATTCACCCAGCATACAGTTGCACAATATAAATCACAGCAACCTAAACCTAACTAATAGAAAAAATAATGACCCAGAACTACAAGTTTCACAAGATACTTTATTTATTGAACAAAAACATGATGATAATTTATTGAAAATAATACAAAATATTACGTCTGAAAATCCAAAACAGAAATTCAAAAATTATTTCATTCATCCAGATACGGGTCTATTGATGATAAAAAGAAAATTTAATAGCAAACAAGATAGTAATTCCTCCAAGATTCTTGTACCAAATTCACTAAAACCTAAAATTTTAAAGATAGCTCATATGCCACATTTTGGTATTTATAATACATACCGTAAAATCCTGAAGTCATATTACTGGAGAGGAATATACAGAGATACCAAAAATTACGTGCTTTCTTGTAAACTGTGTATCAGAAATAAGCCTCACAAAATTCCTGCAGCTCCTTTACAGGAAATGTTCATTCCAAATAAACCTGGTGAACTGGTATCTATGGATTTTGTTGGACCATTCTCCAACAAAATGTTTGTACTTACCTGTTTTGATCACTTCTCCAAATTCTTAGAACTTTTTCCAATTAAAAAACCCACGGCACAGTCTGTTGTAGACTCCCTAACAAAATATATCACATCATATGGACGTCCTGCAGCATTAATGTCTGACCTTGGACCTCAGTTTACAGCAGATATTTTCAACCATTTCACCAAAACCATGAAAATAAGCCTTGTTCATGCTTCGTCTGCACATCCACAGACGCAAGGATCTTCCGAAAGAATAAACACTAGTATCAAATCATCTATTGCTTCATTAGCAGGTGAAGGCTTCAACTTCAAACAAGCCTTGATGATACATAAAAGTATATACAACACTTCTATACATTCATCAACGGGGTATTCACCAGCATTTTTACATTTTGGTAGGTCAGTTTCTAATATATTTGATGTATGTGAATTGCATGAAATGTCAAATATGGAATTCCCCTTTGAGTATTATCAATACATGAAGTCGCTAAATAGAGTTTATGAAAAGGTACATAGAAATATGAAGGATGCTCAAAATTACAGAAATCAAAGACAGCACCAGAGAGCTTCCCTCAGAGTGTTCAAGACGGGCGACCTTGTTTACATGAAAACACGAGACACTTTCAAAGCAAGGTTTATCGGGCCTTTTATTGTCACTAAAGTAATTTCTAAGGTGCTGGTTCAAATTAAAGAGTATGAAAGTGTTACAGCAAAACCGTTCCACATTAATATCGATAGACTTTTAATTGTCCCAAAAAGGAAACAATATCTTATACAAGACAATACAAATTCTCTGCTTACAAACAATAAATTACCAGTTCTAGAAAATAGTCAATCTCCTGCTCCTATTGTCAACAAGAAAAATAACACTTGTATACCAGATAGCTCAGCCTCCAGGTACAACCTGAGGCCCAGGAATAAAAAATAGTAATATTTAACCATATATATATATATAAATATTTTTTTTTTTTGCTTTCTGTGTCTTTCCGGGAGTGCTTCGGAATAGGACTGATCAACCTGCTTGGGAGTACTCTTGGAGAGTCACAGCCAGTAAATTATGTTTTATAAAAGAGTTAATTTTTGAAAATATAATATTAATATCTCAAGATTATCATAGTAAAGTATACAAAAATTTAGAAAAAAAAAAAAGTGTTCAATGTGTTAGATGGTTGGATTTTGCTGTACCACACTTCTGTTAAATAATTCCTCATTCATATATGTATATATATTTTTTTTTGAGTATTATTCAGATATGGATATATATATGTGAAAATAATTGTGTAATAGTAGCAAGTCAATTGGAAATAGCATTTTTTTTTTTTTTTTTTGTAAAGCACATTCTTTTATTTTCATTTTAGGGTTATTATTTTAATTGGGTTTTAATTTCGTTTGATATTTTCTTGATCTATTTCCAAGGGGCTTTCTCACATGTAATAATTGGGCCCAAATATATTGCTATTTATTTTATAAACAATTCTTATGTTACTGGTAACAAATATAATATTTCTTTCATGACATGTCACTTGTGTAATATGATTTCATGTTTATATTCATACTTATATATATTAATAGATATCTATTTTCATGTGCTGTGTTTACATTTAAGATATTACATTTATATTTTATGTGTATCTTATTTTTCTATAACAATTGAGATTATTTAATTTTATGAGCCATGTTATTGTCATTCGCATGATTTCCTTTAAGGAGAAATTGAAAGAAAAGAAAAAAAGAAATTTTTTTTTTTTTCTCACGTGAGTGTTTTCAAATAACAAGCTCATGTGTTCAGTGATTTTTTTTTGTTGATATTATGATTATATTATTTCTTCTTATAACAAGTTCGTATGTGTAATAACGATAAGTTTCTTTTAGTTGTAAAGTAATTGATATATATGTTATATTTAGTAATGTTTCTGAATTTTTTTTTTATATTATTCTTTTATACAATTTATTCACAAAAAATTTTATGTCTTTTGTCAACAAAAACCGTCTCTGGCTCTGTTCACAATTTCACCATATACGGTTCATGTTTCCAGTGCCATAAAATTTTTTGTAATTGGTCATGTGGGGATATGTGATGTAAATACATCACCTCTTGTTTAATTCCTATGCCAAAATACATCGTTTTGCAGGCATCTCATCGCAACCGTTCGTTCCTGGCTCAACGCACCCTGTAAAGTTTGCTTCCCGCGACACTTGTCAATGGGAGAATCGGCGATTGTTTCTCTTGCGTGCGCGTACTGTTTAATTGGTTACTTTTGAAGTCCGATTAACGAATCCAAATCGCGTATCTGTGATTTTAGGTGTGCGGACCTGTTTTTTCTTTAGGAGCGATTTTTTAAAAATTTAAAAATCAGTCAGTTGGTGTTCCACCTGTGTACAGAGAAGAATGGCCGGGCACTTGCGTCCGTACGTTGTATTTTACCGTTATTTTTATATATGTGGTCCCACACGGTTATTATGACTTGAAACGAAATTGTGACAGTGACCGGAGCTGATTTTTTTTTTATATAAATATTTTGTGAAGTATCTTGAATTTATTTTAAACAAGCATGGCTATGTATTAGAGATTTGAGATTTATAACAGTTGTCCGGATTTCTGCATTCTTGAAGTGGGAAAGCAAATTAATCTTAATAAATACTTTTAAATTGGAATTGAAGACTGCCTTCCTTTTTTTCAAGACCGGGTATGTTTTATTCTAAACTTTAAAATATCTTAAAAAAGTAAAGATTGAATTTATCTTATACTTGGTATGTACCCATGTATGATCAGATCGAAGCCTAGGGTAATTCATCATTATTTCATACGATCACAATTTGTTAACATATTTTGTTTTAAATTAAAGGCAACCTCTATCCATTATTAAATAAAATAAAAAGTACCACCACATAAAAGTATTCGACCCCATCGGATATAGTTGTCCTGTAACCTTAGCACCAAAAATTTTACTTCAAGAATGTTGGCAACTAAAAGTGAGTTGGGATTCTGAATTACCTGAATGTGTTGGGAAAAAATTTGAGAAATGGAAAAGGAGACTACATAAGTTGAATGAAGTTGCTATTCCAAGACTCCTTGTACCTGATCCGGTGAATACGGAAATGAGCCTTCATGTATTCTGCGATGCAAGCAAAGCAGCGTATGCAACTTGCATTTTTTTAAGAGCAGAAAATTTTAATGCCATTACCTGCCAACTTGTGCAAGCCAGATCTCGGGTAGCCCCATTGAAGTCAGTCACCATTCCCAGGCTAGAACTTCTTGCCTGTACCATAGGAGCAAGACTAGCGCAAAGTGTAAAAACAGATCTAAGACAGCCAAGTATTCCAACACATTTTTGGACAGATTCATCAAATGCTCTATTTTGGATCAAAAGAAATGAAAATTGGGCACCTTTTGTTTACAATAGAGTGCAAGAAATTAGATCCCTCAGCCATCCAGAGAAGTGGAAATACGTACCAGGGAGGCTCAATCCTGCCGATTTGCCATCTCGGGGCTGTTCTGCTGAATTTCTCCTAAAATCCCGGTGGTGGGAAGGACCTTCTTGGTTAAGAAAATCTTCAGAATTTTGGCCTAACGAAGTTTTAGAACCCGATTTAAATGTAATAGAATCAGAGAGAAGAAAAACAATAGTTTCTGCAGCCAATGTATCATCGGAAAACATAGACTTTTACGAGAAATGTTCCTCCTATAAAAAGATGTTAAAGGTCACAGCATGGATACTCAGATTTAAAGAAAATGTTAAAAAGCCTAAAGAAGCAAGAGTAATGACCAATTTAACAGTTGAAGAAATTGAAAAGGCTGAACTTACGATTATCAAGTTCAGCCAAGAAGATTACGATTACGAAGGTTACGATTATGAAGTTCAGAATCAAGATTTAAATTTTAAGAAAAACTTATCCTCTTTGCGTACATTTGTTGATGAAATGGGAGTCATCAGAGTTCAAACTAGAATATCAATGCGAAAAGATTCAGAAAATTTTAGATATCCAGTAGTTTTGCCAGCGAACCATAACGTAACCTGTAGAATTATTGAAAATGAACATACAGAAATGAATCATGCAGGAATACAAATTCTTATGTCAGCAATTCGAGAGAAATTCTGGATAATAAGATGCAGGAAGACCATTAGAAAGATTCTGCATAGATGTGTCCAGTGTCAGAGATTCTCTTCGAAAGCTGCTGAAGTGCTGAGTTCACCTCTGCCTGAAGATAGAGTGAGAGAAGCTGGTGTTTTTGAAATTATTGGAACCGATCTTTTTGGACCACTATTCTTAAAAGATGGCAGCAAATGTTGGGTAGTTTTGTATACATGTGCAGTTTTTCGAGCTATCCACCTAGAATTGACGACTTCCTTAACAACAGAGAATTTCATACAGACCTTGAGAAGATTCATTTCACGTAGAGGACGACCACGTATCATCTACAGTGATAATGGAACCAACTTAGTTGCGACAAGAAAAGAATTAAATTCTGTGGATTGGGCACAGATTGAAGAATTTGCCACTATAAAAAGAATTAAATGGAAACTTAACCCACCGGCCTCTCCGTGGTGGGGTGGATTTTGGGAAAGATTGATTCGCATTATCAAATCAATGTTGAAAAGAGTTTTAGGAAAAGCCCATTTGAACTATGAAGAATTATATACTACCATTTGCGACACAGAAAGTATGGTGAATTCACGACCACTTACATATGTATCTGAGGATACTGAAGATTTAACACCTCTCACACCTGAAATGTTTTTGAAAGATCTCCGTGAAACAGGAGTACCTGACTTGGATTTTATAGAAAGAAATAACCTGAGAAAAAGATTTGAATACCGACAAAAACTAAAAGACGATCTTCGCAAGAGATTTAGAACTGAATATTTGGGATCTCTTCGAGAATTTAACAATGTAAAGAAACCTCCTAACAACAATATTAAAATTGGAGATTTAGTTTTAGTGCAAAATGACAACTTAAAACGCATTCAGTGGCCATTGGCCAAAGTGGTGGAACTCTATCCTGGTAAAGATGGACAATTTCGTCTTGCCAAACTGAAAACCATGAATGGTGAAATTTTACGACCACTACAGAGGATTTGCCCTTTAGAACTTAGTGATACAATTGTAAACAAGAATCAAATTCAGACCTCTAGATTTGGTAGAATTATCAACCCAGTGAAAAAACTTTAATATCTAAACTGACTATAAAGCTTTAAGTCCAAAATGACTTGAACATTTTTCTGAACTATTTTTATATTATATTGTTTATTATTATTATTTTATTATTATTTTACTAAGAATATTTTAGAATGTAAACAGTTTTCCTTTTTCTTTAATATTTTGTTGAGCATGTACAGAATCTTTCCATGCTCAAGGTGGGAGGATGTTGCAACATCAGTGCATTCCCCCCATTCTTTTCCCTCTGTTTTTCGGCCACCTGTCGCGACAGCGGGAATGCTTTATTTTTATTTTTTTTTCTCTTTTGGTTTTATTAGAATAAGATGTACTTTCGATTCGAAAGTGGAGTGTTAATAAAGATGTAGACGAAAGGAAAGGCACTTTTACGGTGTCTTAAAATTTATTATGATTCTGTTTTATTAAAGAAGAAGAAAACTGAATATTTTGAATTTACAGAAAGTTATTCATTATGTGAATCTGAATAATCTGAAAATTGTTTTATTAATCGTCAAATTTTGTACATATATTTCATTGTACATAGACCTCCATCATCATCATTTAATTAAATATGTTAAAAGAAAAAGTTCCAGAAATATTATGTTGTGTCATCGATATTATCTTCTAACTCCGTAAGTTTCAAGTCGGCCGTGAAAAGAAGAAAGGGTGAGTAACCTTTTCGATAATTAGTTGATAAATAATAAATATGATTATACTTTTAAAAGATATTTATCGCTAGTTATAATCTAATTTAAAAAGAACCCATGAATATGATTGATTATATTAAAACATTAATGACTTCCACATGTTTTGTTTCCGTTCGAGACAGCCGTTAAAATCGTCTACTGATAGAATGCCTCTTTTTAAGCAATAATGATTTTTGGTCATTTTTCGATCGACATGGGTCAACGTTTTAATTAATATCTCCGAAACTAATTAAAATTTTTAAATTCTGTTTCGAGGAGGACCTCGGAAAGGCTCCAGAGCATCCGTATGTCAATTCTTGTACTTCTGCGTTCAATAGAGGCTGAACGTATAAAAGAACAGACAGACTGACAGACAGACAAACTTTTCCATTTATTATTATACTAGCAGGCTACGCCCGCTTCGCTGGTCACTATTTTTAAATGAATCATTATAATTAACGAATTCTCAAAATTGCATTAATTTTTATCGTGTGAAACAAAAAACAAAAAAAAAACTCTGATCGGGAAAAATGTCGTACCGGGTCCCCACTGCCTTCGGCAGCGTAGACCCGTGCGCGATGCACACGCACGAATGCATATATATGAGCGCTGCGCGCGCGTATTCCTTCATCACCCTTATGAATTCTCAAAATTCCATGTTGTTACTCATAAACTTCTATTCTTAAGAAAAGGAATAAAAAAAAAAAAAAAAAAATCATTTCTGATCGGGTAAAAACTCACACCGGGTCCCCTCTGCCTTCGTCAGCGTAGACCCGTGTGCGCGCAGTGCTCACGAATTCATATATACGCTCGTTGCGCGCGCGTATTCCTTCACCACCCTTCCTGTCCCTCCTTAATTTTACACTCGAAAATATCCTCATTTGACTCGTAGGCACCCAAAACCTACATATACCAATTTTGAACAGTCTAACTCAATTTCTAACTTTTTGGCCCCCTTGAGGACATCTTAAAACATATAAATCAGGTGAAATCTCGAATAATTGCCATTAGCGCCCTCTATTGGATAAATTTAATGTAGGTTATTCGATAATATAAAAGTACTTTAAAATAACTTTCGAATGATGTATTAAAATTAATTTAATCATATTTAGAATTCAAAATATTGAAATTTTAAAATATTGTAGCGTCATCTGGTGTAGAAATATCTGTAATCTACTGTTCAATCCCAAATCAACAAAGCTTTAAAATGATGTATTACTTATGAAATTATTTTTATTAGTAGCTGAGATACAAAAGAAAACCTAATCAGGAGACCTTAAAACGTGTAAATCTGGTGAAATCTCGAATTCCACTTTCGATAATGCAAAAGCTCTTTAAAATATCTTTCGAATGATGTATTAAAAACAATTTAATCATATTCAGAATTCGAAATATTGAAATTTTAGAATATTACAGCGCCATCTGGCGGTAGAAAATTCTGTAATCTACTGTTCAATTCCAAATCAACAAAGCTTTCAAATAATGTATTACTTATAAAATTATTTTAATTAGTAGCTGAGATACAAAAGAAAACCTAATCAGGACACCTTAAAACGTGTAAATCACGTGAAATCTCGAATTCCATTACTTACGGTAGTCAGTTAATGGAAGGTGACAGAAATTTGTGGCGTCTACTTTCAAATTTAATTCAAATAATTTTCAAAATGACATATTACTTTTGAAATTATGCTAATTAGAAGCTGAGATACAAAATGATATAAACACTATTATAAAACGACTTATGTCTGACTTTTTCGTGGTTTTCTCCGAAACTTGCGTAATTCCGGGCTAAATACAGTTAAAAATCAATAGTATGAAATGTGAAAGGAGTACCAGAATTCGAAACTCTGCAAAATATAAAATAATAATGGCGTTCTGCGTTTTCCGTCGTTTTCTTCGAAACAACCGTTCCTTTTCTACGTTTTTGCCCCTTCCTCCCCCCCCTTTCCGTCCCTTCTAATAATTTTACATATGAAAATAATCCGCAATCGATTTATCTTTCCTTAAAACTTAATAATACCAATTTCAAACGCTGTAACTCTCTCTCTCTCTTTTTTTTTTTTCCCCTTCGCCCTTCTTCCCTCCCCCTCAAGACCTTCCTAATAATTCTACACTTTAAAAAATATTCAGAATCGAATTATCGGGCGTTAAAACCTAATATTACGAAATTTCAACGGCATATCTAAATTTAAAATATATACTACAAAATATAAAACAAAATTTAATCTATTTTTTTTGTTTATCCGGATATTTTCATGAAAATTGAACAGTAGCTTTATAATATGCTGTCTAAGCCGAATATTAATTCAAATGTAACGTGAATGAAAATTTGAAAAAGTTTGAAAATTGCAATTTTTATTCCCACTGTAAAACACGTGACATCTTGATCCGTTACTATCATTTCCTTTATCATGGCAGACGGTCGGCATTTGAAATGATGTTGCCACAAAAAATTCATACTTTAGTTAATTTTAAAAAATCTAATTGTGGTACCGATAAGCCGCTTGCACACTTAAATTCAGAAAAAATTCCCCTTTCATTTGGTACCGAAATCGTAACGATCGGACACATATTTCTAATTTATTTTCCACTTTTTCTAATTTTAACTCTGTTAAAATATCTATTTTTATGCAATGGCGGTGACTTCTCAGTCATTGAGATCGCTTTTAGATTAGGCATGATTTTACATTTTAATTAATATCTCCACAACTAATTAAAATTTTTAAATTCTGTTTTGAAGAGGAACTCAGAAATGTTCCAGAGCATCAGTATGTCAATTTTTGTACTTCTGCGTTCAATAGGGGCTGAACGTATAAAAGAACAGACAGACAGACAGACAGACAGACAAACCTTTCCATTTATTATTATAAGAAGAAAAAGAGGCATTCTATCAGCAGACGATTTTAACGGCTATCTCGAACGGAAACAAAACATGTGGAAGTCATTAATGTCACATGATCGTGAACTGGGGTTAAAAATTGCAAATTTCAAAATGCTTCAATTTTTTTTTTTTTTTTTTTCAGTTAATATAAAACCTATGCAGCACAAAACCAACATGCAGTTCAAATTTCATCAATTTGGGTTAATAAACAAAGCAGTTACATTTTAATTGCAAATTAAATTTTATTCTAACACATAATCTATCTTACAATAGACGATAGGAGTTTCCATAGCAACGAAATACATTTGAAGGTACTAAAAAAATACTTTTATTTTTACTTCCATTACCCGACTACCGTGGTATATACAGGTTTTGGGGCCTAAAAAATATTTATTTTTCTTTTTACTTCCATTAACCGACAACCGTAGATAATGGAATTAGAGATTTCACGTGATTTACATGTTTTATAATGTCCTGATTAGGTTTTCTTTTGTATCTCAGCTACTAATTAAAATAATTTTATAAGTTTGGAATACATCATTCGAAAGATATTTTAAAGTACTTTTATATTATCGAAAGTGAAATTCGAGATTTCACCCGATTTACACGTTTTGAGGTCTCCTGAATTGGTTATCTTTTGTATCTCAGCTACTAATTAAAATGATTTCATAAGTAATACATCATTTGAAAGCTTTGTTGATTTGGAATTGAACAGTAGATTACAGAAATTTCTACCGCCAGATGGCGCTGTAATATTTTAAAATTGAAATATTTCAAATACTATTTATGATTAAATTATTTTTAATACATCATTCGAAAGATATTTTAAAGTACTTTTATATTATCGAAAGTGGGATTCGAGATTTCACCTGATTTACACGTTTTGAGGTGTCCTGAATCGGTTATCTTTGGTATCTCAGCTACTAATTAAAATAATTTCATAAGTAATACATCATTTGAAAGCTTTGTTGATTTGGAATCGAACAGTAGATTACAGAAATTTCTACCGCCAGATGGCGCTGTAATATTTTAAAATTCCAATATTTCAAATTCTAATTATGATTAAATTATCTTTAATACATCATTCGAAAGATATTTTAAAGTACTTCTATATTATCGAAAGTGGAATTCAAGATTTCACCCGATTTACATGTTTTGAGGTGTCCTGATTAGGTTTTCTTTTGTATCTCAGCTACTAATTAAAATAATTTCATAAGTGATACATCATTTGAAAGCTTTGTTGATCTGGAATGGAACAATAGATTACAGAAATTTCTACCGCCAGATGGCGCTGTACTATTTTTAAATTTCAATATTTTAAATTGAAATTATGATTAAATTATTTCTAATACATCATTCGAAAGATAGGTCTGCGCTGCCGAAGGCAGTGGGGTCCCGGTGTGAGTTTTTACCCGATGCTAAATGATATATTTTTAAATTTCTTTTCTTAAGAATGAAAGTTTATGAGTAATAACACGGAATTTTGAGAAGTCATAAGGATGGTGAAGGAATACGTGCGCGCAGCTCACGGGTCTACGCTGCCGAAGGCAGTGGGGACCCGGTGCGACATTTTTCCTGATCAGAAATTTTTTTTCTCTTTTTTTATCACATGATAAAAATTAATGCAATTTTGAGAATTCATTAATTATTGTGATTCATTTAAAAATAGTGACCAGCGAAGCGGGCGTAGCTTGCTAGTTAATAATAAATTAGTATTTTTAGATGAGAGTCGGAGAAAGAAATAATTAGTAGCCAAATACAGGATGACATAAGGTACAATACGAGAAATCGCTTTCCACCTATCCTTTTAATTTTAGATGGATAAGTCAACTGCTGCTGCCATGCCACCTCTCACCTACCGCACCCGCAAAGATGCGGCATATCGTCCTCGTTCAGATTTCAATGCTCACTGACTCGCGCGCGTCGTGTGCTCATAAGTAATATTACGTTCTCAGGTTCTCGCTCTGTTTTGGTCATACGTCTCGGGTGAGGAGAGGAGGACATTAGGTTGCTCTGAGCTTGTTACAGATGATGCAATGTACAACGAAAATGGTCTTGAAATTGGGTCCAGCATAGTACAAATAGCGAGACTAGCTGGATCTGGTCGCTGCCGCCCCTCAGTCTTCGCCACGTCGGGCAAGTGCCCTCTCCCGCCACCCGCTACATCTGGGCCTCTCTCAGAGGAGTATAGCATTAAACGTCGAAAAAAAGTCAATTTTATGCCGACATCAGAAGAAATATGATTTTTTTTCTTCTGTTTTCTTTTGCGTTAAAATGGGAAAAAAAATCTATAACTTTGTTTTAAATTATTGCAGATCTATGGTTTGTTTTAATGGTATTGATGAGTTCTTTTGAAGGATACATATATTGAAAATTTACACCCCGGGAGGAGGGGGGGGAGGAAGGAGTGATGCTTCTACATGCACAAAATTATTTTTCCTAGTTTAGTACTAGTTAAAAGTAACTCTCATATTATGTACATTTATACGAAATTTTATCCTACATTGCCATATTAAAAATTATGAAGAAATGGAATGACAGCACCACCTGTTGAACGATTGATCCCAAAATGTAATCAGCACCAGTTTAGTTCAAGTCCAACTAAATACCAAGTTTGGTTAACCCTTTTAACGTTCACTACTTAATTTATTTTAAAAATTACTAAACTAATTTTAAAAATGGCTTTTAGACACGTAGCTGATCATAAATATTTAAAAAATAAAAAAATAGCATGGTTTCTTTTCGGGAATTTTTGGTTTGAAACATCTATAAGTTAACCTTATATTTTAATTCAAATAATATTTAATTTAATAAATAAAACACCTTGTAAGTAAACATTATCGACTGCAAAAACTCGTAAAAGTTGTTTCAGGTGAAAATAATAGTCCAGCTCTTCATGAAATGATAAAAACTAGACATGAGCATAGGCATAGCGTGAACGAAAATTTTGGGGGGCACACATAGTCTGATAACCCGTTTTATATATATATATATATATTAATTTCTTCACCATGCTATATATACGGGAAACTCAGTGACTCAATTTTTGGAATTTTTTACACATTTTTTAGGTGTGAGAAATCCGAAAATAAAAAAAAAAAACGATGTAATGTTTTCTTCTGTACGTTATTCTGTTAAATTGTATGTCAGTCAGCTTAGATATCATATCAATAATGATTGATCAGGAATATGTCGGATCAGTTTTAAAATATCGTTCATGATACTCAGAATAGGACAATATTTATTCCGTATGTACTTACATTTTAGAGATTACTGCATGGGAAATATCAGGAGATCATACGAAGATTAACATATAAAACTGACGCACATAAAAATACGTAGTAACTTAGATAAGGTAAATACAGTAGAACTTGGATAAATCGAAGTTGAAGGGACCAGAGAAAATTTCGATATATCCAAAAATTCGAATTACATATACTATTTTGTAAAAAAGAAGAGATAAATTAAAAATATAAAACTCTATGATCAAAGATTTAACACATAAACTTTATATCTAAAAATACTGCATCATTAACCCCCTCCAATTAAATGAATATATTTTTACGATCTTAATTATTCAACACTTTTTTTAAATAGTCAGATATTTTTGATTGCTTCTTTAAGTACAATCTTTGTGTCATAGCATATGACTTCAACCCATCAATTGATATAAAAACAGAATCTTCTACATTAGACACGAATTTCAATATTAAAAAAAAAAAAAAAAAAACCTCGAAGTTCATGTACATGGACCATATCTTCTGATATAACACTGTAAAAAATATGTCCTATTTGCTGCCAGAAATTCTCTGTAATTTGAGGAAATACGCGTAATTTACGAAAAAGTTACGCTGTCAGAACGTATTTTCTCAAATTACAGAGAATTTCTGGTAGTAAATAGGACATACTTTTACAATGTAGCTAGGTAATACTCTTGTATTTCCTTATCCTTCTTTTGAAAGACTACTAAAAAACATAATGCACTTTAGCTGAAAAAAAATCTAGGGAACAAATTTTATTGTAATATTTTAAAGTTAATCGTATGAAAAATTCGAATTATCCAAAATAGAATTCGAATTATCCATGATTTTTTAACATTATTTTAATACAAAATGCAAGGGACCGACTAAAAAATTCGAATTATCCAGAATTTCGAATTAAACAAGTTCGAATTATTCAAGTTTCACTGTATATCAATCCGAAGAAATGAGCTAAAGGGTGTGTTATTTCAATTCCCGACCGGTCCTGTCCATTATCCGAATTCATTGTTATTAGTATGAATATAGTGTAAGTACCTCGATAAGTCCGTGACTTAAAGAAAATTACTTCTTGATTACTCTTTTATTATAAAATGTTTAATTTATTATTATTTAGAACAACATTCGTAAAATATGCAGATAGTATTACAAATAGTTTAAACTCCAGTTTTGTAAAATCCTCTAATCGTTCATTCGAGGTAACGACTGGAAAAATAATCACGAAAATCCATGACATCATTTTAGAAAACCACCATTAGAAGGTTACGTGAGGTAACTAAAAAAACTGACCATATCAAGTGATAATATATTCAGTTTCCTGTGTTAACGTTTGTGTATGAAAATTACACCAATGAGATGTATGCCGGACCACCCCTAGAGGTGAAACCCAGACCACCGTCAATTGTCCATCTCGTAGCTCTTGTGTGATGTAAAATCCACTCACGGGACCAATTTTCATATCTGGGGGCGCCGGGGAATTAACGACAATAGAGTCCCTACTATTAATTAAAAAAGTTAAAAAAAAAAAAAAAAAAAAAAAAATTACTGTACGTGCTAATAAAAATATCGTTTAAAATAATCTATAAGTACTACCTCCCACCTTCACTTCCTTGATATTTTTAATAGTATCTGGATTTCAAATTTCAGCAGCATCGAAATATTCACTCATTGAAATCTTAAAATCTCTCTCAAATGAAAATCACAAACTAAAACCTTGCACTCTAATTTTTGTTTTTTTTTCACAGTACCATTCTGTAAGAAGTAATTCTGTAATAGTTATGAAATTCCAAGTTCAGTTAAATGCATATAAGAAAGGAATTCGGCTTTCTCTCTTAAACATGCAATTCCACCCCCCCTCATATAAAAGTAGTCTTATGAATATTCCCTCTCTCCCAGAAACACACACACACACAAAAAAAAAAGGTACCTCTTATTTATTATTGAATTAGTTAAAATGAAAAATAAAAATTTTGTAAACAAACACCATTAGTAATAAATAAAGTCTTTGCGAGCAATAGGACCCCTTAGAAAGACCTCCACGGAAGGCACTCCCCCTCAGGCCCAGGACCTACAGCAGTCAATCGGCCTTAATCCTAAACACCAAACACCTTTGCGAGCAAATATCATATTTTACCGAAACCTGCAAGAATTGTTTTAGGTCAAAATAATTAGGCAACCCTTTATCAGGCAAAAAGAGCAAACACAAGTGAAATATAAAAGCAGTAACATACAAAACCTAAGCAAGTAACAAGATTAAATAACATGTAACAGAGTATCACATGTAATTATTCACATGCAAACATTACAAAAAGGGGTTAAAAAAGAAGCACTGTAAACATATATTTTGGTCCAACTTTATCCGTCTCTCATCAATGTTATAAACACTTTGCGGAAAAAGCTATTATACAGTATAATAAATAGTATTATTTACTTTATACCCTGTAGAAATTGTAATTCTGTTTATGTCAGTGAAACAGGCCGCTGTGGTAGTGTAAGGCTGAAAGAACATGAACATGCTTTTAAATTAAGTAACTTGAAATCAAAAATAGTTGGCCATACATTAAGTACTAGCCATATACCTGATTTTAAAAATGTAAAGATTCTTGCTTCTTATATCAATAACTATAATAGTCGAATTTTTCTTGAAGGTGTTTATTCTAAATTGCAACCGAAATTGTTAAATGAATCATATTAATACCATCATACCAGCTGAATATGTGGTCCTATTTTAATGTTTCTGAACTTAAGTTTGTTGTTGGTTTACCTGTAAGATCCTTTTAAAATTGATGAGGGGCCAATAAAGTTGGACAAAAGGTCTTTTTATTGTACTTCTTCTTCTTCTTTTTTTTTTTTTTAACTTGTTTTTGTAATGTTTACTTGTGAATAAATGTCTCTGTTATACGTTTTATAGATAAAAATTTTAATTTAGCTGAGACATAATATGTTTGTATATTTCAAAAAGATTAAATAAATAGAAAATAAATCTTTTGCCATTTGCTTCGGTTTTGTTTGTTGCCTCCTCCTTTTATACTGCATTTTTGCCTATTTTTTCATCTTAATGGGGTTGTGTTATTCAGTGAACCCTGAACAATTGTTGGAAATTTCTGAAATTTATACAAAGTTTTTATTTATTATCTTTCAACACCAGTTTTACAGTGCAACAGCATTCTCACAATTAGAAACCATTGCTGATTGTTTAAAAAGGAATTGAACACTATTATTTTAAATGCTTTTTATTATTATGTAGTGAAATTTATTTTTCTATGATTTATCTCTCATCACTTTCTCATAGCTTCATGCCAACAGTAACAAAATCCTCACTATATGTTTAAAATATAAACCAGTGAACAAACTGCAACTACTATTATAGTAGTATATAACCCCGTCAAAAATGACGGAATGTGAAATCAGTTAAGGTAGTGAATCAACGAATGCTTTGCCAGCTTCGCTGGACACTATATTTAACCCTTTCAGGGGCGGTGGCTAGAGGGTCTATCCACCTACTTTAGAAATTTTTCTCTAAGTGTGCAGTAGCTACTTTTTTTATCCACTTTTATGAAAAGTTAATGTGTACTTCTAAAATTGAAATAGAGATGGCAGAACTACAGTAACTTTAAGCAGGATGTGCCTGTGACTTTTTTAAATGGACAAGTTGCGGGAAAATTTTTTGAAGTTTCTTTTATATATTTTTATGAAAAATAATTTTTTATTCAAACATATTTGGTAGTGTAAATATACTGTAATGCACCTTTTAAATACAACAGATTTGCGTATTATCTTAGATCATTAATTTTAGTTTGATTTTTAGGAGCATCTTTTAGGTGGATAGACACAGTGGCTAGAACGCCTAGCCACCACCCACAAAAAAAGCCCCACATTCTGAATTTTTTTCTTCATCAAATATGACTTGTAGGGGATGTTTACTTTATGATATATATATATTTAAAAGGAAATTCAATCATTTTTACTTAGTGCCCCTGAAAGGGTTAAGGGAGACTAATGTGCAAGTTGCACCTGACGGGACTAATATGCAAGTTGTACCTGATGGGACTAATGTGCAAGTTGCACCGAACGAACAAACTATTTCTTTTAACGAAAATACCTACTAACCCTGGACGATAGGTCTAATATAACGTATCATATTATATATCGTATTTATCGTAATATAACTCAGTACTTATTTCGCTTCCTTCTTCGACTCACTTTAATAAGTATTTTACCATGTTTTTATTAACTTCGATTCTTGTGTGTTTGTGTGTTTGTCAGGGACAAATCTTGCAATCGATTTTTAACTAACTTCCCGACTAGCTAGATATTTGAAATTTTCAGGACAGCTCACAACACGGTGACAATACATTTTTCTAATAATTTTAGTCAACTGCTTCAAGTTCCGCTGCCTTCGGCAGCGTTTATATGATTCGGCAGAAAATTTATTTAACTAACTTCCCGACTAGCTAGACATTTGAAACTTTCAGAATAGTTCAGAATAAGGTTAAAATGCATATTTTTAATACCTTTAGCCAACTGTTTCGGGTTCCCGCTGCCTTCGGCAGCGTTATCAGTACACAGATTGCAATCGATTTTTTCCTAACTTTCCGACTAGCTAGGCATTTGAAACTTTCAGGATAGCTCAAAACACGGTGACAATACATTTTTTTAATACTTTTAGTCAACTGTTTCAGGTCCCCACTGCCTTCGGCAGCGTTTATATGATTCAACAGAAAATTTATTTAACTAACTTCCCGACTAGCTAGACATTGGAAACTTTCAGAATAGTTCAGAACACGGTGAAAATGCATTTTTTAAATATTTTTAACCAAATACTCCGGGTTCCTGCTGCCTTCGGCAGCGTTACCAGTACAAAGCTTGTAATCGATTTTTCACTAACTTCTCGACTAGCTAGACATTTGAAAACTTCAGGATAGCTCAGAATACAGTGACAATACATTTTTTTTATACTTTTAGTCAACTGATTCAGGTCCCTACTGCCTTCGGCAGCGTTTATATGATTCGAACGAAAATTTATTTAACAAACTTCCCGACTAGCTAGACATTTGAAACTTTCAGAATAGTTCAGAATACGGTTAAAATGCATTTTTTTAATACCTTTAGCCAAATGTTTCGGGTTCCTGCTGCCTTCGGCAGCGTTATCAGTACAAAGATTGCAATCGATTTTTTCCGTAACTTCTCGACTAGCTAGACATTTGAAACTTTCAGGATAGCTCAGAATACAGTGACAATACATTTTTTTTTATAGTTTTAGTCAACTGTTTCAGGTCCCTACTGCCTTCAGCAGCGTTTATATGATTTAACAGAAAATTTATTTAACTAACTTCCTGACTGGCTAGACATTTGAAACTTTCAGGATAGTTCAGAATACGGTGAAAATGCATTTTTTAAATATTTGTAACCAAATGTTTCGAGTTCCTGCTGCCTTCGGCAGCGTTACCAGTACAAAGCTTGCAATCAATTTTTCACTAACTTCTCAACTAGCTAGACATTTGAAACTTTTATAATAGCTCAAAACACGAGAGCAATGATTTTTTTTAAAAATTTATCCAATTGCTCCGGGTTTCCGCTGCCTTCGGTAGCGTCTATATGATTGAACAGAAAATTTAAAAACATGGTATATAAAAAGATCTTTTTATCTTGTAATTATTTTATATGTATGGGCAAATTTAATATTTTTAAATTTTTAATTTTTTGCGGGAAAACATTATTTTATCTTATGCCACCCCCCCCCTTTTTTTTTGGCAACAATAATAAATTTAAATGTCCAGTTTTGAAATAATTTTCATATTTTAATTAATTCTAAAGTATCTAATCAAAACTTCGTTACAAACAAGGTACGAAATGAAAGGTACCATATTTGTAACGAAGTAACCTTAGGTACCTTATTTGTAACCTTATTTATTTTAACTAATTTGATAAGTATGACGTCACAATCAACTGTTTGTTTATATCAGATAAGTACATTATCGTGATTGCAAGAAAATGATGCAATAACTATTAGCCCATAATTTTTATGATTGAATTTTATATTACATTTTAATTTTATCCTCCATGGGTATTTTAGAATTGCAGTGGTAGTTATAAACTTTCGTTGAAATCTTTTTACGTATGGAGATAAATGGAAAAGTGCAAGCACAAAAAATGTTCAGTTTTGAAAGATCTTTCTAATCATGTAACATTTATGCAGATTAATAAAAAAATAAAAATAAAAAATAAATAAAAATACATAGCATTTCTAAGGGGAAAAAAAAGAAAAAAAGGCTACCAAAAGTCTCTGTTTTGAAGCAGTCTAAACTGGAATCGTTCCTGACAGAAGATGGTCATTATTATTATTAATTTTATTCATTGTTGATTACTTAATAGTATTAAATTAGTTTGCAAAATTATGTCTGAAACCTTAAAAACTATCAGTTATTATGAATTATGAATTTTATAAATTATTAATTTTGTAAGAAAAACAGAATAAATTTATGTTAATCTAGATTATTTATTTAAAAAAGTATATTATGCAATTTTGGTGATTTATGATCATTAATTAGGTTCGATTTATGCATGCAAGAAAATTATTAGAAATAATAGATATTTTTATTTACAAAGGATTAAATTCATTAAAAAACAATTAAAATTTACCTTACATTACATCCTTTAAAAATGATGAGCTTATATATTTCGGTTCCGACCGGAACCATCTTCAGAGCTCGACGACGACAAAATGCTTGGTGGCTCATAGAGCCCCTAAATAAAATAATAGGCCGGCGCATCACAGCCATTTTTTTGCTTCCGAAGAGGACAGCATTCCCGCTTGGCGTCCTTATTGCTTCCCTAATGATTTTAAGAAATCTTGATCTGAAGCTAATCCGGTCAAGATAAGAGCAATAAGCAACAATAATATTCCCCAAAACACATTTTTTTCACAATACATTCTCAGGATGTTAT
The DNA here is from genome assembly GCA_963930645.1 of Salticus scenicus. Lineage (NCBI taxonomy): Eukaryota > Metazoa > Arthropoda > Arachnida > Araneae > Salticidae > Salticus > Salticus scenicus. Next base: position 176,802,873 of record OZ005653.1, read on the forward strand.
TTTATTCTGAGAATATATGTTACTTTATTCTATGTTGTTAGGGCGGTTTCTGTTTCTTTCACAAAATGTCGCCAAAACTCAAATACACAGTAATAGAAGGTCCGTGAACACTTTATATTCACTTCTTGAATGATTATAGCAGCTTACCGCTAAACAAACTTCCATATCATAGTTTACTTAGCTAAAATTATGAAAATAATAAAACAAGTTACTTTAAAGTAGTGTTGCAAAGGCTGGAAAAAACCCGTTTCTTCCCCGGAAATAAACCGGGTTTTTTGGGAAGGAAATTTTGAAAATTCTTGGGAGTTTTGAAATAATTTTATGCATGGACACATTTTTTTCATTTTTATTATTTTTAAGGATTTCCTATTTAGCATTTTTAACTGTAACTGTGAAAAGCAACTCAACTCTTCTTTCTTTTGCAGATACACAGCATACACAGTCAGCTATTATTATTATTTCATAAATAGACATTAAAATAGGAAGATATTTCTAATAAATTTCAGAATAAAATATTTCTTCAATGTTAATAAAATTGTGTACTTCCTAAGGTAAATAATTTAAGCATATTGAAATAATACATAGCAATAAAATATAAATGTACATATTTATTTTAAAAATACAAAGGAAAATATTTTTTATGTTCAGAAATGAATATTCATCACTGTTTATTTTTAATTTTGTTAAATACTGATGTAGTAGTAGTTTGTCTTAAATTTTTATTTTATTTATTTATTTATTTATTATTTTTTTTTTTACATTAAAAATTTAATTGCAGATTAAAGAGAGTTGACTGTACTTGCGTGTGAAATATTTAAAACGAATCTTTTATTGAAAAACCTAAAACAAAAAGAATCACTGAAAATCATTGCAGTTGAAAATGATAATCTTCGTTAAGTAATCTTTTAAAGATCTTTCTGATCAAGTAATATTACTTAAACTATATTTTAAAGTTTAAAACAGAACATACATATTTCAAATTTATTTGCTTTGTTAGAAATAATTTTAAAAAAGACCAAATTAAAAAAAAATGTCAGTTTGTTTCTGTTTCGGAAATATATTAAAAACTATTATGTAATGGTTGCAAAGAACAGAAGCAGTATCGCCTGAAAATAAAATTGCTCCTGCACTTAAAACTAGTTTATGCAATACTCATTGATATTTTATATAGTATCTATATGTATGTTCAATTCATTAGCTCTAACTTCCATTTTGAAAGTGACTGGTTTTGTTTACTTTCAAAATTCTCAATATTCTCCAAAGTTCCGGGTTTATTCCCCAAAATTCCCGGGTTTATTCCCATCTTTCAAAAACTGTGGGTTTTTTGCAACACTGCTTTAAAGTAACGTAAGACGATAAAAAAAAAAATGTTTGTCGTTTGTTTATCAGAGAAACGCGCTGCGTACACGTGGCAACCCTAAGGCAACAAAATGCCTGATGCGCCAGCTCGTATATATAGGAGCATAGGAGCCTTAGTGGCTCATTCTCTTTCTTCTTTGTCTCTGTTCGTCATTTCTTCACTTCTTTTCTTGTATTTAAAAAACTGTTTACGTTCAGGTGGGATCAAACTGTGTTCGACGTCATTTACTGCGTCACTGGTAGTCAGAATCTCAAGAAAACCGAAATATTAACCAAATATATAAGCTCATCATTTTTAAAGGATGTAAGGTAAATTTTAATTGCTTTTAATTATTAGAAATATTTAGGTCATTGTCAGTCACCTAATTTATTGTTAATTATATTTTATATATATCATGAACACATAATTTATCTAGGTTCACAATGTGATGGAAAAAATGGTCAAAAAAAAAAAAAAAAAAAAAAAACCCAGAAACAATGGATTACTAATATTTTAAAGTTTCAAAAACATTTGGGGATTTTATCTTACAAGGGAAACTTACGAATTATGGCACGCTGATTATAATCAAAACTTAGAGCTAGTTAACTCCAGATAACTAAACATTTGTCTAATAGTCTACCGACCCCTGCCAGTTTTGCGAATTCGAGATGTTCCCGTTGCGCTTACACCACCTCACTCACAGTACCTTCATAACTACACTGTAAAAAAATAACTATTACCAGCTGCAAACAACTCTCTGTGATTGGAGAAAATAAATATTTTCTCCAATCACAGAGAGTTTCTTGCAGCTGGTAATAGTTATTTTTTTACAGTGTAGTAAAATGAGTTATGCGATGGTGATAAGCACAGCTGTACACTAGTTACTTTTCAAGATTTGCTGTAATCGTCGTCTAAGAGTCGAATTTTTAGTAATCATCAAAATAAATATTGAAGATATTTTGAATATTGAAAAGCCCAGAGAAGGCACGACTAAAAGTGAGGTGGACAAACGCAGAATTTGTACTTTCTGACCATCTAAGGAACACAGAATGACAAAATATGTATGCAACTACTGCAACAAGGCTATTTGTGGAGAGCACACACTTTTAACATCTGCCAAGACTGCAAACGATAATTTTCACCACTTTTCTATTTTTAATTGAAATATTATAATACTTTTTTTTAATTTACGCTAATTTGTTTGAAATAAATAAAGGAAATATAAAAATATACTTGTTTTTAATTCGTAGTCTATGAATCGAACGATTAGTTACTGAGTAACACTGATTTGAGTTTCAATTTATATTGGCAAATGTTACGTCAGAACAAAAATATTGGAGTTCGAAATTAGAGCTATTTTTTTTCCATTATTGTGACGCCATTCACTATATCTATTTGACTTTTCTATTTCTTTTCCCCATGAAACACGTGATGTTGATTTATTTATTTAAATTGTATTTTCTAATCATCGACATGTGCATATTTTTCTTGCTCTAGAATAAATTTTATTTAAAAGATTTGAAAAATAACATTGTGTTTTTGTATAAGAGAGATTTCAATTCGAATTTTTAATAGTTTATTTAATTCCTATTTTATTATGTAACATGGTAACATGGAGCGTATCAAGCAGTTAATAATAGTGAAAATAGCTAATACTAATTGTCAACGATAAACTCAGATAAGACATCAACTTCGTATCAAAAAAGCACATATAGTTTATTTACAGGATCTATATACAACTTGGAATAGTATAACACAGCATCGGCTATTCTTTTACAGATGCAATTCACCAGACTGTGATGAAAATAACTCTTATCACATATACAATTATCCGTTTTTATAACGGTACAATAACTCTAAAAGGATTTAAACTCATAAAAATCCTCATATTTCAACTCTTACTCTGTATTTTAATTACTCTTGAAAGAAATTCTAATCAATCGTTTTCCTCACACATAAAAAGAAGGTAGCCGGTTGTTGCAGCAACCCAGAATCACAAAATTTGCGCATACGCATCTATGAGCTCTCTCTTTTCGTCTGCTTTAAGATCGAGATCGAACTTAAACAGACAGCTAAAAATAAGAATTAAGAATCTGCCTCAAGCTCTCAAGTAAAAATTAAGAATCTGTAAATCTTTGTTTTGGCAGTTAAATAAATAAATCTCGAGTTGCTATGGGCATTTCTGAAACCTTATATCACCCGGCAATGGAAATTAAAAAAAAACTGGTAATGCATGTAATTGAAATATTATATATATATATATATATATATATATATATATATATATAATAAATAAATAAATGAATATAAAACTATATAATTCTGGAGTAAATAAATTAACCGAATTTCATTAGATAGAAAATAATATACATATTTACAATATATATATATATATAAAGGGGGGGGGGTTGTATGACATTACATAAAAAACATCATATTCTGATGCATTATTATATTTCGATTTTTAAAAACAATATACATTTTTTATTATTATTATTATTATTCAGTTTTGTACAAAAAGTTTAATTCCTCTACTTTGCATGGTTTCTCCAAAGGTTATTCTAATGCAATATATATTTGGATTTTTTAAAACTAAATACATTTTATAAACCTTTAATGTACATGTTGATATGGTTAGTATGATACAAAAAATTTAATTTGTAAACATTGCACGGTTTCTCCAAAGATTTTTCATAACGTGATTATATTTGTATTTTTAAAAACTGAATAATTTAATTTTAATATAATCAGTATGGTACAAGCAATTTAATTTTGCACTATATGGTACAAAAAATTTAATTTTTCGACTTTGGATGGTTTTTATTATTATTTTTCTAATGATTTAAAAAAAAAATACTGTATTTTTTAAATTTTTAATATAAATTTTTAATTTATCAGTATGGTAAAAGAAATTTAGTTTTTGAATTTTGCACAGTTTTTTCAAAGATTGTTTTAATGTATTTTGATTAAATTTGAATTACATATGGATTTTTAAAAAATTAAATGTATTTAAAAAAAAAAAAAAAATCAATATTGTACAAGAAATTTATTTTTGCAATTTTGCATAGTTTCTCCAAAGATTATTCTAATATTATTACATTTGGATTTTGGAAATTTAAATATATTTTTAAAAAATGTTTAATTTAATCAATAGTTTAATTTAATCAATATGGTACAAGAAATTTAATTTTTCAACTTTGCAGGGTTTCTTCAAACATTATTTTAATGCGTTACTATATTTAGATTTTTTAAAACTAAATATCTATAAATTTTTAATATAAATTTTATTTAATCAGTATGGTAAAAGAAATTTATTTTTTCAACTTTGCATGATTTCTTTATAGATTATTCTAATGTATTTGGATAATATTTGAAATCTGAATTACATTTGGATTTCTTAAAATTTTAATTTAATCAGTATTGTACGAGAAATTTTACATCTTTGAATTGTTTCTCCAAAGATTATCCAAATGCATTATTATATTTGGATTTTAAAAACCTAAATATATTTAAAAAAAAAAAAATAGTCTAAATTTTAAGTCAAGCAGTGTGGTAAAAGAAATTTAATTTTTCTATTTTGAATGGCTTTTCCAAAGATTATTCTAATGTTATTATATTTGGATTAAAAGGAAAAAAAAAAAAAACTAAATATATTTTTAATTTAATCAGTATAATACAAGAATTTAATTTTTCAATTTTGCATGGTTTCTCCAAAATTTTTTTAAATGTATTATTATATTTGGGTTTTTAAAAAACAAAGATAATCTTAAAAATAATAATATTAAATAATAATAATAATCAGCTTGTATAGCACAAGAAATTTCATTTTTCAACTTTGGTGGTTTCTCGAAATTTTATTAGTTTTAGAAAATTTAGGGTTTCAAATAATTTTGCTACATGGCAGCACCAGCTGGTACTTCTTACAAAGTTGTCTGAATTAAAATGTTGTACATATCTTATGTGCGCATGCGCGAGTTTTGTGAATCTGAGTTGCTGCAACAACCGGCTACCTAAAAAGAATAAAAAACAACAACACTGCCGTTGCCATTTTCTCACAACAAACTCTTTCTATTCTAAAAACATCAAAAAACTGGTTGCCAAAAATGATCTTTTAGTAATTTTGAAGAGACCATGGAATTCAGATAGTCTCGTTCAATCTCTTTAATTTTTATGGGAGAAAAAGGAAGCATTTCCGAACATAATATTGATCCGCGATTGTAATGAAATGCTCGCCCTTTGGTGGGCTAAGGTGAAATTATCACACCACTGCATATCATCATATTATGCAATCGATTTTCCATGATGTAAAGGCGGAGAAAGAACAATAATGAATACACGTGGCTATTATATTTACTAACAACTGCAGTTCAGAGAGCGCCATCTATCGATCATTACAAACGCGGATAGAATGATTATGATTACATTGCTGGTATCAAAATCATCTGTTTTCTTTATCATAAATACTTTTAATAAATATTAATAAATAATTTATGAATGAATTTTGATAGGAAAATACAGAAGACCGCAACATACTTGTTTTTAATGGGCTCTTCCCACCTGACGTCAGAGGTCACATGATAGAGGAAAAACAAATAGCAGACAAAGTCTTGTTTATCTAGAGCGATTACTGAAATAACATATTTTCTATTCTTATTTTTGATCAATCGTATTTAATCTGTGTCATTTTTTTTATACATCATCATTTTTAATCCATTTTATATCATTATTCATCATCTTTTGTTTGCTGTATACATTTACAATCATCATTTAGTTTATGTTTGTTATTGATGCACATGAAGAAACATGTTTAATACTCTGATTTTTGGTACTTACATCAATGACAGTGCAATATCGTACGGCGTAAATCCATTTAGACCAGTAACTAAGTTAATTAACTTGTTGTAACACCTTTATGCAATTAAATTAAATGAAAACATTTTAAAATTTCAAATTATAATCCATAAACATTCCACAAGAAGCTATTATTTATTGCTAGATCAGTTAATGTTACAGTTACACTACAATATACAAAAATCGATTCTTATAGGAAAAATAAATAAACACATAAAATGTTTTTTTTTTTAAATTATTAAATTTACAAATACAATTATTCTACTGTTTACAAATGCACAATATTACTTTTATTTTATTTTATATTAAATATTAAAATTTTTGTTCTTAAGAACAATATTTAATTGAATTCGATTCTCAGAATTCGATTATTCGTTTTCCTCTATCACGTGATTGAGCAGACGACGGTGGGAAGAGCCCATTGCCATGTAGCGAATGGATATTTTCAGGTCTATTTCGGTAAAATTTTACAAACATTTATGTCTACATTCTTTCTTGCAAGCAATTTGAATCAAGCAATTTAAATAAATAAATCAACAGCGCGTGTTTGGTGAGGAAAAAATAGAAAAGTAAAATAGATATATTGAATGATATCACAATCACAGATTATCCGCGTTTGTAATGATCGATAGACGGCGCTTTGTGAACACTGCAGTTGTTAGTAAACATAGCCACGTGTGTTCCATTAGTGTTCCTTTGTTATTCTACTTAATATTCGTACTATAACTTCTCCGCCATTACATTATGGAAAATTGATTGCTTTTGGAAAAAATACTTCAGTTTATTCAAAGTTCGATTCGGAAGTAGATTTTAAATGAAGTTGAACAAATATTAGTTTCAAATCATCTGATTAATTCTTTACTTCCATTAGCCGAAGCAACTGAAATTTTAAATTCGTCATTTGGAAATAAATGGAAGCTCAATTCTAGATTTCTTGATGCTTTGGATTTACACTGTGGCACACAAAAGTATGTGTTATCTTTTTTACCGTATTTATTCATTTTTATTCAATAAATATATGTGAAACTAAACATCGGCTAGCAATGGCGGCTATATGGAATTCGAATTAAACCATGTTTATTGTAATTTCACCGTAGCCCACCAGAGGGCGAGCATTTCATTACAATCGCGGATAGATATATACAGATAAAGCAGTTGGCAATTTACATCCAGCGCCAAACCAGCCCCTGGGAGAATCCATTGTACTAAATCGCGGAATTTCATGCCTGTAACCATAGCAACGACGAGTTTGACTTGAGAAAGCCAAGTTGGCATTGGTTTTATGGTTACCGCATTCTTCTCTTCTGGTCTGGTTTTGTTTATTCTGTAGTGAATGCAATGGCGCTGGTTTAATACTGTTTTTGTTCGTGTTCCTTGTTTGTACTTGTAATAAGTAAGTTAATGTTAATTATTTAAATGGATTAGTATAAAATTTTTATTATGTCATTATTTTACTCAATCTAAAAGTAATTGCATGCTTAATCATCATCTTTTAAATGATGTTTCTGTTCGATTTCCTTTCTGATTTTTCTGCCCCCCATAAATGTTTTAATACCTACTTAAAAGTTATTAATATATTGTTTGGTCTTAAAATTAATCATTAATTGGAAAAATTGTGGTTATTCGGGACTTGAATTTATTCTACAAAATCACAAAGAAGTTTAAGCGTATAGAATGTGCAATATTACTTGAGTTTGATTAAAAAACAAAAATCTTGTTCTTGTCTTTTATTGCAAAAATAAATTGCATTTATATTTGGAACTCTGACCACAACGAGAGTATAAGTTAATATTCTTATACTGGCTTTCATTAAATAATTTCTTTTTGAATTGTTCAGCTATAAATAATTAGCTTACTCTCTACGAATGTCAATGCCGGATAATTTGCAGTTTGATTGGATTGCTTCCATCTAATTAATTAAAAACTAACGAATATTTCAATCTCTGATTTTACATCAAATAAAAATTGAATTTTGTTTATACAATGGGTTTTCAATTACAGTAAAATTATAGTATTTTCGAAAGCGGACACATCAATTATGAAATCAATAACAGAATTTCCCCCCTAAATTCAGAATTACTGTTTTACACTATAACTAGCCAATTGTTAAAACTTATAACGCATAAATCAAATGTAATTCCATTGAAATTACTCTAAAGAGGAAACAACTAGAATGATGTGAAATGCTAAAAGTTACAGTATGAGATTAAAATACTTTTTTTTTTTTTTTTTTTTAAGTTAAAAGGAATTAGTGCATAGGTTATTTTATTAATGTATATTTCTGTTTATAATTTTTCATTCTATATTTAATAGTATCCTAAAATTATTTTCTGTTTTCAAAGAAGCTTACTGACTAAAATCAAACTTGAAATTTTTGATGGGACATGTGACTTTTAGTATCTAAAAATGTTTTAAAATTTATTAAAGGGACTAAAACCAAAAATTAGGAAAATGTAATAAACTGTAGATATAAATTTGTTGCAAAAAATTATTTCAGGATGCTCTTTGTATAGAATTTTAGGCTTTTGACAATTGTCAAAAACTTGCCAACCCTGCATTGAATAAATAAATGTGTATAACTTGAGAAATTATGAATTAAAATAATTATAAAAAATTATAATCTTAGTATTGGAATACTTGTTTAAGATGCTAAAATAAATTTTTCTTAAGCAAATAAGTAAATAAATAAAAATAATATACATTTCTAAGTTTTGGAAGCGATTAGCTTTCTGTTATACTTTATTATCTTAATATTTAATAAGAACCTAATATTTTTCTCTATGTGCTAGTCGTTTAATAATTTTAAGAAAATAACTGATATTGACATGGTATAATTCTAGGGGGGGGGATGCAATTAAGAATACTGTACTATTTAAATGACTGTATTGTATTTTGTTAGAATGAAGAATGAAGACAAGCCTTTATTATGCATTCTAGATCCTTATGTACGCCCAAAGAAGCAGAAGCAATTTTTTTTTTCTCCAAGTAAAGCATTGGAAATGAAAACCAGGTAATTTTTTTTATGTGATTTTCTACAATATTTGAAAATAAAAATATACTTTTTATTAAGTGTTTGAAGTTAGATACCTATCTAAAGTTGTCGATGAAGCCCCCCCCCCCCCCACCAAAAAAAAAAAAAAAAAAAAAAAAAAAAAAAATTATGTAAATTTATAATATGTAAAATATTAGTATTTAGTAGTTTAACTAATATATAAATTGATTAGTTAAACTACTAAAATTTTTTAATTGTGTAACAGGGTTATTTAAGACCATAATTTATAATCAAATTTGAAAAGTTCAATTTCCTCTTTTCCTTTCAGTATGTAGAGTATAAAATGTTATTTTTTGTTAGGAGTAATTAATTAAAAAAGAAGTTTTCAAGGTAGAATAATTATGTCACAAAGTGTGTAGGTAAATTTCAGACCAACGTTTGGTTCAGAATTTACCTATGTCTTTTTGGAGGCGTAAAATGTCTCTATTTTAGATTTGTAAAATGCAAGGGATCAGTTATAAATTTAAAAGAGCTTGAGGGTCTTAGTTTTTGTTTTTCAAAGTTAAATGCTTTGTAGCATAAGTTTGATATTGTAGGGTTGTGCAAGTTTGATAATCTATGCAATATGCATAAAATAGTGGTTATAAAGTTTTTTTTTTTTTTTTTTTAAGCATGATATTTCATCCACCATCACCAGTGTCTGGAAAGTACTTAGAATTTACAGAAATAGTGATAATAATAATAATTTGTAAACACAATAAAGTACAAGTTATATGTGGTACATTAAATATTTTTATTTTCCGAACGTATACTATGTAAGAAAATAATTTTATCATGAAAAAATTCAAGAGTGAGATTTTGGTGTATCTATACAGATTACGGGCTTCTGAATTCATTTTGTTATTTTTACAATAGTGTATGTAGATATGTGTGTGAATGAACATGTTAGCCTCTATACACTTTGAATGTTGATAGCTGAAAGAGAATAGGCATGTTATAGGTCACTGTCACACAAACTATATAGATTTTGAATAAATGTAGCTTTTAGGTTTTTTTTTTATTTTTTTTTACTACTGAAGACATAAAGAAAAATTACTTATTATGGCTGTGAACTCAAATTATTTAAAGTGTGATAGCATTTAAACGCCATATTCAGTTGGTCTAAAAGTTTCTTCAAAGTATATTAGTATATCATACCTTACTGTCACACAAACTACATAGAGTTTGATGAGTTAAGGACATATAACTTTTTATTTTTTAGGATACAAAGTAGAATTTTTATACATTGAGGTATATGGTCTCCAATTATTTACACAAATAATAAATATAAAATTGTTTGCAGCACTCATGCCTACTTTACATGAAGAAGAGCTGTTTAGAAAAAATGTATTGTAATTTAGTTTTAAATTACAATAAAATTGTTCTTTTACCCAAAACAACTGTTGTTAATTCTTGCATTTTATGGTTTTTATTCAAAGTTTTATACTTATTTCTTTTTAACGCCACTACTGTGGTGCTTTTTTAACACGCTTTTATTAGCTTCACCTGTATGTATGTTTGTAACCACTCTGGGAGCAAACAAAAAATCTATATTGTAAAAAAAGACTTCCCTACGTGAACACTGTGGCTGTGAGGTAAAGCTCCGGGCTACGAACCTAAAGGTCTAGCTTTCGAGCCCAGTCAGGGGAGATTTTTTAAAAATGTTTTTTTTTTTAATTCTAAATTATTTAATTAAAGATTTAAGTGTATGTAAATATTATGGTGTGTCACTCACATGATTTTCTCTTACCCTGCATTTTAATGCTAAGATAGATATTTTGTGCTTTTTAGTTCACATTTCTATAAAAGCGTGTTCTTTAATTTTTTTAAAACTATCATTTTATTTTTAATAACATATGCACATATAATAATGAAATTTAGATTTATTATTCATATGCACAAAAAAAGTTTTCTGTAGAATACAGTATGAGATTTACAGGGCCACTCAAAAATATTCACACGCATTAACAGCTATAACTGGAAATTGCTGGAATTGCATTTTTGATTTTATTAAGCATTTTAAGTTTGCCTTTTATTCCTTCTTTTCTTAAATTAAGTAAATTTAAGGTCAGCCCAGTGCTGGTATTTCATAATTTGTGAATCTTGTTTGAAAAAATTAATTTTTAAAAATATTTAATATTTTATTTTCAATCAGTAAAATTCAAAATATAACTTACAAGGAAGCATTCAAAAGGTGTCATCTTCAAAAAATATTGAAAAAAAAATATATATGATTCTACTCTTCATAAAACACCAGGAAGTGAAAAAATTATCGGCTGAAATGAATTACAGCAAAACCAATCGCCTAACAATATGAAATCGCCAAATATGCTTAATTTTTATAATTTTTTGTGGTCGCTGTAATTCATTGCAGCTGATAATTTTTTCGCTTTCTGGTGTTTTAGGAAGAGTAGAATCACATATATATTTTTTAATGTTTTTTAAAGACGACACCTTTTGGATGTTTCCATGTTAGTCAGAATTCGCAATATACTTGTAACATGTTTTATTTTTTAACTTATTACAGCACATGATACATTTTGTAACTTTCAGAAAGATAACTATGAACATTTTTAGTTTCAACCAAGTTTTTTTATACTTTTTTTTCCTTTCTTCCCCTCCCCCCCTTTTCTTATGTTATTATTTTAGGATTGTTTTTTTACGAGGCTTGCAAACAACCCTGCAATAAATCTCAGAATTTTTTAAATAGTATCAGAATGTCCCCAGCAACTATGGCTATCTTTCATCATCCCCCCCCCCCTCCATATTCATCCTTTTAAAAGCAAAGCAGACTCAACGTTTTACTCTACTTTACATCATCACTACTATAATATGGGACTAGGAGCTAAAAGTGTTTATTTTAAAATGTTGTTGTTGTGATATTTAATCTCAGACATTCTTTTATTAACTTTCATTTTTCTTGTTCCGAACTTTCTTTTTTGTTTTTTACTTCCCGCCAAAAGATTGTTCGGTGCACCTGCCTTATCACGTGACGATGTGTCGCGTCTCTCTACAAGTACATTGTAATTCTTTTTTATTTAATCATGTAATTTTTGTTATTCGGAACTGACGTTCCATTTTAATCGTATTTTGTGCCTAAGAAATCTATAATAATAATATTAAATAAATTTTAATAGGTGAAATTCTAGGCAGTCCTTTATCATGCAGTTAATATTTAAATTATTAAACAAATATTAATCCCCTTTAATTACAGCAAAACAAGTTGTTATGTTTTTAAACCAGAAGTTATTCATACTGCATTTTTAAGCGTACAATCTGATGATTGCGTTACGAGATTTTCTTCAAGAAATGGCATACATCATTACCTGTGAAAACCCAGGTAAGCCAAACTTTATTTAATTATATCACTGTTATTTTAGCAAAGAATTATTAGTAAGAAATATTTGTTATAAATATATTTAAATAACTAATTTGAGGAAACTCCGAACTCATGCACATATTCAGAAAGTATTTTTCTATGAGATTATGAGACTGATATTTTGAATTGAAAATTTAGATTTATTCTTGACAAAAGTTCAAAAGTTTTTTTTCATTGCACATTGGAAGAGATTGCTACATTTAAATAATAAAATAAATAAGAAATGAAAATGTAAGCGAAAATATTTGTTTTTGTTTCTTCAAAACCGAAGTGACACTAAATCGAAAGTATTGAAAAGTGCTTATTTTCATGAAAACTATTTAATTTCATTTTCTTCTTCAAGTACTATTTATCCTAACTGTGTTGATTTAAAATATTAAATGAATATTTACGAATTGAACAAATATTAACAAAACTATTACAAAAATTTTGTTTAAGTATGTCAGCAACGAGAGATATACAAATTGAACCGCTGAACTCTACAAATTATAATGTGTGGAAGTTTCGTATTGAGATGTACTTGCAAAAAGAGGATCTTTTTACAGTCATTACTGACGATCCTCCCAACCCAATAACCGATCAGTGGCGTTCAAAAAATAGAAAGGCCAGAGCCATTATAAATCTACTTATTGATAACGAACAAATCGTGTATGTTATGAATCTAGATACAGCACGAGAGTGCTGGAATGCTCTGCGCCTAGTCCACGAAAGATCATCCCTTACGAGTAAGCTTTTCTTACTTAGGAAACTTTATTCCATAAAATTAATGGAAGGTGGTGATGTAAACCAACATATAGCTGATATATATAAAACACGCGACAGACTCACTGCTATAGGTGAAGTCATAGACGAATCGCACCTAGCTGCATTAATGCTATGCTCACTCCCTCCTTCGTATGACGTTCTCATAACAAGTCTCGAATCGAAAGACGAAGCGCAATTGACACCTGAGTATATACGAAACAAATTAGCTGATGAATATGCCAAAAGGCTTGAAAACAAAACTTATCAAAATTCAGCGTTAAAAGTCCAATACCATAACAAATCGGAGAAATTCTGCAAATACTGTAAGAAAAGTAATCATAATATAGAAGAATGTTATAAGTTAAAAAACAAAAATAATTCTGCTGTTAAAAGTCACAGTAAAAATTTCAACAAAAAACCCAACTTCAGATCCAACATATGCTCTCAGAACAATGAGAAGCCAGATAGCGCTCAAATTGCAGAGGGGAGCAATAAACCAAAAGCTGATAAATTGTATTCTTTTTATGTTGGAGATAAAACTGTAAATTGGGTGGTTGATTCAGGGTCGTCTTCACATATCTGCAATGATAAACTAAAATTTCGCGATCTTAAAAATAACGTTTCTAACGTCACTATCGCGAACGGCACGCAGCTAAAATCTTTGGGTTCCGGTACTGTGGATTTGTATACCGTAAATTCGGAAAACACACAGAACAAAATAACACTTAAAAATGTTCTTTATGTCCCTGAAATAGAAACTAATTTAATTTCTATAAAAAGAGCAACAGAGAATGGCTGTATCGCTGTATTTGATGATAAAACCTGTAAAATTGTAAATCAGGGAAATACATGCATTGAGGGATATGTGAAAAATAACTTATATGAATGTCAATTAAATTATTCTGAAAACAAACACACAGCGAACATTGTAATACAAACTTGTGATAACGAAAATTGCATAAACAAGTGGCATGTGAAACTTGGCCACAGAAATACTAACCACATTAAAGATTTAGTTAACAAGGACATGGCTGTGGGTATAAAATTAAATGATTGCAAACATAATACTGAATGTAAAACATGCATAATGTCAAAATTAACTGATTCACCTTACCCCAAAGCTGCACAATTTAGAGCCTCCGTACCACTCGAACTGGTCCACACAGACTTATGTGGCCCTATGAAAACCCCCACTGTAGGTGGAAAATATTACTTTCTTACATTTATAGACGACTACAGTCGTTATACTATTATATATTTGCTAAGAAATAAGTTTGAGGTATTTTCTAAGTTAAAGGAATATGTGGCTATGACCGCAAACAAATTTGGCCGAAAAGTGCAAGCAATTCGCTCCGATAACGGGGGTGAATACACTAGTATGGAAGTGAATGAATTTTTGAATAAAGAAGGAATTGAGCATCAGTTTACCGTTCCTTACTCTAGTGCTCAGAACGGCGTGGCAGAACGTAAAAATCGTACGCTGACCGAAATGGCTCGCTGTCTGCTTAAAGACAGTAATTTACCGAATTCCTTTTGGGGGGAAGCCGTAAATACTGCAAATTACATACAAAATAGGCTCCCGACCTCATCATGCAACTCAACTCCTTACGAAAAATGGACCGGCCGTAAACCCGATTTATCAAATATAAAAACATTCGGATGTCGCGCATATGCATATGTACATAAAATACATAGGGGAAAACTGGATAGCACCGCTCAAGAAGGAATTTTTGTGGGATATGATAATCGTAGCAAAGGCTACAGAATTTGCACAAATAATAAAAATGTAATAATTAGCAGAACAGTAAAATTTTTGGAGGATGAGAATAGAGAATCCCACAATAATGAAACATCACAAATTAAGAATGAAAATTCAAATGATGAAATTCCGGTGTCCAAATTACCAATATTAGATACTGATATAAATATAGATATAGCGGGCGATAACGATAGTCCGGATGACACGCAAACTCTGCCGCGACGATCACAACGATTAAATAAAGGTGTTCCGCCCGACAGATTTGCATTTGCAGTAAATGACAAAAGAATTGATGAGCCTAAGTGTTTTGATGATATATTAAAAATTCAAAACCCAGCTGAAAAAGAAAATTGGCTGAATGCCACACTCGACGAAATGAATTCACTCAGACAAAACAATACTTGGGAACTTGTTGACGCTCAACCAGGGACCAAAGTAGTAGGGTGTAAGTGGGCGTTCAAGGCCAAATACAATAGCCAAGGACAAGTCGAGAAATATAAAGCCAGGCTTGTTGCCAAGGGTTTTTCTCAAAAATACGGGGTGGACTATGACGAAACTTTTGCACCAGTTGCATCGCATACCACTCTAAGAAGTTTCTTGACCATGTCACTATATAAAAATTTGAATCTAAGGCATGTAGATATAAAAACTGCTTTCCTACATGGAAATTTGCAAGAAGATGTATACATGCATCAACCCGAGGGTTATGTTGTCCAGGGCGAAGAAAATAAAATATGTAAGTTAAAGAAAGCGATATATGGCTTGAAACAAGCCGCTAGAGCGTGGAATTTGAAAATTAATGAATCATTGTGTAAATTAGGATTTAAACAAAGTCAACATGACAAGTGTTTATATATACGTAACAAAGATAACACAGAAACTTACATTCTTGTGTATGTTGATGATCTACTTGTAGCTGGTAAAAATCACGATATTGACATACTAATTAATCAACTTAGGGAAGAATATCCATTAACCGACCTTGGGGAAGCCAAATATTACCTCGGCATAAATATAGAAAGACCTTGTAAAGGGGTAATTACGCTTGATCAAAATAATAAAATACGAGACATTGTAACCAAATTTGGGCTAGATAACGCACGGCCCTCTGACACACCAATGGAACCAGGGTATATAAAATTAACTGATAATGACAATCTCTTACCAAACAACACAATGTACAGACAGGCTATAGGCGCGTTACTTTACATTTCTACAGTATCGCGACCTGATATAAGTGTTGCCGTTGGCATCTTAAGCCGTAGAAACGAAAATCCTAGAGCGAAAGACTGGGAGGCAGTTAAAAGGGTTATTAGATATTTGAAAAATACCCAAGATATTAAATTAAAACTTTGTAACTCTGGTGAACCTGTTCTTAGAGCATATTCGGATTCGGATTGGGCCAATGATCCAAGTGATAGAAAGTCTATATCTGGAAATTTATTTAAGATAGGAAAAAATCCAATATTTTGGACTTCGAAGAAACAGTCCTGTGTGTCCATGTCTTCAGCAGAGGCTGAGTACGTCGCAGCTGCGAGTGCTGCACTTGAAATACAGTGGCTCAACAAACTACTGGATGATTTAAATTTGCCGCAAGAATGTCCTATAGTGTTGTACCAGGACAACCAATCTACCATCAAGATTGCTGAAAATGAAAAATTCCAGTCCAAAACAAAACACTTACAGCTGAGATATCATCTTCTGCGAAACTTAATACAAGAAGGCCTAATAAAGCTTCAATACAAACCTACCAAAGAAATGAGCGCCGATACCCTCACAAAAGCTCTACCAAAAACTGATTTTAATAGACATAGAAATGCATTAATGAACAATTGAAAAATTTCTGAGCTTAAGAGGGGGTGTTGTGATATTTAATCTCAGACATTCTTTTATTAACTTTCATTTTTCTTGTTCCGAACTTTCTTTTTTGTTTTTTACTTCCCGCCAAAAGATTGTTCGGTGCACCTGCCTTATCACGTGACGATGTGTCGCGTCTCTCTACAAGTACATTGTAATTCTTTTTTATTTAATCATGTAATTTTTGTTATTCGGAACTGACGTTCCATTTTAATCGTATTTTGTGCCTAAGAAATCTATAATAATAATATTAAATAAATTTTAATAGGTGAAATTCTAGGCAGTCCTTTATCATGCAGTTAATATTTAAATTATTAAACAAATATTAATCCCCTTTAATTACAGCAAAACAAGTTGTTATGTTTTTAAACCAGAAGTTATTCATACTGCATTTTTAAGCGTACAATCTGATGATTGCGTTACGAGATTTTCTTCAAGAAATGGCATACATCATTACCTGTGAAAACCCAGGTAAGCCAAACTTTATTTAATTATATCACTGTTATTTTAGCAAAGAATTATTAGTAAGAAATATTTGTTATAAATATATTTAAATAACTAATTTGAGGAAACTCCGAACTCATGCACATATTCAGAAAGTATTTTTCTATGAGTTGTAAATATGAGAAATTGGGGGGGGGGGGGGGGGGGACAATGAAAACTTATGTATGGTTTTAAAAAAAAATCATTAAGTTTTTTTTTTTTTTTTTTTTTTTTACTATTTCTTGTAGGAGGGAAAATTTGTCGTTGTGTAATTGTAACATAGTGTAACTATTATTTTTGTCTGTTAAAAAATGTTCCTGATTTTTATTTATATATATATATATATATATATATGTATGTATTTATTTTAATGTGCACGAAGGATGCTTGCATGAGTGGTAGTGAGTGCGGCACAAATGCTGTACAGATTTTCATAAGTGATATAGGTTGGGAAATTTTCTATTATGTTTTTCGAGAAATTTTTCAAAGCCAAAAAAGTCAAATTTTTTTTAGTACATTTTTTACATGACATATTTAAACTTTTCTTTCAGTACTCGTAGTACCAGTAACAGTAATGTCAGATATAGTGTGAAAAATAAAAGTTTTTGATTTAAATACATCATTTAGAAATTTATCAGATATATAATTTGAGTAACTTGCTCGAGAAGATGTTATTCATTATGATACATGAGATCTTTGGTTGCTAATCAGCATTTTGAATATCCTTCAATAACTTTGTGTGAATATAATTATTAAACATTTTGCAACTGAAAAGAAGAATATATTGTTAAAATCCCTTGTTAAAATAAGTGTTTGATAATCATTTACTTTTACTGTTGCAGCATCTCTCCAACTTAATCAGCAGTGTGGATGGTCGAGGTGTCTACAAAGGACATGTAATTATTTCACTTTGAGAAAGAGCAGAGCTAAAGAGCAGATTCCCAAAATTTGTTCTACCTTTTCTTATAAATGTTTCAGGAGTTTCCAAATATTTGCCGCCAAAAGAGAGTTCAGATTCTGGCTCATTAGCAATTACAGAAATAATATCAAATCATAAAGCTAACTTATTAATTTCTAAGCCTGTAAAACCAATTCCCTAAACTCGCAACAATAATGAATTAAAAATAATAAATTTATATCTAAAAGTAATGAAGTGGTATATTTTTTGGATTGTACAGTTTTTTTTTTTTTTTTTTTTTTTTTTAATAATATTTGAAAAATAGAATTACTGTGTCAAATGAATTATATTTATTAAGTATGGTTATTTATATGATTCTTGTCTTATGAATTGAAAAATTAACTTTATGTGTATGTAGTTCAAAGTATTAAAAAATGTAAACCTGTATTTAACAAATTTTCCATACAATGAACTTCTTTTCTGTATTTAAAGACTGTTAAATAGAAGTCTGCTTTTTGATCGTGATGTACAATTGTAATAAACGGAGCGGCGTACCGCAACCCAAATGTATGCTTTAGTTATTCTTATTTATGTTTATATAAGTTTTAGAGATTGATTTTTTTTTTTTTTTTGCTTGATAAAGGAGAATCAGTGAAAGTTATAAAACATATACAGGTAAATATTTTAATATAAACATTTGTTTATATGAAAACTGTTTTCAGGTTCAAGTGCAAGTTTCAGAAGTCGTGGTAAATGAAATTAAAAGCAGGTTTGTAAATCCTTGCTAAATTTTATAATTAAATAAATTTATGCTAATAAATTTCAAGATATTTTTTCATCCTTGATATTGAAAGTAATAGTATTTTTGTTTTTTAAAGTAGCTGCATTTTAAAGCACAAAGTTGGCAAAAATTCTCTTTTCTTTTTTATAAAATCAACTGACAGTATTTCCTGTTTATTTTTAAAATAAGATTTGAAAAACCTAAACATGGTAAACAAATGTTAATTCTGAGAAAGTTTTTAAAATATAATCATTTATGTTATATCAAATACTATTCTATTTGTACATATTTTGGATACAGTTAAATTTTAAGAAATGTTAACCAAATGTTTATTTATTTTTCTTTATTAGTTCAGTAGTGACGTTAAAATTCTATCCTCAGTTTTTTGGTATTATTTCTCTATATATATAGATATCTTTTTTTTTTTTTTTTTTCTTCTTATTTAATTCTTTGATTTTTCTGTTTTTCCATGCTCATGTTCTACATTTTCTTCAGTATTTCACAACTGATTTGCAAAAACAAAACAATTTTTTTTTAATTGCATTACTATATAAATAATTCCTTAAATAGATAAACTGAATAGCATTTATCCCCATTGCAAAATTTTCCTTTACAATACAAAGAGTCAAAAATTTTATAGCAATTTGCAGGATGTGAAATCTCAAAATTATTTTAGATGGCCAGTGCAGATTCTTTCATCTCGGAAAAGTATAACATGAGTATTAAAGAAAGTCAATTTTGTGCTTTACAGATTGCACAAAATTGACTTTGTGCAGTCACACGAAATTTTGTGCAACTGACATGAAATTTTCTTTACCTCCCAAGGAAATGTTTTTCAGATTTTTTTAAAATTATTACAAGTGAAGAAAATTGATTATGTTGTTTCAAATTATTACAGATATATGATTGAAACACTCGTGTTAAAAGTATTGATCAGTTCTTTTGGAAAAAAATATTGAAAATTACATTCCTTGGAGAAAGCAATATTTCTACATATACATTTTATAATGTTTGAATACTACTATTAATTAAAATATTTTTAATTTTATGCTTATTTAAAAATACTCCCCATTGTATTCATTTCTATGAAATTTTGACTTATGCTGTCATATGAACCAATTATTATGAAAAGACAAGATGATAGCACAATCTGTTGAGCAATATGCATCAAAAGTTGATAGACAAAAAATTATGTCAAGTTGCATCTAAATGTAAAATTTCAAGCATATGTTATTGATCTCAGGGTGCATCGAATTTTTGTCACACACATACAAAGCCATAGCCAAGGAGGGGAGTTAAAATACAACCCCCTTCTTGAAATTTTGCAGATTTGTCAAAAATTTTAGAGTTCTACATTAGCATTTTTAGCATTCAACATTATGTACTAGAACTTGAACATCAAAAATTTTTTTTCTGGCTACGCCCTTGTACTGACGTTAGGACAAAAAAGCCAGAAGTCTGTTACTCTTAAAATGTATAAAATCATCAAAAATTGGCAGTCTGAAAATTTTCAAACCAAATGTTTTCTTCTTATCAAATCAGATGTCAGTGACAATCTCACTTTTTTTTTTACTAGGCATTAGGGGTATGGAAAAAATTACTACTTTTTTCCTTTCTTTTAATAGGTGCCTCACAGTTCTAAAAATTTCAATTTTTCCATTTTCCCATTTGTATCCTAAATAAGCAAGAATAATACTACTCCAATAACAGAATCATCCTTATTTGCTTATGACTCTAATTGTAGAACTAACAGTACATATAAATTTCAATGTAACTATCATGTTTAATAAAATTTCTCATAAATTATTGAATAAAATGACGTTCAAAGTTTTAATGTGTTTTGAAAAATTTTAAATTGCTCCCTGCTAATTTTATTTTTTCTCCCTCAATTTTACATTATTATTGTTTAATAATTTATTCTTGACCTACTTGGATATTTTTTGTGGATCCATTGGTAAGTTAATTGATTAAATATATTTAATATTTAAAAGCTGGAACTGAATGCAAATTTTAAGCATTTAAACAATTTTTTATTTACCATCATGCTATAGGTATGGAGAGCGTAAAGAATCATGAAAATTTTTTACCTCCTTTTTTTTTTTTTTTAATTATTTTTACACTTTTCAGGTATGGGGATACCAAAAATAATAAAATTTATATGTTGTCATGTCAGTCTGAAGGGTGTCAGTTTGTTAGTTTGTCTAACTATCTTAAGAATAAAAGATCGCAGGTAGGTGAGGCCAGTTTTAAAATATTATCTATAACATTGGCTAGAACACTATTGATTTTCAACATTCTAATTTAAAAACTTCATAAGTTATTCAAAATTTACGATTTTCTTAACATGGGAGGTAGGGCAAAATTTTGTTTAAACATACATTAAAAGGGATATTTTTACAGTAAAGGTGCAAGACCAGCTTAAAAGTATGTTACAATGCTCGCATGAACATAATTAACCATGGAAACTGCATACATTACTCGAAATTAACCATTTTTACTTTCTTCTATATGTAATATAGAGAAAGTATTGGATTCGTAAAAATTTTCGACCTCGGGTTTTTGATGGATTTACACGTTTTGAGAGCTGTAGAATACGATTTGACTATTTTTAGAAAATGTCTGTCTGTCTGTCTGTCTGTCTGTCTGTCTGTGTGTGTGTGTGTGACAAAATTTTGTGGCAACTGTATCTCAGGAACTACTGCACAGAATTTCATACAAATTGGTATGTAGTTGCACCTTGACATATATTAGTGCCTATCAACTTTTGGTAAAAATTGTCTTACAGGTTGCGTTGCCATCCCGCTTTTTCTAAATTTTTAACATGGTGATATAGGACAAAATATTGTATAAATGTGCTTAAAGAGAATTATTTTTTAGTAATCATTATGAAATTTACAATAATTATTTATAATAGAGATAGTCAACTGTGAAAAATTTTTTGTACGTGTAGGAGCCACGCCACCCCCCCTGGGGGGGAAGTCCCCCCTCGAGGGGAGTAAATTTTCAAGATGGGTATCTTTCGAAAGGTCTCATCAATACCTTTAAAACGAATGGTTGAACTATAAATCTGTGATAATTTAAAACAAAGTTATCGATTTTTTTTACTTTTAACAAAAAAAAACTTAGAAAAAAAATCGTATTTTTTTTTTTTTTTTTTTTTTTTTTTTTTAATATTGTTACTGGTTGAATATGTATTACTTTTAACAAAAAAAAAAAAGAAAGAAAAAAAATCGTAATTTTTTTTTTTTTTTTTTTTTTTTTTTAAATATTGTTACTGATTGAATATGTATATAGGAAAATATAGAAGAAAGTCTTGTGGTGGCCACAACATACTAGTTTTAACATGGCAGAATCGCACAAAATTTCGCATAAACATCCATTGCAGTTTAAGTCATAAGATCAATAAAGTACGATAATTAAGTTCAGTCTACTTTTAAAATAATCTAAAAAAGGTTTTCTTAAATAATTCAAAACTGTTACTAATTTGTCTTCAAACTTGCTAATCCCGATCAAATTTTTCAAGTGGAATTACGAACTTCAAAATGCCAAATTTGAATTTCCTGTGGTTATTTAAGTTATGCTTATAACAGATATACATACAGATCAGCCACTTAAAATTGGACTTTCGTATTCAGTGAACCTCAAAATGTGATGTTATACAAAAAACCAGTGTTGAAAATAGAATTTGAAAATATATTTTCTTTACAGTATGACTGTTAAAATTTAATTTTTTTTCCTGAGCAGTGTTTGTTGATATAGTAAAATGTAACAAAGCACTTACACCTGCTACATTCAAGTTTTGCTTAATTTTGGTTAACCTTGTATGTTGTCTGTAAATTGTATGCATATCACATTGTGCACTTAAATTTAGTTGTATTTAAAGAACACCGAACACAAAATGAAATAAGACTGCCAGCAATTTCCAAGTATATATTCCCAATATATTCAAATACTTTGGATAGCCCTGTAAACAAATGATAAATGATTTCTTTTCTATATTCTACACAAAACGTGCTTTTATGCATTGAAAAAAAAAATATGTTCATTCCATTTTGTTTAGGGCAACCTATATATGTTACACTTTACTTAATGAACTTTTCCCCGTAGACGTAATGTATTTGAATTCTTTTGGATATCCCTGTACATAAACCATCTGCTTCATCTCAACGAAAAGTTTAATGTAGCATCACTACATTGTACAGATTTAGAATACCGAGTTTGGACTTCCTTCTACAATTTGTTGTTGAGAAAAAACAGAGACCAACTGATAAAAACATGTTTTCCAGATTCAGGAAACCTGAAAATGTGTAAATGAAACAAAAACTCAATTTCAAAAATTTGACTCAAAAACAATACTATTTCTAATATGGATTTAAAAAAAAAATAAAAAAGATGGTAGTGTAACATTTATTCATTAATAAAAATATTTTTTTTTCATTTATTATTATTATTTTTTTTTTTTTTAGAATGCAAAAATTTATTTTTATTAAATACTACCTAATACAAATTTAATATATTCTTTTAAAGCTCATTTATCTTCATAACAGTATTGAAAAATACATTAAAATTGGTTTACCGATATAAACTTATTCAAAACATGTAAAAAATAAATAAATAAATGAGATTTTATACATATTTAATTAATTTTTCACATGAAATATGTATAACGAAAATATTAGCACGCGTATATTTAAAAAACAAAATAAAAAGTGCATAACCTTCCAAACCTCATTTTCTTTTTCATTAAAAAAAAAATCGCCAAAAGAGCGATAATCAGCCAAATCTTTATACCCATAAAACTGATTACGAAATCGCATACGTAATCCGTGACGTATGAGTAGTACTTCGGTCCCTCGTCAGGGGCGATAGTGTCTATGCGAAATTTACATGTTAAATTTTTACCATTAGCTTCTATGTAAGTGACGGCTCTGAATGTTATCAGTACTCTGTGATCACAATATTGAAAAAAAAAAAAAAAAAAATAGTTCCAACTTCGAACACAAATATCTCCATTCTGAAGTAATGTTTGCCGATATAAATTGGTAGGAGTGTATATCTTTGTCCTCTTTAAATATATATAAAGTTTGGTTACGATCGGCATTCATGAGTGTCCCTTGTTAGATTATAATGTTTGTAAATGGGGCTAAATTAAATAATTTTAAGTCATTATCTATTCGATCTAAATTATTTATATTTTGACTTCTGTGTTATGTGTTAATCATATTATCTTGAATATGCCTATAAAAATAATTTTGTTTAAAAAGATTTATCAGTGTTTAAATATTGCAAATTAAAAATCAGCATTCCTTTTATTATTTTCTTTATTTTTCTGTGGGGGGGGGGGGGATACATTTCATCTTTTCCTTTGATTACTATTGTTTTTCTGTTCACTGGATTCTTCTATTTTTGTTAAGCACAGCATTGTAGGAAGAGCTGGTTCCTAAAAATAAATAAATAAAAATCTGATGTATGTCGATAATAGTATTTGTATTGAAATTAACAGTTATTAATGGTATTTTGTAAATGAAATTTCATTTGATAACCATCATTTTACATTTTTAATTTTTCTCTTTGACTTGTCATCTTTTTAAAAATTTAGTAATACTAGCATAACTTTTAATAATGTTAGAAGTTAAGGGTTTCTAAATTTTGAAATCTCAATATGGAAAAGAGTTAGTTATCTTTTTTAGAATAATCTACTGCTTTTACCATTACCACTAATCTTTGGTGACAAGAATAGAAGAAATCATCCTTCCCTCTCATATGAATACTATTGAAATAACATTTCAGAGCTGTGCGTTTGTCATTGAAAGACTGTACGTAAGCTGTTGTGTTGATTATTGTTCCTGAACAAATAACATTCGTGCTATGTGGTGTATGGAATACAGTTTTTGTCACTTTTAGAATACATGTTAAACTTATTGGATTGTTTCAAGAATATTCACCAGATAAAGTGCATTTATTCACTAGAATCATTGATCTAAGCAATAACTGGGTGAAAGATGTGTTAATGATTCAAGGCCCACCAATAAAAAATGAATTGTTGTATATGTTGTATATACTGATGTATATCATCATCATCAACAACTTCAGCCTTTATCAATTCACTGCTGGATGAAGGCCTCTCCTTTCCAATCTGCCCTGATTTCTACAATTCTTCTCCATTCTGCTCTTCCAAATTTCCCAATTTCGTCTCTCTAACAACATTGTGGTCACTTTTTGATCTCGGTCTTTTCTTATTTCTCTGTAACCATAATAGGACTTTGGTCATCTATGGATCATCTTTTCTTCTGGAAAGGTGCAGCTACATTTTGCTTTCTTAATTCTAAAAATTACATCAGTAACTTTGGTTTGCTCCCTAATCAGTGTGTTTCACTTTCTGTCTCTTTGGGTGAATCCTAACATGCATCTATCCATGCTTCTCTGGATTATTTGAAGCTTTTGTATAGCTTTACATGTTAATGCCCAAGTTTCTGAAGCATGAGTTAATACAGGCATAATACACAGATAACAAACTTTTCTTTTGAAACAAATTGGGAGATCACTTTTGAATATAGCGCAATTTCAAATTATCTGCATGCTAGTTTAACTTAGTTGTTAATTTCTTCCATGATGGACCTGTTTATCATAATGACATTTTCCAGATAAGTATAACTACATACCTTTTCTAATTCATTCATACCAACAGTGATCTTCAGTGGAGAAACAAATTAATAAGACATCATTTTTGTCTTGAGGTTAATTTTCAATGCAACAAACTTGCTTTCTTTGTTTAATTCCTGAAGGATTCTTTGCAAATCCTCAAATGATGAAGCAAGCAGTACAATGCAAATCTCAAATCATTTAAAAATTCTCCATCGATTTTTATGTTATTCTCTTCCCAATTTAGTTTCTTAACATATTATATACTTATTCAGTGTATTTCATATATAATTAATATGTATTACACAGAAGAAACATAGCTGTCAAAACGTGGATAATTGCATAAATTTAAGTGAGTTTCATTACAGGTGAAAGTTTTCTTGTAAAACATATCAAAGAGCTATTTTTAATTTCTTCATAATGCTGTGAACTTAGAAGCTCTTACAAGTCGATTGCTGACAATTATAGAAATTATATTATTCACTACAAAATTTCTATTTCACAAACATGATGTTTAAAAATATATATAATTCAGTATCCAATATCTGAAATTGTTTTTTCTAAATAATTCAAAATTACAACTTTGTGATGTATAACATATTGTATATGACTCCCCCTTTTAAAAAATGCATAACATTAATACATATTTCTGACAATTAAACTTTTTAGAATTTGCAATACATGTTTGTTTTCAAACATGTATTGTGTATGTACATTTATATTTTTAAAAGATAAATGTATAAATTTTGTAAAGGAAAGGAATATGACATTACAATATTCAGCTACGCATTCTGCAAGAAATTAAATAACTCCCTGTTGTAAATGGGTAAGGGATAAGTAAAATGCACAATCATTGAATCACGAGAAATAAAATTATTTCAAAAGTAATAGTCATTTGATAATTTTAATTTAGTTATTCTTTTTTCTTTTTTAAATTAATCAGTTTTCAAACAATTTATTTTCAGTTGCAGTTTCTGTTGTAACTTCTGGTTTAAAACAAAAATCAATTATTAATTCTCATCTGCTCTAATTTAACAAATAATTTTTTTTTAATATCTTAAATATGTAGCATATATTGCATCACTTAATTGACATTTATTGACCAAAATTTTATGGTGAGTTACAGGGATTTTGATTTAGAGTAAATTTACCTGCATAATGCAAGCAATTTAACAATATATATTTTTTATTTTGTTTTAGGAGTTGCCAAATTCTACTTAACTTTTAAACTTATAAAAAACATATTTTACCTTTTGAACGTTTATAGACAAGAATTTTCGGTTTGTAGCTTTCAGAGAAAATCTTTTATAAAATTTTGTCAGTGGAGAAAGCAGTATTTGGTCAACATCTTTTGCAGGACCTATGGGGAAAAATGGACAAGATTATTGATTTTTTTTCCTATATTCATTAGAAGAAACATTAAATTTAATTACTAAAAAATATTATTATTATTATTATTATTATTATTATTATTATTATTTGGTAAATCAACATATTTCAGATGCCCTGAACATGATTAGTCTATTTTTAGAATGTCTGAGATAAATTTTTGGACTGAATAATTATTGCCCAAAATTTTTGGTTCTTTAAGTAAATTAATACTGGTTTGATTTTAGCATATATTACCTGTAAAGTAATGTGACCAAAATTTTCTAAAAGTAAAGTGGAGGCATATAATATGATGTCCTATTTTAAAAGTAAGAAATGGGAACAAAGCGTAAATACAGTTAGAAAATGCTTGTAATTTATGCTGAACTGTATAATTTTTGTTTCCTGTTGCTTTTTAACTATTTAATTTACAAACAATAATACTTTTTATTTTTACAATTTTATAGTTAGTGCATATCGAAATGTAGTTGTACAGTAAAAAATGTTTCATGTGCCCTCATGTGAACGTTATAAATACAGTTTATTTAATATCTCAGTAGCATAAAAATTACATAGAATAACATGGTAATGTTATTTAAAAATATAGTTTTCAGAGTTCTATAAACAAAAATTACATTAAAATTATTATTTTTATGAAAGAAAAATTGGTACTTAAGTGTTAGATTCACTGAATTTTTTTCATCATTACATTTAAATTTTTTCGATATTGCAAAAAATTTAATTTAAAATAATTTAAGTTAAATTAATTTTATTTTTCATGTGTACAAAAGAGAAGTTAAATAGATAATTCAGAGTAATATAAAAATATTTTAAATGAAAGGCACATGCCATTTCTTCAATAATTTAAGATAATTTTACAAATTGCTATTACAGTTTTGAAAAATTTTGAAAAAATGGAGACAGCTGGAAACACAATTCACCAAAATGTGCTTCCTAATTGGGATTTATGCTTTTGGGTACAAACTGCTAAAAGTGGGAATTGTTACCAAAAAATTGGGATGTTTGGTTACCGCAAAGGGGCACTGATATACTGAATATTTCACCATGTGATTGATACCTATATTTCAGCCTCATATGCATGGAACAGCACCAAGTTAAATATAAGGTCATGAAATGTAATGTAAGTCATTTAAAAGTATTTTAACTTTTCACCATCACTTTAGTTTATATATGTAAACATTATTAACTTATTTTTTAAAATATTATCTCAAGGATGAGGATTTTCACAACTAGCTACAGTAATCTCATCTATATTAACAGTGATATAAAGGCAGTCCTCTGGCAATCATTTCGTACCATTTAATGCTTTAAATGAGATTTTTTTAATTAAAAAAACTAAACTGAAATGTTTATCAAATTTTATAATTATAGTAGTGTGCAAATTATTAGACTCAATGCTGAAATTACATATCTTCTTATCTTATGCCTTTAGCTTTCATCAGTTCAGTTTTCAAACTTGTAGGTGTAGAAAGAACATTTTGTTATGTTACACCTCTACCTCATATAAATTAGCAAAAGTGTTTCCCCAATAGCGAAAAAAAAAAAAAAAAAAAAAGACCAGTAAAAAGTTAAACAAAAACCAAAATGTCAAAATGTTAAGTATCTTGTAAAAAATAATACTTGAAATTTATTATCGCTGTTGCATGTAACTATATTTCTTATAATTATCTATATTTATTAGTATGTGAATAGGAGGTATATTCATGAAAATAAGTTTATATAACAGCAATATCTTTATTCTTTTTAATAAAACGTCTAGAATTTTGAAACCAGTGCAAAGCCATTTTCAAGAAACACACACAGTAGACACAACATACTGCAGTCAGAAAATAAAAATATTAAATATCTACTGAAATGGAACATCTTTGCTAAATGCTGTTCAACTGCTCATGAACAAGCATTAATAAAATCTTTTTTACATCATTTAATAGCTAATTTCAAGCATTATTTTTTATAGGGTGATCTGAAGCATTTTGGTTTTTGTTTAATTTGTTATTGGTCCCTTTTTAGCTATCGGAAGAAAACTTTTGCCAAATTATATGAGGTGTAACATGTTCTTTATGCTCCACAAGTTTAGAAATTCAAATAGTGAAAAGTAAAGGCGTAAGGTAAGTAAATATGCAATTTCTGCTTTAAGTCAGGTCTAAAAAAACTTTATTAACATGCAGCACATAATAAGACAGCACCACAGAACTGGTGTTTTAAAGTATTGCGTATAAAACTTTGAATAAGCACCATAAGATACAATAATCTCGCAACAATTGTTTCGGGTCGAAAGAGTACAATTACCCTTCGTCAGGCGAACAAAGTAGACATGAGTGATGCAGTCAAGCTGCAACGCACAAAACGATTCTTGGTGAAGAGCAAAAATATATAAAGTCGAATGTAAAGATGAATACTGGTGTGAGCAAAATTATGAAATGAAACAAATAAATAAATAAGATTAAAAAATATAACAAAATCTAAAAACCTAAAAAAGATCAAAATTAAAAGAAAATCCAAGTTATGTGCGTAATTTCCAAGCATCAGAAAAGAACGGAGTGGAAGAAGTATCATTAACAAGATTTTTCGAATTTTTAAATATGTAAAAAGTTTCATGGATATCCAAATGGGAAGAGACAGGAGATGAAATTATGTTAGTTTCAGAAAAATCAAAACGATGACTATGAGCCCAGCAGTGGGAAGCAATAGAAGATTTGGAAATCTCTTCATTACGAAGATTCCGACGGTGTTCATTTATTCTATATTTGAAACGCCTCCTAGTTTGACCAATATAACCTAAATTGCACGACGAACACGGAATTAAATAAATGCCAGAACAGTTTTCAGTAATAATGGGATCTTTAAGAGAAGGTAATTTAATTTTCTTGACGGGTTTGTAAAGGACTTTAAAGCCAAACGGTAAAAGAATTTTTGAGATTTTAAAAGAAAGTGATGAACAAAAAGATAAAACAACTGGGATGAGACTGTGATTGTTCAATATAAGAACAGAACCGTTTAAGGTTCTTGAATTTATATAAAGATTTATCGATAATAGAGGGGTTTTAGCCACGAGAAAGAGCAAGAAATTTTATATAATTAATTTCTTTTGAAAGACTACATGGATCAGAACAAACATCTGAGGCATGAAAAACATAAGTATAAAAAGCAGGCATTTTCTGTTGAGGGGCGTGATTAGAGAGAGCATGCGGCGGAAGAGAGACAGAGAATGGTTTTCTAAAGACAGTAGTTGAGAGACAACTCTTGTCTTTAGACACAAAAACGTCAAGGAAGGGCAAAGAGAACCCTTTTCAATCTCAAAAGTGAATTGAATGCATGAGTCTTTTTACTAATGTTCCTCTTCAAGGTGCTCTGGTTTGTTTAGAGAGGAGACTATGTGAATTACATTATTCTTCTATTGAAATTGAGGAGCTTGTGAATTTAGTCCATTTGTGTATTAGGCAAACTACCTTCATCTTTAATGGTACTTATTATTCCCAAAATGAGGGTATGGCAATTGGCAGTCCTCTCTCTCCTTTGCTTTGCGATATTTATATGCACTATTTTGAAGAAAGACTCTTCGGTGTATATAAATTTCTTCACAGGTTTAGGTATGTTGATGACACTGTCGTTCTTGTTTCCCCTGATGTCCATTTGTCAAGTTTACTTTCTTTGGTCAGTTCGATTGACCCATGCATTCAATTCACTTTCGAGATTGAAAAGGATTGCTCTTTGCCTTTCCTTGACGTTTTTGTGTCTAAAGACAAGGATTGTCTCTCAACTACTGTCTTTAGAAAACCATTCCCTGTCCCTCTTCCGCCGCATGTTCTCTCTAACCGCGCCCCTCAACAGAAAACGTCTGCTTTTTATACTTATGTTTTTCGTGCCTTACACATTTGTTCTGATCCGTCTAGTCTTTCGAAATAAATTAATTATTTAAAATCTCTTGCTCTTTCTCGTGGCTATAACCCCTCTTTTATCAATCAATCTCTATATAAATTCAAGAATCCTAAACGTTCTGCTCCCAATTTGAACGATCACAGTCTCATCCCAGTTGTTTTACCTTTTTATTTATCACCTTCTTTTAAAATCTCTAAAATTCTTTCACAGCTTGGCTTTAAAGTCATTTACAAACCCGTCAAGAAAATTAAATTATCTTCTCTTAAAGATCCCATTCCTACTGAAAACTATTCTGGCATTTATTTAACTCCGTGTTCGTCGTACAATTTAGGTTATATTGGTAAAACTAGGAGGCGTTTCAAATATAGAATAAATGAGCACCATCTGAATGTTCGTAATGAAGAGATTTCCAAATCTTCTATTGCTTCCCACTACTGGGCTCAGGGTTATCGTTTTGATTTTTCTAAAACTAACATAATTTCATCTCTTGTCTCTTCTTCCCATTTGGATATCCACGAAACTTTTTACATATTTAAAAATTCGAAAAATCTTGCTAATGATATTTCTTCCACTCTGTTCTTTCCTGATGCTTGGAAATTATTCATATAACTTGAATTTTCGTTTAATTTTGATATTTTTGATATTTTTGGATCTTATTATTTATTTATTTATTTATTTTCTTGTTTCATTTCATACTTTTGCTCACACCAGTATTATTTACATTCGACTTTATGTATTTTTGCTCTTCTCTAAAAACGGTTTTGTGCGTTGTTGCTTTGACTGTAGCACTCATGCCTACTTTGTTCGCCTGGCGAAGGGTTGTGTGTTCTTTCGACCCGAAACAATTGTTGGGAGATTATTGGTTTTTATTCAAAGTTTTGTACGAATGCAGTACATGTTTAATTTTAATTTAATTTTCTTTATTTATTTTTTTCAGCTGCATGAAATTTTTTGGTAAACTGTTTTCGAGAATGTTGAATCCAAAACTGACCGCCAATTCTGCCCATCTCGCACGTTTTTTATCTTGCAAAATTTTATTTCAAATAGAGATTTTCAATAAAAGAATCACTAATTTTGTTACAGTGAACTAAACATATTCTTTGAAATAATTTAAAACACAATTCCTTAATGATATATAGATAGGCCCTTTAGAATTAGAAAGACACCCACAGAGGGTACTCCATCCCAGGCCTAGGAACTTAGTGCAGTCATTTGACCTAACCAACACACTTTCATGATATATTTAACTTATGTGTTAACTCAATTGTCTGTAAAACTTTTCTTCTTTTTGAAGCCTCTCCGAACACGCGTTCGTTTTCACCCCTTTCACATCCACTCGCGTCCCTACCTCAATCCCTCCTACATTCTATTTTGTTTTATTTTTTTAGATTAATTCTTATAAAAATTGTTTTATAGAAATAAATGATTATTGAATATGGTTTCTGTAATCAACAACAAGGTACAAGATTTCATGTTTTTACGCAAAAATTAAACTAAAAATTTGATTTTTGCAAAAAAAAAAAAAAAAAAAAAAAAAAAAAGGGACTTGATGCAGTTTTTTTTAAATAGTGTTTTTGGTTTTAGTGAGTAAAAATCCATAAGAAACAGTAAAAATATCCTATACAATTTATTTGGTTGCAGAACTGTGTAATTTGCACACCACTGTATATATCCTTACTTTTATCCAGAAAAATCCTCCCAAAAATTATACAATATAGCATGATTAACATTAATGATTAGTTTACAGCATCACACAAAAATATTCAGATATATTTTAGTATATCAGTGGAAATTGCTAGATGTGCGTTTTCAGTTGTGTTTTGCACCTTTAATATTAGAAACAAAATTAAAAAATTGAAGGCTAAACAGTGTAAGGGAAGAGCAATTCGAAAATGTTTTAATTTTTGCGTGGTACGTGATTTTACTCTCTTGTTAAATATTAAGTAACTGTAATTATAACTTTCAATATTAATAATAATAATAATCAAAACAGTTTTAAACAGTAATTTATTACCTGAAAGAAGACTGATGCTGTTTCCAACAATAATGACAGTAATAAATCCAATGAAGCTCAACCATGTGTATGACAATTTGTATGGATAAAAAATATGATCGCTATAACAAAGTATGAAGGTAATAATTAGAAAAAAGACTAAAAGTAATGAAGGTAATAATTAGAAAAATACTGAATGCAATGAAAAATAATATTAGGTTTCATTGTCAACTCCCATAAAAATCATATTTGTGTAATCATTTTACAGATTTTGAAATTGCAGGAAAGCGTTTTGATCATTTTTTAACGATACATGTGTGCATCGTGCATGACAAAAATTTTATGACAGTTTTAGATCAATAACTAATGCACAGAATTTCCTGAAAATTTAGATGAGTAACAACTTTGATGAATACCATTCAACAAATGGCATTGTCGTCCCATTGTTTCATTATTTTTAATATGGCCAGTATAGGCTTAAATTTAATGCAAATATGCACAATGCAAATTATTTTTAGCTAAGCGTTGTTAAATTAACAAAATTATTTATAATAGTCAACCATCACAATAAAATATGTGTAAATTTCAATATGAATATTTTTCAAAAGATCGTGTCAAAATGTTTAAAACGAATGGTTGAACTATATATCGCTGACAATTTCGAATGAAGTTATTAGGTAATATTTCTCTTAAAAAAAAAAAAAAGCTATTTTTTTATGTTCTTTTTCATTCAAACTGCAGTAGTGAGTGTGTTTTGGTTAAATGGCGTGATTTTGATAAAAAAATACGAAGTGATTCTGATCAGATGTTAAAAGTAGTGATGAACGCATCGAAACATGCAAATGTTCCCCATACAATGCATTGTTTGGACGCAAGCATTGAGTCGGTATGTGGGTGGTATCAGACTGCCCAAATAATTCGCCCGATAACAGCACTCAAAGTTATTTCCAATTGCGGTTTACAACAGAGATAACTACTTACACGATTCAAGAGAAGACGGACATGCTTTTCATATGTGGTGCTGCGGAGGAGAGTGTTCAGAAGGCCATACGATTATACCAGGAGTATTTTCCGATAAGACGCATGCCATGCTGAAGGACCTTTGAACAACTGCATCGGTGTTTGTGGGAATATGAGTTCTTTTTCGACTGCATGTAGAATACAGGGCGTGCAAAGTAGAGGTCTGCACGGGCCGGAATTTTGAGGCCCGGGCCCGGCCCGGCCCGTACGAAAGCTTTGCTTACCCGGCCCGGCTCGGACAAAAAGCGATAAAATCAGGCCCGACCCGATTAAAAAATATGTAAAAAAAAAAAAAAAAAAATGCATGCCTTTTCTATTAAAAAGATTTTTAGTATGTGTTTTGCAGAGGTTTTATATAGTGAAGCAGAAGAATCTTCTTTAACAAAACTGCTGACCTTTTACAAGATAATTATATATAAACAAAAATTCATTATTACAGACGTACAGAAGGTACAAAGACAGACAGAAAGTCAAATCGAAAATATTAGCACTCATCACACAATATAGGATGGTATTTAAAATGGTTATTTACTACTAAAAATGCACGTTCAACCATTTCCTCTTATATACCGTAATGCATCCGAATTTTTCATGTGATCCGGTAAACAAAATTTTAATGGCAATCCAATCATATTCAATAGAAAAGAGCTTTTGCACATGCTAAAAATGATGCTACTTTCTGCACTGGAGAAAAAAAAAGGAGTCAGAGAAAAAGTTACAGCGGAAGGATTTTTATAGCCTTCATACCTCCTAAACTCTACAGACCATAGGACACAAAGCCTTATACATAGTAACATATCTAATTTCTTTTATTTGAACATGTGTGCAAACTAGTAGTCACATGCATACTATTTTGAATAGGAAACCATTTCATATTACTTGAAATAAAATATATTAATTTCGAGATATGCTAAAAATATTTGCGAAAAATCAGATCGCGAAGCGACAGACTGATAAGCAATTAAATTAAAGTTACAGACATTTTTTAACAAAGAAAAAAATTCATGTGACATACCAGCCTGTAAAGTTATGTAAATAAATGACTGAAGAAATATTTTATCATTTTCCTTTTTCGTTGATTAACGAGAACACCAGAAAAAGGTTCGGCCCGACACGGCCCGGACAAAATTTCATCCAGGCCCGGCTCGACCCGAGTATACACAAAAAAATTGAGCCCGAGCCTGCAAAAAAATTTTAAGCCCGAGCCTGTGCAGACCTCTAGTGCAAAGTGAAATTAAGGAAAAGTTGCAAAGGAGGTACTGAAGAGGTTTGCGTGTCATCGGGAAAGTGGTTCACGTGTGTTTTTCCGTGATGAACTTGTGTCAGAAATGACGGTGTGGAGAAACTGGACTACTGGAGGAATGCTTATGTCCATACAATGTATAATATATGTGGACTGTGATAACAGCGGATCAACAACAACGTGTCTAATTCACACGCTACTTACTGCAATAGATGGTAACACATCGCGATTTCGGCACACATGAATCATTTATAAACGGGTGCATTTTTACCTTTGAAGGCATAATTAACATGCACAACAATTATGTATGCACATCTAGAAATCCACACAATATGTATTCCTATCAATAGCATTTCAGCGTGTGTGGGCTGGAATTATTCATGATCATTCATGCCTCATATTTTCTTCCAGGTTGATTTGATGCTTTAGATTCTATGTATCCAACCGATGAATTAATCATAAAGGTGAGGTCCATATATTGGCCGCTACGATCTTACGATTTTTTTCCCTTGTTAATTTTTTAAATTACCTATTAATTAACTTTTCATAAAAAGAAATTTGCTGGTTTTTATTAAAACATTTTACCTGGTTCAGTTTTTAAATTCTCTATGTAGTCTATTAATTCATAAATTGCGGTTATTTTAATCAAATATGGGAAGAAATATTATTATTATTATTATTATTATTTTGGGGGGGAGGGGGTTGGGGGGGGGATAAAAAAGTGTTTTTCCCATTTGAAATATTTTTGCATTAAATCAATACAAATAAATTAAGAAAATGTGCCAAAAGGGTGATACCTCGCTATACGCTGTTTAATTTGCACGAATCGAACAAATTATTATATAAAATCCGTACGCATGCTCCCTTAACATTAACTGTTACTTCCGTAGAGAGCGTTCGCGCTACGGCGAGACACTAGTGTTGATGCATTGGCTTAGCGAGACGACTACATACGCCTGGGACAGTAAAGGGGTTATTATTTAAATGCTGTTTTAATTTTACAATTAGTGCAGTACAAAATAAAAGCAATATAGTTTTAGTGTAAAAGGAAATTTATCTCACTGTTTTCCGAAGAATAAAGTGTTAGTCTTTTTTCTTCCCCCCCCCCCCCCCCCATTTACTCTTTGTAGAACGGCGTTATTACAAATTTCTATTGCATGAACTTTTAATGTATTGTAAATTTCTATGGAAAATTATCTTAAAGTTTTGGATGATACTTTGAATCAAAGTTTGAATTGAAGCTGTCATACTTCGGGTTGATATTTTATAAAAATGTTTCCATTTAGCATTTCCAATCTTCCAATTTAAAAATTTCTTTGTATGAATAGTTGGGTGCCGTTATCATAGATGCCAACATTTCTGTTTATTCAGTAGCATTCTCAGAAAGTTCTCTGCTTCGTGATAGAAAGAAAATACGTTATATTCGAAAACAATTTGTAAACTCGAAACTGTCTGTTGACTTTTGACTCGTCTGTATTTCATATTTATATTTTTATGAAACATCATAGATTCATTTAGATAATTCTTAAAATTTTATCTTTTGCATATTATGAAATGAATTTTATTTACTCTTAACTTTATAATATTTTTAATAAATTACTGCACTAATCCTGAGATAAATACGGTATTTTATCAATATTAACTGTATTATTTTATTTTCCATTTGCATCAGAATGTATTGTTCAAATTTGAATGTTTTACGTGTACAGCCGTTATTTATTTATTTTTTTAATTGAATTTTATATACTCATTATCATTTATATATATGCATTATTTTTACTTTTTTGCATATTTTAACAATGAATCTTGAAATTTATCAGTTTTAATGATATTTCTTATGACATTGAAATTTTAGATTAGCATATTAAAATTTTAAACTTACTTTCTTGTACTAACTTCTGGTAAAACGATGTGAAAATCGGTTAAATTAATGTTCGTCACATTATAGAAAAGTTCCGGGCAACCATCGTAAGACATAGAAGCTTCTGGTTGGAAAGGTTTGGTGACAAAAGCTCCTATTCCAAACCATACGGATATTACGAAGCCACATAGTAATCCTATAGATGCACCCTGAAAGATACATTTTATTTAATCATGTTTTATTCGAGAGTTTAGTACATATACTTAAAGTCACTATCTATAAATTTTTTATTTTTGAATTACGGCTCTTACAACTAACTGTCATAGATATAGTAATTTATATAGCTCTATCATCCCCATGTTAACGAGCAAAGATATTTGATGCCGAAAAAGTTTTTTTGGCATCAGCCATTAGAGAGTTAA
Organism: Salticus scenicus; assembly: GCA_963930645.1. NCBI lineage: Eukaryota > Metazoa > Arthropoda > Arachnida > Araneae > Salticidae > Salticus > Salticus scenicus. The sequence goes on from OZ005653.1 coordinate 176,840,444, forward strand.
AACTCGAAAACAGTAATAGAATAGAATGGTAAAGAATTTTGAAAATGCCGAAAGATTGCGCGGCTTTTAAGTGTTCTAATAAATATACGAAAAAAAAAAAGGGGTAGGTTCCATAAATAAGTTATATTCAAGTAATTTATGAAAAATATAATTTTTATAATCAGTTGCTTTGTTTGCTCAGCACCTTCGGCACCACTTTCGGTTCTGCCCCCCTCCCAAGGACTGCACGTCCCGGGCAGTGCAACCCTTGGTCAAGAGGCGAAACTAAACAAATTTACAGAATCTAAAACACAAAAACTAAGTTGCATATGACGATAAAATAGAAATACAAATCAAGTGAGAAATATTTACAAAATTCACAAATATGTTCAAATATTTATATACAAATATTTACAAAATTCACAAATATGTACAAATATTTATATACAAATATTTACATTACGCATGCGCAAATCTTACCAGTATTTACATTTTTAATTTTTAATATTACCGTTACTTGTGGTACTTGGCTAGCCTATTATAGTGCACCACCTTCGGTTTTGATGAAGGTGTTTTAGTGATCCGCACCACTACATCATTCAGCCTTTTTAAGACTGTGTATGGTCCGTCCCAGTTGCACTGTAACTTGGGAGAGAGTCCTTTGCGTCGAACAGGATTCCACAACCAGACCTTCTCACCTTCCTGAAACTCATGTTGCGTAGCCTTTAGATCGTACCTTGTCTTCATTTTCTCCGATGCAATGTGAATTCGCTCCCGAGCAAAGTTGTGAACGTCCTCAAATCGTGCCTGGAGATCTTGGATGTACTCCTCGGGTGATGAAGGCGCATCGGGTGGACAACCAAACAGGGGATCACAAGGGAGACGAAGTTCACGTCCAAACAGCATCTGGGCTGGAGTATAGCCGGTGGTTTCATGGACAGCACTTCGATAAGCCAGCAAGAACAATGGCAACTTCAAGTCCCAATCTTGCTGGTTCCTTGATACTAGAAGGGAGAGGTTATTCAGGATGGTACGATTGAGCCTCTCGACCATGCCGTCCGACTGGGGATGTAAGGGATGTAAGGGTGTTGTCCGGGTTTTGTCTATGCCGAGTAGTTCACACAGTCCTTTGAAAACATCAGAGGTAAAGTTCCTACCTTGGTCGGTATGAAGTTGTAGGGGCGTGCCATACCTTGACACCCATTGCTGCACTAGGACTTCTGCGACTGTGCATGCCTCTTGATTGGGAATGGGATATGCCTCAGGCCACTTGGTGAAATAGTCCATCACGACGAGAATGTATTTATTTCCACTGGAGGTCCGTGGCAAAGGACCCAAGATGTCGATTGCAATCCGTTCAAATGGTGCTCCCACGTTATACCGTTGCAGTCTTCCTCGACTTCGTTTTTGCGGGCCATTACGTGCCGCACAAGCATCACAGGATTTACACCATTTCTCCACATCCTCCTTTGCCTTGCACCAGTAGAAGCGTTCCCGAACTTTCTGTAGAGTCTTCATTACCCCAAAATGGCCTCCGGTAGAGCTACTATGCAGTTGTTCTAAAACAGCTGGAATTTTTTATCTTGGTAATAAAATCTGCCATCTGAAGCTTTTCCCATCATCAGATTCCCACTTTCTGTATAATACGTCGTTTCTGATATGAAGAGAGTCCCAAAGTGCCCAATAACTTTTCGTAATGGGACTAAATCTGGAAATGTCCTGCCAGATAGGTCTGTTGCTGGTCGTCTCCTTCAGCTGTAATATTGGCTTTATGTCAGGATCTTCCAACTGGGATTTTCTAAGTTCTTCGTCACTCCATGGATCGGGATCTTGATCTGATGGTGTTGAGACAGTAACTTGGCAGGCAACCGGATTTATCGGCAGGTATTTCTGTTCGGCTCTAGAGCAATACTTGCAGCTTTCCGAGCAGGGCTTCATTGACAAGGCATCTGCATTACCATGTAGAGTCCCTTTACGATGACGTATCTCGAAGTCATATTCCTGCAGGCGTTGTATCCACCTGGCAATCTGTCCTTCCGGGTTCTTGAACTGGAGCAACCACGTTAAAGATGCATGGTCAGTCCGGAGCAGGAATCTTCTGCCATAGAGGTAATGATGGAAATGTTCTATGGCTTTTACGATGGCGAGTATCTCTTTCCTGGTGGTACAGTAATTTCGCTCCGGTTTAGATAGGCATTTACTCCAATAGGCAATGACATGTTCTTGACCATCAATTTCCTGCGACAGAACAGCACCGACACTCTCATGGCTGGCATCTGTATCAAGTATGAACTGTCTGTCGGGCTGTGGATATGTCAAGATAGACGATGATATTAAGGCCTCTTTAAGTCGCTTGAACGCTTTTTCACATTCATCTGTCCGCAGAAACTTCTGTTTGGCTTCCGTCAGCTTGTGCAGTGGTCTGGCAATATTTGAGAAACCCTTGACAAACTTCCTGTAGTAAGTGCATAACCCCAGGAAACTTCGTAGTTGGTGTACATTTTCAGGGCGACTCCAGTTCTCGACTGCAGAGATCTTCTCAGGATCAGTTCTCACACCTTCGGCAGAGATGATATGGCCGAGGTAGCTCACTTCACGACGGAACAAGTTACACTTGCCTGGATTCAATTTGAGGTTAGCCATTCTGAGTTTCTCCAGCACCTTTCGGATGTTTCGTAGATGGTCTTCAAAGGTGCGCCCCACAATGATAATATCATCCAAATACACCAGACAGGCTTCAAAGGAAAGTCCTTTTAGCACTGTCTCCATCAGGCGTTCGAAGGTGGCAGGAGCATTACATAATCCGAACGGCATAGCTTTAAATTGCCACAGTCCTTGTCCCGTGGTGAATGCAGTCTTCTCACGATCATCAGGATGTACTTCTACTTGCAAGTAACCGCTCTTCAGATCCAAAGTCGAGAACCATTTATTGCCAGCAAGTGTGTCTAATGTGTCGTCAATTCTGGGAAGAGGGTAACTGTCCTTCTTCGTGATGTCATTCAAACGACGATAATCCACACGAATCTTGTTGAACCATCCTTTTTTCGCACCAGTACTATGGGAGAGACCCAAGGACTCGTTGATGGCTCTGTACTGTAGATTTTCATCACCGCAATATCCCAAATCCATGATTGTACGGGCCGTGTAGAAGTTCATAAAAAGGCTGTTGAATGAAAAACTCCTTTGCAGAAAAGAAGGCAGACAGAATTAAATTAACTGATATTTTTATTGTTGGTTACTTAAAAAAAACAGTTATTTTCCAAAAATTCTACATTTTCACAATTACGGAGAACAGGAATAATCTCATACGGAAATTGAGACGGGGAGGAGAGGAGGAGCGTAACAGCCAAAATGTCTTACTCTAACGACGTCAAAATCGTAAAGCTTAACTAAATCTCGCAGCTTCCTAGAAGTTAAATTGCAACCCTAAAGATTGGCATCGTTGAAATCCAGCCAAAAGAATGCCAAACTGTTTCTTTGTCCTTCTAACATATTCATACTAAATTTTTTGAATATAAAAAGTCGTTACAAACATTAAATCGATTTGACATTGAGAAGCCACTCCAAATGTCCTTGACTTCAACGTACTTACCAGGTTGTCCCTAAAGTTCTGCACCATACAAGCGTCGAAATAAAAAGCAATGGTATCAGAAACACAAAGTATTTTATTCAGCAAAATACAGGCCATTGTGATTCAGGACAGCTAGCCATCGTTGTGCCAAAAGTTCAATTTGGTGATGATACCAGGAGGCAGGTTTCGAATCGAAAAACTGTTGACAAGCGTGTTTCACCTCGTCATAGTCATTGAATTGTTTACCACAGAGGAAGTGCGTCATGGAACGAAACAAACCGTAGTCGGATGGGGCAACATCAGGGCTATAAGCAGGATGCGGAAGAACCTCCATGCAATCGAGTTCCGCGAGTTTCGCTTGCACTTTTCTGGAGCGATGAGCTGGTGCGTTGTCATGTTGCAGCAATACTCTCTTTCTGTTTGTCAGAGCGGGGTATTTCTGCACAAGTACAGCGTGAACACGCTCCAGTTGTTCGGCATAGAGGTCCCCTGTGACGGCACGGCCCTCAGGAACCAATTCGAAGTGAAGAATGCCATGGATATTCCACCAAACACACAGCATGACCTTTTTGCCGAATCTGTCTTGTTTCGCCTGGGCCTGGGTATCTTGACCTCGTTTTGCCCACTGTTTGCGATTGTCTGGATTGCGGAGAAACACCCACTTCTCATCCCCAGTAACGATGCGTTTCCAGAACCGATCATCCCTTGGGTTTTTCAAAAGTTCTTGACAGAGTTTCACTCTGTTCTCGGCCTGCAGTTGTGTCAGCTCATGTGGACTTTGTCTCGGTCGCTTATTACTGAAGTCCTGTTCAAGGAGCCTCCGGTGCACTGTATTTTTGGATACCCCTAACCTGTGGGCTATCACACGTGTGCTGGTTTGAGGTTCGGCCATGACAGCAGCTGCTACAGCGGTCCCAACATCCAATTTTGGCCGTCCACTTCGAGGCTGCTCTTCCAGGCTCAAATCGCCAGACGAAAAACGTTTGAACCACCGGGATGCTGTCGATCGATTGATCGTATCAGGTCCTTCAACTGCACAGATTTCCTCGCTAGCCGCTTTCGCACTTAGGCCTTTTTTCCATAGAAAACGAAGCACGGCACGTGTCGCGGTTTTTGAATCACACATCTTTCACGATTTCACACTACTACTACGGACGCTATTCTTCTCAATGAGCATACACACTATTCTATTACCTCTACCTGTTCACCTGGCGGCACTTTTTAGCGCATGCGCATCTTACTCTGTCGTCCGATCCACGTCGAAATCTGCATACCATTGATGGTGCAGAACTTTAGGGACAACCTGGTAAAAGAAGGCGACGCTTAGATGTAAAACAACATTATAAATCTATTTTTAGAATTATAATGACCTGCATAAAATCATAATGGCTTTTAATGTAAATACGAGGGTAATAAATATAAACGGAATGATTGTTTTTTTTATTTTATTAATAGTTTATTTATACTAGGAATATGCTGAAAACGAATTTTAAATTACCCTCTCAAAATAAATAATTATAGCTAAATTGATTTAATCCATTCGGGGAAATGTATAAACATACTACTTTTCGAAAAAACCCGATATAAAAATTGCTTTATTTTATTCCTAGAGCAATGTGTTTGTAACGATAAAAGAACAAAGAAATGAAAGATTTTGATTTGTAAATAAAACGGGAAAATTCTATATAATTAATTAATTGAATTAGATAAATTTAAAAAGATTTATTTTATATAATCTATATTAATCCCTCCTTTTTCTTATATATTAAATTTGAATAAATAAATAAACTTTTAAAGGACATATGTGTGAGAACACTCACACAGGCTCGATGACATCATTGTGCTGCATTTCACTTAGAAGTTCAGTGACCTCTTCCTGTTTAGCAAATGGAAGTCTTCTTGGATGTTGTTTGATTGGAGGATGATTTCCTGTATCAATTCTGTGCTGGGTGATGTTCGTTCTCCCGACGTCTTCAGGTGTTCGAGAAAACAGGTCTTTAAATTCTTGGAGAATCTTCTCCGCAGCACATCTCTGTTCCTTTCCTAACTCTGCATTCTTTAGTAATTCCGTTATTAATTGTTCTGAAGACTTGGATGCGGTTGATTGCGTGGGACGGTTGATGCATGTAACAGGAGTGCAGGTTGCTAACACCTCATCCTTCTTCACTGTCCGGACCTTTTCGCTGATGTTTGCGACTCTCACAGGAATAGTACTCTTTGAGAGATCAACTAGAGATGACGCTACCAGAACTCCTCTTGGGCTATTGTTTGTATTCGGGTATTCAATCAGTCCATAGCGGAAGTATTGCTTGGTAGGAGGTGTTCCTGAAACTATTGCCTCTGTATGTGGAGGGATGGAAATTTCCGACTTGGCTGTTATCTGGCATATTGGCTGAATGTCTTGATTTTCAGTGTTGAACACAGATATGTCTTCCGAACTCGAATGCAGTTCATTATTCTTGAAGTCCAATTTAAAGTTAAATTTTCTCAGGAAATCAATTCCCATGATTACATGATCTCTTATATCTGCCACATATGCCATATGATGGTATCTGGCATTCCCAAATGTGATGGTCAAGTTCATTTTTCCATATATTTTGATTTCGTCTCCGGTCACAGTCTGGAGTTTAACACAGGGCGGCGTCCAGATGATCTTCTCTTTTAGTTCTTGAGCCAAATCCGTTCTAATGATGGTCACGTTGGCTCCTGTGTCCAGAATCATCCGGCAGGTGGTGTTGTTAATTTGGCCATAGACGTGAAGTCCATTATCGCCGCCACTCATTGATGAAACATGAAATACTGTAAATTGGGGCTCTTTAATTTTAGGCAACCTCCGCCCCGCGAGATGGCCTCCTCTTAGTTTCCCTGCAGTGATGGTGAAGCCGGGTGATTTCCTATAGTTGGTCGTACAGGGCAGTTCCTCTTCACATGACCATCCCCTCCACAGCCCCAGCACTTTATCTTCTGATCTTTTTTTTCTATATTATTTTCCAGGTTGCGCAATCTCTTTAAGATCTCTGCGAAACTTCTCTTCATTTCATTCTCATCAGCAGGCGTATCATTTAATGAGACTGCTCTTATGGTATGGCGGTCTTTACGGGAGGCTTGTTGGGCTGCCTCTATCCTAAGTGCATAGCCTAAAGCTGATTCTACGTCTCTGATGTTGGAGAGTCTCAACGCTTTTTGAATTTCTGGATCCCGAACAGCATCGATAAAGTACTGAAGAGCTAAGTCGTTTCGAGTGTCAGCTTGGCAGTCTGAGAATGCTAGGTGTGACAATCTCTGAATGTCCGCTGCCATCTCTTGCAAACTTTCGCCCGTTTTCTGGTTACGGGACTTTAGCTGGAGGCGACTATAGTCCTTAGAACACTTCTCTCCAAACCGTAGCTCCAGTGCTCTAGTCAAGGCCTCGAAGTCGTTCCTTTCTTCTTTAGAAACATTTCTCAGTATCTCGGCTGCATCTCCCCGTAATGCTGCTGCTAAGTGGACCGACTTGGCGGTAGAGTCCCAGCCGTTAGCTTCAGCTACGATGGAAAACTGCGTCTTATATACATGCCAGGAGGAACTGCCGTCGTAGGTAGATAGCTTAATAAATTCGTGATTCTGGCTTCTTCTCTCTTTCTTTTCAGTTTCCTGGGGCATGGACTCTAACTTTTCTTCCACTTTTCTCTCCAGATCTTCTTCTATTCTCTTCAATTTACCTTCTATCTCTGAAAACCTGCCTTTCAGTTCCTGATCAAAATTTTCTTTAACTTTCTCCCCGAAACTCCGTTCTATCCTCGTAACACTCTCTTCAACCTTCATAACATTTTCTTCTATCTTCATAACTTTCTCTTCAAAACTTTCTTCTATTTTCAAAACTTTCTCTTCAAAATTTTCTTCTATCTTTATAACTTTCTCTTCTATTCCATCCATTCTATTTTCCATCACCGTTAATTTACCCTCGATTGATTCTTTCACCGTTGAAAGCTCTCTCTTCAACTCATCTTGATTAGATTTAATTTCTTCCTGAACTTCACCCATAGTATCTTTCATTTCCTTCATTTCTTCAGTCAAGCCGTCTTTCATTTCTCTTTGCGATGTTTCCATTTTCTCTTGTGCTGCCTTCATTTCTTTCATCTCTTGACTCAGGCTATCTTTCATCTCTCTTTGCGATGCTTCCATACTTCCTTTCATCTCTCTTTGTCCTTCCTTCATTTCTCTTTGCCCTTCTTTCATTTCATTCATCTGGGTAGCTAAGCTTTCTAGAAGTTTCTTCATCTGTTCCTCCATAGCTCTAGTTATAACCATTCACAGACAATCCCGCTTCTGACACTAGAAATGTTGCGTACTTGAGGGTTCGTGAGTTGTCCGGGAATGAAAGGCCAAACTTACAAAAATTCAGTAATTTATTCACAGAAAGTTCCAGAAAAATACAGGTCAATAAACCAATTATCAGCTTCAATTCAAGCAGTAACCACAGCTTAAACAACAGCTGTCAATAGCAAATCCACAGTACAAACTGTATAGCAATAACACTGGAAGCAAGTCTCTCTCAAAGAGGCTCAAGAGCAATGCAAGCACTAGCGAAGCTGGCTGAGATCTGAACTGAACTGACTGCCTTGGCGAGGAAGCGCTCCTTATATGCTGTTCCATGGAACCCAGATTTTTCGAGAAAACTCTAGAAAGTGGTCAACCAATCAACTTACAGCTTCCATATTTGGTATATCCCATATAAAGATTTTCTCGCCAAGGTCGCCAAAAAAATTGCCAAGGTGGGAAAAAATCGCCAAATTTGGCGCCAAATCCATTACCTGCATTACTGGGGCTTTTTAATGCGTTTTTAAGGGAAAATAAGGCTATTTCAACGCTAAAACGACTAGAAATGCACAAAATTAGCACTTTATCAACTTACTAAGCCTCTTTGAAAGAATTTATACAAAAATAAACACAATTATTTACAATTTCGTAACATTATTATGCGATAATTACTGTTTTCATATTTAATGGAATACTTTTTTTTTTAATTTTAATATTTTTTAATATTTTATATTAGAAAGTAATATGGAATTCTCAAAATTCTTTTAAATGTAGCTACCAGCCGCGAAAGTTTTAATATATAACTAGTATGTTGTGGCCACCACAAGACTTTTTTCCATATATAATCCTATACAAATTTACGCAATACAAATAATTTATTAAATTATAATTTATTAAAATTATTTTTCATGATGAATGCAGACAATTTTTATCTCAAAGAAGTATAATAATAATAAATGGCGAAAGAAAGAGAGTTGTGCAGGCATGAGTATACTGGAGTATAGTAAAAAAAAAATAAAAAAAATCTGGAGTGACTCCACTCGACTTTCCGAACATTGAGTAATTAACAGTTTTGTAGATAAAGTAAAGAAAGAGTAGTTGCTAAACAAACAAAAGAGAGAAAACCATAATAGAGTGTTTGAGTATTTTTCTCCATCTATTACACGTTGTTTTATTTAACGCTACTGAACTTTGAGCCCATAGATCATAATGACAAAGAAATTTTCGTTGTGTCCCTGTAAAAACCTATAAATGTTAGATTCACCAAAATGCTTATAGTTAGTGCAACAGTGATTTATAATACTCATATAAATTTTCAGCTGAATTCAATAAGGCGTTTAGATGCTATCGTACTTTTAAAAATTTAGTCCCATAGGCCATAATGATAAAGAATTTTTCTTTGTGTCCCTGTAAAAAAACTGTAAATGCTAGATTCACCAAAATCTATACAGTTAGTTCAACTGTGATCTATAACATGTGTACAATTTTTTTGCTCGGATTAATAAGGCGTTTAGACACTATCACATTTTTAAAAATTTGGCCCCATAGGCATAATGATAAAGAATTTTTCTTTGTGTCCCTGTAAAAAAACTATAAGTGCTAGATTCTCCAAAATCTATACAGATTGAGTATTTGTGATCTATAATATGTGTATAAAATTTTTGCTCAATTGAATAAGGCGTTTAGATGCTATCGCACTTTTAAGATTTTGCTCCCATAGGCCATAATGATAAAGAATTTTTCTTTGTGTCCCTGTAAAAAAACTATAAGTGCTAGATTCTCCAAAATCTATACAGATTGAGTATTTGTGATCTATAATATGTGTATAAAATTTTTGCTCAATTGAATAAGGCGTTTAGATGCTATCGCACTTTTAAGATTTTGCTCCCATAGGCCATAATGATAAAGAATTTTTCTTTGTGTCCCTGTAAAAAAACTATAAGTGCTAGATTCACCAAAATCTATAGGGTTCGTACTATGGTGACTTACAATATGCGTACCAACTTTCAGGTTAATCGAACGAAGCGTTTAGACGCTAGCGTGTTCACCCACAGACATACACACATACACACATACACACATACACACATACACACATACACACACACATACATACATCATCGTAAAAATAGTGAAAACGGACTCAGGGCACCTCAAAACGTATAGAAACATCAAAATCTCGAATTCGGATTTTTGACATGATTACAATACTTTCCTCACTATAGTGTTCGGAAAGTAAAAATAAAAGGAAAGGAAAACGAAAGGGAAGAAAGAAAGAAAAAGAAGTATCTGGAGTTTTTCATTCTCTTTTAGTGCATAAATTTTATTTGCTAAATTACCTATGTGTATTCCCGTGTATATTCACTCGGGGAAATACATCCATAAGAGAGTAAAATGACCGTCTTTTCCCGATTAAAAAAGGTATCACTTTTCCCCTCTCAATGATCAAGCTATGTCTTATTACTATATCTATGCTAACTGTAGGAACTGACATTAAAATTTAGTAGTTAACAATAAGTTTATGCTACTTTATTACTTACCAAGCTATTTGCACAAGGGAAAAATAAACCAAGAGTAAAGACTCCTAGCATTGGACCGCCAACTATGCCATGTATAGTTGCAGCTACCTAATCAGATATGGGAAAAAGAAATATCTAAATATATATATCTTTAAATAATTAAAAACATTTTAATTTATTACATTAGTTACCCATTTACACAAAAAGGCTGATTTCCCCTGGATTGTGTGGAATTTCGGGAAACAGCCAAGTAAAAGTGAATACACACAAATTCATTTAGACCCTTCATAAAAATGGTATAGATGTGTTCTCAAAAACTAATGCACCGATCTGACTGAAATTTTGCACACTTCTTCAAAATAGAATTGACTAGTGATTAAACAAAGAATAATAATAATAATAATAATAATAATAAACTGAAATTTTATTTTTCGCAAAGTTGCATGTAAAAACAGTACAATTTTCGGTATATATCATCCCATGTAAATGTCGTAAAATTAGTTGTAATCGAAAAAAAGAAAAATCTTTAGTTCAAGCCCTAATCAATTTTAATTTGAAGGAACGTTGAAAATTTTAATGAGATTGTTGCATTATATTTTGAGAAATCGTACCCACAGCTTTTCTGGAGGGTCTCCGGAAATTAGTACTCACCGGCTGAATTTTCCAAAATTTTTAATGAAAATTTTGTAAAATATTATTTAAACGTTTCTCTTTTACATGCTCAAAATTTTCAATAAATATTTTTATTGAATATCGTAACCCTTTGCTGGCCCTGATGCTCTAAAACGCTCTAAACTGTGTTGACAGATTTAGGATTTCTTTTATTGAACTACCACCAATAATTTTGATGAGTGATATTTAATATATGCAATGTATGAATAACCTTCGAAGCGGAGGAATAACCTCCTCGTTACAGTTAAAATTTAGCGGTGGGTCCGTAAATTTGGTAATACAGACTCAGTGGCGGATCCAGAACTTGACTTTTGGGGGGGGGGGGGGCTAAGATTTTTCAAAGTGTTATTCTAGACCAATAAAAAATTTACAATTGCAATATTCAATTGTGAATTTCATTGTTTTGGGGGGGCTTCAGCCCCCTAGCCCCCCCCCCCTTAAATCCGCCACTCAGACTAGTGAAGTTGCATTAAATTGGACCTGCAAAAGGTAAAAAAGGGAGGAGAGAAAGAAAATATGCCTCTTTTTAGCCTTCCAAAAAGATGTTAACCCCTTAAAAACTTTTCAACTGAATAAAAAAAAAAAAGAAAGATAATATTACAGAAATGGTATAGAGAAAATAGTACAAATATTTAAAAACAAAAGGCAAATTTAAATAAAGACAGTAAATAAAGAAAATGTGTTGTAGTAATCTGCCATACATTCTATTAGAATTCAACTTAATTTGACCTTAAGACATTTTTAAGTACTCACTTGCAAAATACCTCCTAGAGTTTGGGCTACGAATACCAGCGCTATAGACATCAAACCAAAAGACACAGCTGACGGAAAAAAAAAAAATAAAAAAAAATAAATAAAATAAATTACTTTATATGTATGAAAAAATTTCAGAATAACTTTATTGAGTTTTTCATAAATACTGTTAAAACTTTTTTTTAAAGGTTTCAAGTTTGTTTCCTTTTGTAAAGGATTCTAATTTAAATAACTTTGCAGTATAATAAGGGTTTTTACTATGTCTGAGGAAATTTAAAGCACGGAATAACTATGTTATTTTAAATACCTTTCTATAACAGCCCTACCAGTGGCCAAGAGGTTCTGCTCTCGAAGCCGATAGACGGAAGGGGCCGGATTCAATCCTTGTGCGCCTTCCTATGCCTAACAGTTCTGAGTTTTCCTTGTTTTTCTCTGAAACTCACGTGAATACAGGATAGAACTCTTAGAAAGACCTCTCATGGAAGGTTTTCCGACTGGACATTGATACCCCCCCCCCCCCCCCCAGTCGATCCGCCATGTTTGTTCAATCTATTATATACGATACCATTACACTCTGCAAATTTTTTGAATGGGTCTTTGCATGGTTCTATGAAGATAAATAAAACTGTTTTTTCGAGTTTTAATCAAAAGAAAAAATTTAAACACTGGTAAGAAAATATTACGTACTATGCCAATCGATTATTTTTGAACAAAGTCCGCCATTTTTTTTTCAATGCCTAGTCTCCCCATTCAGGTTCTGTACTAGAGATGGGATAAATAGTTACTTTTCAGTAATAGGTTACTTCGTTCCATACACTGTAAAAAAATAACTATTACCACAGCTGCAAGAAACTCTCTGTGATTGGAGAAAATAATTATTTTCTCCAATCACAGAGAGTTTCTAGCAGCTGGTAATAGTTATTTTTTTACAGTGCACTTCCTTTGGTAATAGGTTTTTGCAGCATATTATTTTTATAACCTATTACTTTTTAGTTTACATATGGCTAATGTCTTTCTAATCCTTTCTGTATGATATACAATATATACATGTGTCCTACAAAGTGGATGCGGTTCATGTTTTAAAGTCCCAATGCTTTCGAATAGTAATCTTCACTTTATTTAACACTAGAATTTCTCCAATAATAATAATAATAAAAAACCGCTGATATGAATTAGTGTTAGAGTCAAAATTTTACACAAACGTTTGTCCCAATCGAGTAAGCTTAAGGTTCATTAAACCAATTCCTTTAAACACGAAAACAGAATATTTCAAATAATATCAAAAAACACGCACACGAGAGCCGTTTCCTGAAAAAAAAAAAAAAAAAAAAAAAAGAATTATCATATTATAAGCCATAAGCCATATATGTAATTAAGAAACAATTAAATAATAATAGCAAATTTTTAAGAAACATCTTTAAGGCATCCCGAATTTTAAACTACCGAGTGAGTTTCTTTTGATTTTACGAAGAACTTGAACTTTCAGATTGACAAGAAAATTAGTGTTTTTCACTCATACTTAGTAAACAGTCACTTTGAATATGTTTTCTAAAATTAGAAACACTTGTTTAAAAATATAGATTTTGCTTACAAAAATTGCATAAAATGATGTATTTTCTCAGACACTTAATTTTAACATAAGAGCATAATTAACTATTCTTAACGCCTTTACTCATTTTAAATCTAAAAAAATAGTCTCAAGAAAAAATCAGATTAAAAAAATAGAAAAATGTGAAGAAAAGCTAAACAGTAAAAATAAATAAATAAATAAATAAATATTCAATTTTCTTCTCAAATTATTGTTAATTAAACTTAAACAATATTCTTAATAAAACCACAATAAATGTTGTATGCCATTACGCATTTTCAATTCCATCTGCTATAAGCAATTAAAATACAAACAAACACTCCTTCCTTTCACTTATCAAACTCCCGAAACATCTGTTTCCAATACGCAAGCGAATCCAAACCTAGCAAGTGAAATCCCATTCCTCACCTTCATGACGAAATAGTAATCAACATCTAATAATCACCCCTTACCTATCTCATGCTAGCTGCATAAATTAACACTATTTCGTTAAACCGTGGTATCAAAGTATTTTATTCAAACGATTTTATTATCCCATGAAAAATAATCAACGCCAAATAAAATCATTTCTAAATTAATATCAGCACGATGTTATTTGTCCTAAACGTTAAAATTATCTTGCTTATTAAAATTATTTTGATTAATATATTTCACAAGGAATATTCCGTAATACATTCTAGAAAATATTATCATTACAAAATTATCGTTAAAAAAATAATACAGCTGCAGCTGTATTATTTTTACTTTCCGAACCTATAGTGAGGAAAGTATTGTAATCATGTGAAAAATCCGAATTTGAGATTTCGATGTTTCTATACGTTTCAAGGTCCCTGAATCCGTTTTCAATATTTTTACGATGATGTATGTATGTATGTGTGTATGCATGTGTGTGTGTGAGTGAACACGCTAGCGTCTAAACGCTTTGTTCGAATAAGCTGAAAGTTGGTACGTAAATTGTAAGTCATCATAGTACGAACCCCATTGATTTTGGTGAATCTAGCACTTATAGTTTTTTACAGGGACACCAGGAAAAATTCTTTATCATTATGGCCTATGGGGCCAAACTTTAAAAAGTGCGATAGCGTCTAAACGCTTTATTAAGCTGAGCAAAAAATTTACAGGGACACAAAGAAAAATTCTTTATCTATTATGGACTATGGGACCAAATTTTTAAAAGAGCGATAGCATCTAAACGCCTTATTCAATTGAGCTGAAAATTTATATGAATATTATAAATTACTGTTGCACTAACTATAAGCATTTTGGTGAATCTAGCATTTATAGGTTTTTACAGGGACACAACGAAAATTTCTTTATCATTATGATCTATGGGCTCAAAGTTCAGTAGCGTTAAATAAAACGTCGTGTAATATATGGAGAAAAATACTCAAACACTCTATTATGGTTTTCTCTCTTTTGATGTTTAACAACTCCTCTTTCTTTACTTTATCTACAAAACTGTTAATTACTCAATGTTCGGAAAGTCAAGTGGAGTCACTCCAGATTTTTTTAACGATGACTTTATGAACATGGAAATGGAAAGATATTACTGATTGAGAATATCACTGAGTAACAGAGTTGCATGAAATCGTATGTATTCCTTACTGAGATTTCAGACCTATTTTTTCAGACGTGAAGTAACGAATCGATACGAACATCTGCGCGGAAAGTCTGATGCCAGTCTTTTACTTGTTACTTCGTTTCTCTTTATGTATGATGCGGTATCTAACATGAGGGGTGCGGGTATAGTTAGATGCGAAAAGATGGGTGTTTCATTCATTACTCGGTACTTTTTTCCTACCGTATGACGCGATTTGGACTATCAGTTTTCGTATGATTTGAATTTTGGTAGTAGCCGACGTTCATAATATTGTTTTTGTATTTTGAAAATAAAATAAAATAAAATAAAATAAAAAAGTAATTATATAAAAGAAATAATTCAAGCTTTTTACTTGCATAATGGTGTATTATATCAGTTTTATCGCCAGAAATTTCTTGTCTATTTCGCGTGCAGAGATATAGTTGAAAATATTATTTTTTTAATAGGATATTTTTTGTAATATATTACAGTGCTAATGGGCTACAATGCAATAATAATATTACTTATTATGTTACGTGAAATAACACCCATCTCTAGTCTGTACTCCACACAGTCCTAGCTTACCAGCGCAGAAATGGGCCTTATTCCTACACCAGCACCAAGACTTTTACATAAAAGCTTCATACTTTCATTGAACTATGGAAAATGCTTACTATTTGAATGCAATTTACACCACTGTTTGGCGCTGTTTTTTTTTTTTTTTTTTTTTAAGTAAAACTTTGAATCTTGTTGCAGATCTTCAAATATTTTCCAAATTTTTCACTTATCTGTAATGGGTTATTTTCTAAACAACGACTGTTTTGTTCTCTTCAAAAACAACTTATTTAAATTTATATGAATATAAAACAAATGAAGTTTTCAATCACACGTTCTTTTGTTTATTTAAAGGGTTTGACATTTGACATTTATTTAGATCTATAGTTACGATGACTTTCATCTCGATTGCTCCATATTTTTACAGAAATTCACAGAAATACGTGCACACAATATTGTTGAAGACATAGGACAGCACAAACATCCATGCCCGCACCGAGATTCGAACTCGGAACCTGGAGACTGAGAAGGCAGCACCCTGCCGACCAAGCCACCAGGCCGGCTATTTATGGGTTAAAAGATACTTAAATAAATAAATAAATAAACATCGCGTAGAATTTGTTTTCCGTTTTAGAAAGGTCCTTCCCCTGCCTCGATGGATATCCTTAACCTTTATCTTAACACAAATATAGTCTCTAAAAGTGAAGTTAAAGATGATATATTTGTGATGTATAGGATTTTAATTAAGAACTATCATATAAATCTCCAAATTTAACATTTGAAAAAAAAAAATACTTTGATTTATTTATTCATAAAGATATAAACAATAGTACTTTGGTTTTAGTGCCCTTCCTCCGTTGTAAAAGAAATCATGATAATTATGCATGGTAACACTTCCGTTAGTCCACATTTTCTTCTGGTGGACAGTTATCTTCTTAATCATAAAAGCGCAAGTTTCCTGAGGATCTTCTCAATAATAAACTTCCAAGTATCACGGGGATAACGCTAGAAACTAACATAATAACTACAAAAATATAGTGAGATAAAGAAAATAAATTTTTATTTTTTTGGTTTGAAAGAATGAATATCATACCTGCCAGCGATCTCATTAATAACACTGAGCTGAAAAAAAAAATCGAGTCCTGATACCCTTCTTGCTGATTATTTTTGTAAAATGACCTCCTGAACTATAGAATATGACAAACGTTGGCAACTATGTGTAGGTATTTTTTGATACTGCAGATTGAATGGAATTCTGCAATAAATGTTGTAATTTATTTTATTCTCTATGGATAATAACTCTGTGTGCTTTGTTAGTCCATTTATTTAATTTCATTAATGTTGTAAAAATATATTATAATTTCCGCAAACATATAATTTATCACGAAGGTCTATGTAAATTAAAATAATACTATCAATTCTTATATTTTAAGCGTGAAAGATCAAAATTATTTCCCTGAAAAATGCAGTTACAAATCAAGTAATCATTGCTGAAACTATATTATAAAAATGCATTAAAACGCAGCATTAAAAACGGCGAAAAGAAAATTTCGAAAGTAGTTTTCAATCTTACCCAATAATTTAGATATTCTTGTAGCCCAAGTTTCAGTCAATTTAATGGAAATAGCTCCTTTGATAAAATCCTCAAGTACAACAGCTGCCAGAGAATTTACACCGGAGGATACAGTGCTGTTTCACACACGCACATGCAAAAAAAGAAAATACATAAGTGTTATAGATTGAATTAAAGTTTAAAATCAATTAAATGTAAAAGAAGAATTGAAAACTTAAAGCGCATTTCTTTTAAATGATTGATTAGAGTGATATTGCGAAACAATGTTTGTTAAATGAGCCATTCACAGAACAAATCGATTAATGCCATTAAAAAAAAAAGAAGGAATGTAAATATTTATTACGCCATTATATTGAAACTTTCTTTACATCTCATTTTGCTTTATGGGATAATTTTTTTTATCCTGTGAACGGCTCAAATGTATACATTTTTAAACCATCTATTGTTTTTAGCCTGCTGTAAATCCACACTGTTAAAAATGTTTTTTTTAAAAATGAGCTAAATTGTCTCAGGATAGCTCTGAAACAATATATACCTTAAATTTGAAAACCCATGTACTCATTTTTGAGTATATTGACATGTCAAACATGGGGATATTGGGATTCTTAAAAATGAGAACATGGGTTTTCAAATTTAAGTATATATTGTTTCGGAGCTATTTTAAGACAATTTAGCTCATTTTTAAGAAACCATTTTTTAC
Organism: Salticus scenicus; assembly: GCA_963930645.1. NCBI lineage: Eukaryota > Metazoa > Arthropoda > Arachnida > Araneae > Salticidae > Salticus > Salticus scenicus. Next base: position 176,858,232 of record OZ005653.1, read on the forward strand.
AGTACGCCGTCGCTTTTTCAGTGAGCAGAAATCACTTTGCTATATTACGCGATATAGTTATATTTGCAACTCGTTGAAAGTAAAATAAATAATTATGTGTATTTACACGCGTATAATACAAGTCCTTGTAACAGTAAAAACAGAGAAATTAAATACATCCATCACTCATACATTATAAGATACTTTCTCATATTGCTGTAGTAAAATACAGTGAGAGTGGAGCAGAGAATAATTGAATGGGTGCAATTTAAAAAACAAGAAAGTAAAATCATATATCATAAAAATAAATAAATAAATAAAAATAAATAAAGCATTTCCCCATAGTTGAGTTAACAATGAGAATGAGACAGAGAATTATTGAGTAAATGTTATTTAAAAAATGTGGTAAAAGAAAAGCAATAATGAAATAAGAAATTAAAATTATGCATCAAGCGATAGATAATGAAAATTTTTTTTGTGATATAGAATGTAATTATAATAAAACAGACAAGAAACTAGTGAATGTTATAAATAATTCAGTTAAAAAAATAAATAAATAAATAAAGTAAAATGAAGCATCAATCATAAATTACGAAACACTTTCTCATATTTTTAGGCAAATAAATTATTGTGGGCAAAATTACATTAAAATCTGCAAAAGACAAATCTCGATTTTCTTTATTTTAAAAAGATAGCAAAAAAAACCCCCTTTTTCCCAGCTCAGTAAGAAAAAAAAAAAAAAAAAAAAAAAATACTGAAGGTCTCAGCATATCTTAATATTGGAGATTTTTGAAGAATTTAGACATGCTTCTCGTCTCAGATAACAGGACGATGTACTATGTAGCATATATTTTTTATTTTAGAGAAAGAAAAGCATAGAAAATTGCAAAATATTCGGAAAAAAGGAAATAAACAAATAAATAAAAACTACTTTCATCAAAGAGCTTCCGAAGTTTATTATAAGCTAAAAGTACGAAAGGGTCATACATTTTGATTAAGAACTTCATCTAATATGATATTTGTAATTTCTTTCAACTTTCAACAAAATCCTGTACTAAAAATAGATATATAAATAAATAAAGATGACAATACATGTATTAGCAGTGCTGGGACCAATATATATACATGGAAACATCTCCGGTTGTGGGCACAGTTTTGATTTTAGCTTATAACTTTTGATAGAATAGATATTATGCACACATATGAATACCAATAGAAAGCTAGAAACATTAGCTAACGTTTGATGAAGTAGCTGTATTGATTTCGTCAACCAGAAAAAAACAATTTTGTGAAGTGATTATTTTTTTGCCCTCCAAAAAAAAAAAAAAAAAAAAAAAAAAAAATGTACTCGGTTGTGGGCACACTTAAAAAATCCGCTAAAAATGGGAAAATAATAAGAAAAACCACCATAAATACAGAAAACAACAAAATTTATTCATTTTGTAAGGATCCAGTGGCCGAAATGATAATAGAAAATGACATTTTTCCAATTTTATTCGTCATCTTCTTCATCTTTAAAATCAGAAGTGCAATGCTTGTAAATAAAATAATTTTCATGTATATTGGCACAGTTCAAATGCACCAGACGATCATACTCGTTGCATTTGATTGAATTTGCTCTTGTTCGGCATGGTAGCAAGTGCTCCAAACAAATGATGCAACAATCGACATCATATCCTGATTGTGAATGTTCCTATTTTTAACGCGCTTGGTCAGCAGTTTGACAGGTGGAGTTCCCTTACTTTTTCTAGGCTTCTTCTGTAGGGACACAGAAGCTGCGAGGAGGTCCATATTCTAGGGCAGTCGATTTTATGGATTTCGTATATATTAAATAATCCTAAATGGCTTTAACCATCGCCTTAAAATGCATTTCTTTTGGATCGATTGATCTTTCCGGGGTTGAAATGGCTAAAAAAGCCTAAAAAAGTCTAAAAAATACATAAAACAGTAATAAAATATGTTATGTTGTTTTAAATGACGATATTTGACAACTTAAGTCAAAAACACGCTTTAAATGAAATAAACATGAGTACCCACAACCGGCTACATGAAGGTGCCCACAACCGGGAATGACAATCACTTTTATAATGACAGAAAAAACTATTTTGATTTCAAATTTTGGCTTAATTCGATATTATTGCATCACAAAATATATTGAATATACTGCATGAATATTTATTACACTCACATTTTTTAATTAAT